>CM012452.1:26431782-26792119 GCA_003999625.1 Oryzias javanicus | reverse complement strand
ATTTCGACACGACAAGATTGCTTTAATGTCTGATGTAGAGGCTATGTATCACCAGGTGCGAGTGCCACAGAAACAGTTGACACTGACTTTGCGATTTTTTGTGGTGGCCAGAGGGGAAACATAAACCAGCCTTTACAAGATTACAAGATGGTTGTGCATCTGTTTTGGTGCAACCTCTTCACCCAGCTGTGCAAACTTTGCTTTGAAGAAGACAGCTGAGGATGCTAAAAGTTTGATGGCACCTGCTGCAGTGAATGCAATCATGAACAATTTTTATTGTGGATGATTGCCTCATCTCTGTGTCAGATGAAGTTCAGGCCATGTAAAATGATTAACGATCTTACAGAAGTGTGTGAGAGTGGTGGGTTCCACCTTACCAAATGGATGACTAACAACAGAGCAGTTCTTGCTTCAATTCCTGAAAAGGAACGTGCTAAAGAAGTATAAAGACATGGACTTGAGCAACGATCCTTTGCCTGATGAAAGGGTCCTTGGAGTAAACTGGTGTGCAGAACTTGATCAAGTTTAAGGTCAGTTTGACTCCAAAGAGTGTGCCACAGACAAGCGAGGTGTTTGTCATTTGTAAGTGCAATGTATGACCCTTTAGGATTTTTATCACCAGTTATTCTTCCAGCAAAATGATTCTTCAAAGAACTGTGCTGTCAACAAGAATCTCCTGGGATGAAAATGTTCCACCAGAACTGGAACAGAGATTTTTGGTGTGGCTCTCAGATCTGGCAAAGCTTGATGGTTTTGCAGTGAACAGGAGTCTGAAACCTGCTAAATTTGGAAAAATCAGCTCTGCACAACTTCATCATTTTGCTGATGCGAGCGAGAGAGGCTATGGAATTGTGACATACCTTCGAATGAAAAATGACAACGTTGAAACCCATTGTTCTTTCATCATTGGCAAGTCCAGAGTATCGCCTCTCAAACAAATGACAATTCCATCTGGAACTGACTGCTGCCAAGTGGCTGTGAAGATGGACAAACTCATGAAAAGGGAGTTACAAATCCCACTTGAACAATCAGTGTTTTGGACAGACAGCACCACTGTGTTAAAGTATATTGCCAGTGAGAACATCAGATTCAAAACATTTGTTGCAAACAGAGTATCATTAATCAGAGAAAACACAGAGCCAAATCAGTGGATGTATGTGAACTCTGAGTTGAACCCAGCAGACCACGCTTCAAGGGGATTAAGGGCAGATTCTTTTATAAAGTGTCAAGAATGGATCAATGGGCAGACTATTTACAAAACAAGAAATATTGGCCAGTGTCACCACATGAAGGATGTGACAGACAATGATGTGGAGATCAAAGACAAGTCAACGTGAATGCCACAAATGTTGGTGAAGATCTGCTAAGCAAGCTCATCTGTCATTATTCAGAGTGGCACAAACTGAAAGAGAGCAATGTCATGGCTTTTGATATTTAAGCAACTGCTTCTCAAGATTAGCAGACATCGCAAGTATCTTTGGTCACAAGTGAGCGACAAAGACAACAAAGAAAAGTCAGTTGAAGCTGTTGACAGCCAAATGCAGAAGTTCAAGTCAGCTATTAAAAGATCTTGCTCACTGCTGATGATGTTGCAGAAGGAGAACTTGAGATTATCAAATACTGTCAACGTCAACACTTCAGTCAAGAACTCCTGACTCTTAAAAAAGGTGAAAAACTGAAAGGGAGCAGTCATATAATCAAGCTTGATCCTGTCATGCATGATGGAATATTGAGAGTAGGAGGAAGACTGCATTTGTCTTCTCTTCCAGCAGATGCTAAGCATCCTGTGATTCTTCCCAAAGACCACCATGTGTCTACGTTGATCCTCAGGGGGATACATCAGGAAACGGGACACAGCGGAAGGAATTACACACTTTCACGGCTGAGAGAGAAGTTTTGGATTCCACAAGCAGATTCTGCCATCAGAAAAATACTCTCAAAGTGTGTC
This sequence comes from Oryzias javanicus, assembly GCA_003999625.1. Classification (NCBI taxonomy): domain Eukaryota; kingdom Metazoa; phylum Chordata; class Actinopteri; order Beloniformes; family Adrianichthyidae; genus Oryzias; species Oryzias javanicus. The sequence continues at coordinate 26,790,171 of CM012452.1, read as the reverse complement.
ACATGCAAACGAGTATTGTCAAAACCTGGACAGCAAAGAATGGCCAATTTGCCTCATGATCGCTTGGTGCCAGACAAACCTCCCTTCTCTAACGTTGGAATAGACTATTTTGGACCTTTTGATGTGAAAGTGTGGAAGAGCACTGTAAAAGATATGGGTGTTGTTCACGTGTCTCACTGTTAGAGCCAATACACCTTGAGTCGCACACTCACTTGACACCGACTCTTGCATAAATGCTATCAGGAGATTCATTGCGAGGAGAGGGCAAGTATCTATCCTGAGGTCAGACAACGGCACAAACCTTGTGGGAGCTGAAAAGGAAATGCGAGAAGCTATAAAAAATTGGAACCAAGCAAAAATCTCAGAGATGCTTGTGCAAAAGAACATCAAGTGGATATTCAACCGCCAGCAGGCTCACATTTTGGGAGGCATTTGGGAAAGACAGATTCGTTCTGTGAGAGAATCCTTAACCAAATCCTAAAGCAACAGACTCTTGATGATGAGCGCCTTCAGATTTGTTTTGTGAAGTTGAGGCAATTGTTAATGCAGGCCCATAACACGAGTGTCAAATGACATAAACGATTTGGAGGCACTCACACCAAATCATTTACTGCTGCTTAAAGGACAGCCACATCTGCCACCAGGCATATTTTGCAAAGAGGACTTGTATGCCAGAAGAAGATGGAAGCAGATACAATATTTGTCTGACATCTTTTGGAAGCGTTGGACAAAGGAGTATCTTCCACTTTTGCAGAGAGCAGAAGTGGTTCGTGACCAGGAGAAATCTGAAGTGTGGAGATGTTGTGCTTATTGTTGATGATAGTGCTCCAAGAAATCCTGGTTGATGGGAAAGTGGAAAAGACTGTCTTGACTCAAATGGACTTGTCAGACGAGTTTTTGTTAGAACTAAAAGTAGTGTGTTAGAAAGACCCAGTGACTAAGCTGTGTTTGCTGTTGGAAATGGATGAGTAAACGTTATTATTCGGATTGTAACTAAGATACTTCAATCAATGTTGTGTTATTTTTTGTTTGTGATGCAATCTGTACTGTTAGTGATATTACTAGTTTAACTGTGTTTTGAAACAATTATTATTTTGGAGCAAGTTTCATTTGGAGCATTGTGGTCTTGACTTTGATGTTAGATGTCGCTTAATGTTCTAATGTAATTGTTATGTTGTGCATTAACAATTAGGGGCTGGAATGTAAGCGCCATTTATGCAACACATTTTTTTTTTATTGCCAGCGATGTTACATTTTTTAAATGTGAAGAACAATTTATGCTTTTATTTTGAAGTCAGTAACTTTAGTTTGGAAACAGGAAATATTTTGTTTTGTTGAGGAAATGTTCCGCTTTCTTTATAAATGCATGGACGGCGGAGCCATACGGTTGTTTTACCGTTCATTAAAGATGGCATCCATTCTAACGCGTAAAACAGTCTCACGTCGTCATTGAGTTAAGTTTATAAATGGGAACTACAAGAGTTCAGTAAAGAAATGAAGAAAACTCTACAGTATTTATTTTGTATTTATTTATGGAATGCCCCTTGAGATGCAACATCTCATTTTCAAGTGGGTCCAAACACAAAACACTACAAAAAACACAAAAAAAATTAAAAGACACAAAAAAAAAGACAAGACAAACTTGCTTGTACACGAAGTTCTCCTCCCTTCTACCAATATAAGAATTAGACACCAGATCCAACATAAAATTGTACAAGTTCATGTTTGTGCCAACAATACATCACAAACAAGGACTAGAAACACTGACAAGGAGTTTGTAAATAGGTAGGGCTGGGCGATATGGCATTTTTTATATCACGATATAGCTTTTTACATATTGCGCGATAACGATATTGATCACGATATAAACCAAATAACTATATTTGAACACTTTGTGGCTCAAAAACGAAATGTAAACCCATCAGCAGGTTGTTAAATTTAAATAATCATTTCCTATCACACTAAGCATAACAGATCCAATAGAAATTATGCAACTAGTTTTTTAAATAACCAAGACTATATGTATAAATGAACTAAGCTGAAAATTAAAGCAAAAGCTTTCAAGTTTCAAACGTTTATGAAATAGATACTAAACTGTTTCTTCAGTTTCATTAAAAAACAAAGCACACAAATAAATTCTAATGTTTCCAGGGTTCACATGACAAAAATGTATTAATGTACTAATTATTTATGTTGTATTTAGTAGGGGTGTAATCGTGTCACGGCTTTAAGGTCACAGTTTGGATTATTTTTTGGATCAGTAACAAGTAAAAAAAAAAACAAGAAAAAAGAAGATTAAAGCCTAAAATTAAAGTACTTAAAAGCCTTAACTCACACATTTTGAACTTTGAACATAAACAAAACATGTATTTTCTGATTACATGTACATGTCTGGAGAGAGAAAGGAATGCTTAATATGCTATCCCACCAAATTAAATTGCAATTTTGAAATTAAACTTTCATTATTTTTGGTATTAATTGTTGCAGGAGTGCGACAGCGGCCGCTCCTAACTGGAAGGTCTCCTGAACTCCGACACAGAGATGTGTACCGATGTTTTATTCAGCTCTTCAAAATAAATCAATCTCTCGGTATCCGCGTTCTTCACGAAGAGTTCCAGAAAAGTTTTGACGGCAGCTTCTCCCACACTCAGCGGGGCTTCAGAGCAACAGACTTTCTGATGACCGACAAGCATCAACTCTGACGCTTGTTAAAACTAATACATTGTACAATAAATTAATTGGACGCCAAATGCAGTCGGCTTGGACAGAGAATTGATTGTAATAAAGCGCACGGGGTGCGAGGTCCGCAGCGGCAGCTGGGGTTTCTGGTAGAAGTCGGCTCGTGCGCGTTTGTTTACCTTTCATGCAGACGAAGGACGCGGAGTGGAGTCCAAACAATGACCCAAATGAGAGCTAATAAACTCAATAATTAGATGCAAACACTTACTCGCCATGTGGCGACTAACTCTCTAACTTTTACTCGTCAAATAGGAGAAACTGTTCGCTAGCAAGTGTTTTTTGCGGACCCTTCAAAATAAAAGTCTATCGCGATGGACTCATTCTTCTATCGAAAAAATGTTCTATCGTGATATCAATAATTATGATTTTATCGCCCAGCCCTATAAATAGGCAAAAAAATGATTTAAACAAACCAAAAGAAGTTTTAGATCTCGGATATACCGGCAATTTATTCCAATCAGAAGGAGCTTTATAAAGGAATGACCTCCTTCCAATCTCTGTACGGACTTGTGGAACTGACAAGGTGAGGCAATCAGAACTTCTAAGCAAAGAAAAGAAACTGGATTCAAATATTGCTTAAGATATTGTGGGCCGTGAAAGTGAATAAGTTTAAAAATGAGTTGAGTCCAGTGAAGTTCACATCTCTTAAAAGGATGCAACCAGTTTAGTTTGTCAAATAGAGCACAGTGATGAGTTTGATAAGGACATTTAAGAATTAATCTACATAGTGTATGAAAAAGAGTATTCAGAGGTTTGAGATATGACTGATAAGTGTTTTGATAGACAGTATCTCCATAATCAATAATAGGTAAAACAAGTTGGGTTATAATTCTATTTCTGGCGTCAAAAGTAAAACAATTAGAAGAACAAAATAGTGGACATAAGATTGAATAAGTTTTACTAAGAATATTATTAACATTGAGTTTAAACATTAAAGTTGGGTCCAATCAAAGACCAAGATACTTAATAGAGTCAGCGTTGTGCATTATTGACCCATCACTGAATAGTATTTGCAGAGGTGCATCTTGCAATTTATAAGGCGTACCAAAAAGCAGAGAACACGATTTTTTCATATATAAACTAAGTTGATTCTCATGAACCCACATTTGCACTGAATTAAAATCTAACTGTAATTGTTTTTTGACAAAGGAAAATTTCAGAATGAGATCTATAAATAACAGTATCATCAGCATAGATGTTTACAGAGCAATTGGAGATTACACTTGGAAGATCATTAATTAAAATAGTAAACAAAAGGGGACCAAGAGTGGACCCTTGTGGTACACCTTTTTCCAGAACACATTTATCTCACTGAATACCATTAACAATAACATACTGGGATCTATTATGAAGATATGAACTAAACCAAAGAATTGCATTAGAGTCAAAACGTAATTTGTACAATTTGTCTAAAAGCAAATAATGATCCACAAGATCGAAGGCTTTAGATAAGTCCAAAAATATGGAGCCAACATATTGATTATGATCAAACAAAACCAGAAGCTTCACCGTCACAAAGATGTGTGTTTACTTGCAGTGACTACCGCGGCAGAACATAGAAGAGCAGATGACCTGACAATGAGAACTGAAAACCAGACACTTAAATACACTGAGATTGATTAACTAAATAAAACCAGCTGTGGATGGTTAACCTGAACATGGTGAAACTGACAGGGAAACCAGAACATGACCAAACCCAAGCACTGAATCATGACAACAGGGGACAGTGGCTTGGATGAGGCAACTGATGTAGTAACATCATACACCACCTACTGTGAAAACATGTTGATCCCACAAAAACTGCGAAAGTTTTTTCGAACAGTAAGCCATGAATGACCAAATCACTGAAATCTACACTGAATGAAAAGAAAATAGCATTTAACTCAGGTAACCAAGTCGAAGGGAAACTCATCCAAAACAGACTAAATAAAGACATTAAGTCTGTCCAAAGGACATATAAAGAAAAGGTGCCCTGACGCCACTGGTCATGAAGAGTTTTGAGAGGCTCATCATGGCCCAGCTGCAGGTGGATGTTGGGGTGAACTCTGACCCACTGCAGTTTGCCTACCAGTTGCACAGGGGTGTGGACGATGCAATACTGACCCTGTTGCATGGAACCATCTCCCACTTGGAAAGGCCTGTTAGTTTGTTTTTTTTTGTGGACTTTTCGAGCACATTCAACACTGTGCTACCACATCTCATGGGATGTTAACTACTCCAGATGAATGTCAAAGCCCACTTGATTCTCTGGGTTCTATCATTCCTCACTATGAAGGACCAGAGGGTCAGGATTAATGGTCATCTCAGCACTAATAGGACTATATCTACTGGCTCCCCCCAAGGCTCTGTGATTTCACCACTTCTGTTCACTCTGTACACAAACGACTGCAGGAGCACTACGCCCAGTATAACATACATCAAGTCCTCTGATGACACAGCAATCATGGACACCACTAACACTGAGACTGCTGCAGAGCGAACTATACACTTTCTCATTCTGGTGCAGGAACAACTGCTTGGACTTAAAACATAGCAAAAACCAAAGAAATTGTCATTCTCTTTCACCATGGTCCTTCCACCTCTCCCACACTCATTGTTAATAACGATGACAAACTCACTTTTCAACTCAACACTGAAACCAAATTTGCCAAGTGCAACGTCTTTTTTTTCTCCGTAAACTTTTAAAATTACAGGTCCATAAATTCATTCTTGCAGTTTTTTACCGATGTTTTATACAATCTACCCTCACATTTAACATCACAACCTAGTTTGGTTGCCTCAGTCTCAAGCCACTTAAGAACTTTCAGGTAAACTGGGACATTTGGGGAAGACGACTCTCAGTACTTCTCCACCAGAGAAGAAGGTCTCTTCCCCTTGAAGGACGGCTCCAACCTGTGTGTTATCATTTCAGCTGCAGCTCGCTCTTCTGTGGAGATCCACCTTTAAATTAGAGCCATTTACATTTCTCACAGTCGTCTTTTTCATGCCTGATTTACACATGGTCTCATCGGGATTAAGGGGCTCTCTATCATTTACTTGGAACCCAAAGTAGTTCCAAACTGTGGAAGTTGTATTCTTTTTTGACACCAAGTCACTGGATCGCAACTTCCCATCTTTCTTCGTGTGCCTGTCACACCTCGACCTGTAATGTGCCGAAATCTCATGATGATGAAAGTCCACAGAAGATTATTTCATATAGAAATATTTTTTTAGAAGTGAAAATTTAAAATCACAAGAAGTTCCACTGAACATACTGTCAGTCTATATCTGTAAAAACAAAAATCTATGCTTGCTATATATATTTTTAAGAAACTTTAACTGATCAACGATGGAAAAATACAAATTTTTATAATAATATTATTTAATCGATAACAGAACAGTCTCAGGATGTGAAAGTATATTTTTCAATTTTGATCTCAATTTCTGTTTCAGATGAAAAGCCGCTGCTTCTGATTATTCCACTAACTGTTGCTTTGCTGGTTCTCATGTGTGTGTTGCTGTTTGTCATCAGGTTGGTGATTTTCCTTCACATTGGTCTCATGTTTGGGGAATGAGATAGCATTAATAACTCTTTGCTGGCATTTAGCTACTACCAGAATTTAAACTTTTGTGCTACTCTAGGTATGTTGACGTTGCTGAACTTTTTATTTCCCAATGATTTTGGATTTTCACTGGTGTCCATGGAGGACTTGAAATCCTGTCCACCTCTATGGAAGTTTTTTTAACTCATAATTCAAAGTATGACACATTATTCAATTGACAATTCAGTTTGCAAATTCATCATGCAATTTTTAAAAGGCATTTTTCGATTTGCAATTCCTTCTTTCACACTTGTGATGGAATGGATAACGCATCAATTTGAGGCTCGGGTCATCTGGACTCCGTAAGATAGCACGGGTTTAATGCTTAGTTTTAGGAATGCCTGCTTGACTGGGAACATGACCAATACCTACATTTTATTGGAAACACTAAAAATATTTATCATTCAGTTGCTTGTTTCTGTGAATCTTAATTCTTTAACAGAAAGTCATGCTCACAGATGCTTTGCTGTGTTTCCAGGTTCGTCACTAAACGTCATAAACTCAACAAAGGTCCATTGGAGGAGAGAGATGAGGTACTTTGAAATGAACTCCACGCTTCATAGTTCACATAAACTTCCTGATCAGCTTCTGGAAGTTATATATTTAAATTCAGCTGCATTCAGACAGAACTGATTATTTGTATTTATTTAATTATTTCCTGATACAGGCAACAGCAGAAGACAACATTTATGCCAACAAAAGTGAAGACACTCCTCAGCCTCTAAATGATTCTCAGGGAACCAGTGATAACTCACAGAGTTCAGCTGCAACTGAAGAATCCAGTGTCAGTCCCAGAAATGATCAGGAAGATGTGACGTACTCCAGCGTCAATTTTAAAGCAAAAAGGAACAGAAAGGATGGAAAAAAATCTGGAGACTTTACCGCCTGTAAAATGTCTTGTCCGACAGAGGAAAGGTTCGAGGTCGAGGACGCCGGGAAGGATTTTGTCCGCAATGACCTCGAGATGGAACCTGAGTACGCAGAGGTGAAGCCAAAAAAGAAAGTGGAGTATGAATACGCCTCAGTTCATTTTAAAACCAAGACTAATAAGATGGCATAGAAACCCAGGAATAGAACAGCTTGTTTTTACATATAAATGTATATTAGGGATGCAATGTTACAGTTAGCTCATGGTTCGATACGTACATCAATATGAGTATCACAGTTCAATATGTATTGAGTAAGAAAAAATAAACCCTGAAATCCTACTATTCCATAGATGATGATTTATTTTCCAAAGAGAAATACCATTATAAAAATTCAGATTTTTCCAAGTGTACACTTCTTTGCTCTTATTGCAGAATCCCCTTAAACAGAACTCTTGTATACGTATAAGGACTGCAACGATTTAAGCAGTCCTCTAAAACTTTGACAGCTGAACTCTTACACAGTCTAAACTGAACCAATTTAAAATATTGAGAAATTACTTATTTATCCAAATAAACACAAGTCCAGTATTTCTTAACTTTCAGTCATTTATTCATGTACCTTTACATTATTTTGCAAAGAACAGAAGTATTTCTTTTTTTTTTAGCATTAAGCTAAACTTTCATTATTCGACTACCGTAGGATGGGCAAGGTAGTTTATGGCAAGGAGGGGGAGAGTGGGCAGGGATATTTTGCAGCAGAAAACTTTAATACAACTTAGACTGGTACTGAATAAATAAAATGCGTACAGTGAAAAATGTTGCATCGAATTGTCGAACCCATATTGAACGGTTTGACATTGAATATTGTTGCAGCCCTAGTATTTTCAGAGTTCATAAAAATTGATTTATTTCATTTTTGAAACAATGCACTTTAGATGAACAATGTGCCTCTGAAAAAACAATCAGATTGAATTGTAGTGAAGTGTAGTGTAGTGTTGTAGTTGTCGAAGAATTGTTACATCCCCACTTTTTTATGAATGTCTCTGAGTGGAATTACATTTGTGAAAAAGAAAAAAAACATAAAAACAAGAAGTCTGCAGCCATAGAACTAACTTCACAAATTTACACGCAAAAGAAAAATAAAACATTTCTTGGATTCTATTGTTCACTAATACTGAAAGTTCTGCTTCATTGCAGTAGAAATATTAATTATCTTGCTTTAATAGATGGTTTTACTTACATTTAGGGTGAGTTAAAGTGTGGTTTTACTGTGAAGAGTCACACCCTTCAGCATTGTGCTGTGTAAACTGCTTAAACACAGTGCATGTAGAAAAAAAAAGATAATTATTCATGTGGATAGAAATTAATGATCAAATTACAATTTCTGAGGTTTTTTCTGCTGTATTTTGGGGTTCTATTTTATGACACATCCTTAAAAACAGTTAAACTTCTTTTCTCTGATCTCTACTTCTCTGGTTTAAGTGAATCATCCAGAATTGAATCCTTGTCACAGATCAAACTGTTAGAATCCTTTATCTGAGGCTGCATGCAGCGTGGCAAGACTTCATTTTTCAGGAACCATTTTTGCAAACAAACTGTGAAGAAGACGCCTCTTTAACATCCGCTCTTAAATGTGAGAAGGCGTAGGGTTTTTCAGAGATCATATCTGTTGCAAGCCCACAGATTAAATGCTGCCTTTACATTTTTTTGACAAACATATCAGGAGTGTATTTAAAATGTTGAATTTACGAGTTTTGTGGATGTCCTCACTTTTATTTTATTTTTCATTTAGAAAATAGGAAAAGTAAACATTAAGATTCAATTTCTAAAAACCATTTCTTCTGTAAATAAGTTATGTTGTTGAGTTTGTTAAATTCTTCTGAGTTCTTTAAATGTTGTATTGGTTCCTTGTTCATTCCAGGGAAAATTGAACAGTTTTTATTTCTGTTGTCTTGGATTTTTTTCTCCAGTTTTCTCTTGCATATTTTGTGTTTGTGTCCCATGTTTACTTATTTTACTTTTTCTCTTTTTTGGCAAACATCTTTGTTTTGTAATGTAATATAAAATGTTTTTCTACCTAAATGTGCAGAAATATAATTAAAAAAATGACTTTCAAAGAGATTGTTGCAACAAAGTGAATGTTTGAATATAATCAAATCTGTCTGTTACACATATTTTCTTAAAACTTCTATAATAATTCCTCAAAAACTGATAATTGACAGGGCTCCAAATGTATACCAGCTTTCAACAAGCTGTAACCAGAAATTACTTGATTCTGTTATCTCTAATAAAAATGATTTTCAAACATGAACAAATCTTCTATATATTTTTTATTTAGTCGAACAAAAAGGATGTTGTGTTGACCATGTCAGTGACTGAGAAGAGTTTCTGCAAAAAATACATTGTTAACATTTAGGTAATAAAACCTAAACATTGGGAAATACTTTTTCCTGCTCAACACAACACAGAGCTCGCAAGGGTCTTAATTCGTCCATGCTCTCGCGGAAATGTTTTATTTCTGCGTGGAGTTTTGACATAAATTTTACGCCATATTGCATGTTGTCCCCATACATGTGTGTTTTCTCTGGGGACTCCAGATTCATCCATCTAAACACATGCTTCATAGGTAAATTGGTGACCCTAAATTGGCCCTGGTGTGTGTGTGTGTTTGAGGCCCTGTAACAGACAGGCAGGGAACACCCTGGACAGGTGGCCAATCAGTAGCCGGGTTAGGTTCAGGGACACCTGCGACCATGAAAGGGACAAAGCGGACAAGAAGATGAATGAATGAGCACTTTTCAAAAAAATTATATATTAGAAAACTTTGCAACTTTTCTCAAAAGTTGCCACAACATCAGGCACTTCAGCCCACAACAATCGTAAAAATGTGCTGAGAAAAATGTGCAACGATTTCCTTTGAAAGGAGAATCGATTTAGAATCAAGAATTGCTTTTCAATAGAATCGAATGGAATTGTGAGTTGTAAGATTCACATCCCAACAAGATACCACTGGGCCACGAATAACAGTAAAGTAAAATTATCTGGAGGGCAGGATATAATTACCTGGCGGGCCAGATCTGGACCCCGGACATGTGGTCGATACAAATGTGTAGAAAATTATTAAATATTGTCAATAAAATGCCCCATAAACATTATTTCCATTGTTTTATGGTCATTTTCTTTTTTTCAAAGAGCTTAGCCACAACATACACATAAAATGAGACTTACCATGCAAAAGAAAAAGTCAAACTTTGCTTACTGTAGTTAGCCTACATAAAGTGGCGAACTGAGAAGTCACACATCAAACTTAACAAAACAATATAGTATGTTTATCATATTTTCTTAGTTACCACAATTTTTTTCCTAAAACATTTGACAATTCATTCTGCATTTCACTTGTCTTTTAAATCAGTCAATTCACTTTATATCAGTGGAACAGAAAATGCGGTTTCCACTCACCTATATCATGTATTTTCCCACAACTCAAAGTCCAACGTAGGTTTTCACCAGATTCATCTTCCCAGGGTGCAGTAACTGTTGGAAGTTAGTTTTTATCAAGTGTTCAGTTTTTTGTTTTTTTTTTTTTTTAATTCTGCTTTTGTCGGAAAAAACGTCAAAGATCAAAACAATGACAGGAGGATCACTCCTAGCAAATCTTAAAGACACACATTCAAAATTTTGACTGCCACTAGTGGAGAAATAGAAAATTACAACTCTTTAAAATTATGTGGTTTTCATGTTTTTTTTTTTTTAATTCACTTTGTGTCTCTCACTATTGAAGTGTTTCTATGACCATTGCAGACCTCCCTCATCTTTTTGAGTGGGCAACTTGCAGAATTAGTGATAGACAACACATATCAAGATTAGCTGCACAGCTTTTAGAAAAACTGCATAAAAAAATCAAAGAAATACAACAAAGTATTTCTTGTTTTGGGGCTGGAATAGTTTTTTATTGAATGGCTTTTGTTTATGAAGTGGAATAGGGGAAAGCACAGTTGTTAACTATTTTCTACATTTTATTCCTTTAGTTTTAACAGGACCACATCCTAAATATCTAAATATAGGTTTTGTAATTTAGACAAAGGGTTTTTTTTTATGTTGCACTATTGACAGATGTTAATGTTGGCAAATAAAATGAGTATGAACTACTGCCAGGCAACCACACATTTCTCGGTAGACCAAAGGTCACAAACAGACATATTCCACTCTTTGCTAAAGACCACAGTGTTTGTTGTGTTATAATTTGGATATTTGATGACGCACTGACCTAATTAACAAGGGAATTTTAAGCCTAACCTTGAGGAAATTGAGCTTTTTGTCTATGAATATTAAATTATTAATTTCAAGCGAAGAGCGTTTTACACTAGAGATTAAAGTTTTTTCTAACAGAATTAGAGCTGACTTGTTAGTGTTTTAGTTTTGCATTTTAGTTAATATTAACCAGCTGTTGTCGAGTCATTTTATGAGAGCATTGAGGAATTGATGTTGTGGCACCGTCCACCAAACACACACACTACTCCCACTGTTCATCATTTTACATCCAGTCCTTTGATAAGAAGCAGTGAAAACACCTTTTGTATTTATTTTTTTTTTTACTTTGAATGAGACTTTAGGAATTGTGCTGCAGCAGGTGAGTAAATCTCTGTTTTTTTTTGTTGGAAAAACTGTGCTTTTAGAAGTAAAAGTTGACTTTGGTTTACTTATTTTTAAAAATTCAAGGCAACAAAGCTTGTTTACTGGAATTTTTCTAAAAAATCACATGACACTGAAACTAGAGTTGGTTAAAAGACATTTAGGCTATATTTTTAGTTTTGTGTTTAAATTGAAAGTAATTTCTGCCATTTTTTTTTAATTTCTTGGTAAATGTTTAAATTGATGAACATTTTTCCTTTTTCCATCAGGTCCACCATGGTTTTGGTGGTCAAAAGTGAGGTCATTCTTTCCGTTTACATCATTTCCTTTCTGATTGGGTGTCCTGCCAACCTCCTGGCGCTCTATGCGTTCAGCATCAAGGTCCACTCAAAGCCCCTTCCCACAGACATCCTGCTTCTGAACCTGACCATCTCAGACCTCCTGTTCCTGGTCACCGGCCCGCTGAAGATGCACGAGGCAGCTTCAGGGATGAGGTGGAAGCTGCCCCCCTTCCTGTGCTCCATCGTCTCCTTCACGTTCTTCTCCACGATCTACACCAGCTCTCTGCTGCTGATGGCGGTCAGCGTGGTCCGCTACATCGGAGTGGTGTTCCCTATCGCCGCTAGAAAGATGCAAAAACCCATTTACCCAGTTATTGCTAGCGTTGTTATCTGGGTGATCTCGTCAGCCCACTGCAGCATCACCGTCATCACCATCCATCATCCATCTCTGTCCAGCAAAAACTCCACTATTTGCTATGAAAACTTCACAGAAAAGCAGCTGGAAGTTCTCCTCCCGGTGCGTTTGGAATTCTTCTTTGTGCTCTGTCTTCTTCCCCTTTTGGTTTGCATTTACTGCTACTTGAGCCTGATCGTGACTCTTTACAGCCGGCCCAGGATACCCTGGAAAAAGAAAAAGAAGGCTATCGGCATGGCCTTGGGGACTCTGGCTGTCTTTCTCATTTGCGTCTTGCCGTACAATTCTTCCCATCTGGTGGGTTACTTCATGGGGGTGAGCCCAAAGTGGAGGCACTACACGCTGCTGCTGCTGGCCTTCAACACCTGCATAGATCCCTTCATTTTTTACTTCTCCTCCTCCATCTTCCGCTTCACCATCAAAACATCCATTTTCAAGAAGCTTGGGATGAATCTTGTGAAGCGGAAAAGCCAGGATCCAAATTCCAAATGAAAAACCTGTTAAGTGGATAAACTGTTGAATTTTATAAATATTACATTTTTATATTTTATACAGATATTAAGTCCTGAACCAGATGTTGATAATTCATGTAAAGAAAAGATCAAACCTGGGTGGGATTATATAAGTTCGCTTCCTCCCACTTCCTTTCAAGCAACCTACTTGTAACCGATTACGTAATATACCATTACATTCATTCGAATTACTTTTATTGAAATGTAATTGTTTATTAAAAACACGAGACATGTCTTTTAAATTTGCACATTTCTTATTTTTTATTATTGTGCTCGTATAGTTCAGTTTTTTCCAATGTTATTTCCTGCCTCTGTTTAACGTGGGCCCGCCACTCTTCTGCACTCGTGCATTCTGTAGGCGCACATGTAGAAAATACCTGAAAAAAACCAACAAATGACAGAATTAAAAAAAAAAAAGTTTTAATGACATTCAAAAAAATTTTGACAAAAAAACTGTGAAATTAAATAAATCAACTCGTTCGTTTCGATTTTCACCAGAAAGTTTGCAGCTTCATAATTGTCTAAACACAAATATTTTAGAAACACAATTTCAAAATCTCTGATTGTTAAATGTGAAAATTCTTTTTAATTAATTTTAATTTTTTTACTGTAGAATTTTGAGTAAAAAGATGTTTTCATATACATGAACCAACCTGCAAAGAAAGTCATGAGCAGTGCCACCCAGCCTAGTATGTACGACCAGGAGAATCTCCAGTCTCCAAAACGCTTTCCCAGGAAGTTGACGGTCACTCCCGTGTAAATGGCCATTGCAAGCAACACAAAGAGGGCTGCAGTTTGCAGGAAAAGTTCATTTTACAAATAAATCATGTTCAAAATGAAGCCCTGGCGTTCTACATACTGCATGCATCTGTGACTCACTTGAAACAAAGAACATGATCCCTGCAGCGAACGAGCGATTGAACCTCTCAAAAGCAGAGAAGTGAGCAAAGGAGAGGATTCCTGCGATGATGCCAGCGAAGCAAGACATGGCGGACAGGATCATGAAAGCGCGAGTGGCGTTCCAGTAGGCTGAAGAGGACAAATGAAACAAAAAAATTCAACAAATTTATGAACAAGAAGAGGCTGAGATAGTCTATAAAAACAGAATAAATGAGGAAAATGCCTTTCCATGTGACATTTGTGCAGACATGTAACAATCAGTTGGTAAATAGTAATCACCACTAATGCTGCTAACCTGCATGATGCTGGGGGGGGTTGTGTTGATCGAAGAGACAGGAATGGAAATGTGTGGACAGGTTCCAAACATAGAACATAGGAAAATTGTTAGAGAGAGTAGAAAAGGAGGCAGTTGTGGAGCAGGAATTACCAAAGATCAGGAAGTTAGGAGGGGATTAAAGAGGATGAAGAGAGGAAGAGCAGTCGGTCCTGACAACATAAACCTGTGATGCACGGGAGTGTTTAGAGGAGGTTGTGGTAAACTGCAAAAATGGAATCTTAAGAAAGGAAAAAGTCCCTTGTTTAAAAAAAATTCTTGTAAGAAATTCAATTTTATCAAGAATTACCAAAAAATAATCTTAGTTTAAGAAAACATGTCTTGTTTTTTTTTTACAAATAAGACAATTATTTATATATATCTTAAATTAAGAATTCTTAACAATACAATTTTTATTCTACTTTATTAGATATATTTTTTTTCAATATTAAGAATTTTTGACTTATTTCCAGGTTTCTGATTGGTCTGTTTTACAACATCTTAAAGAGTGTGAGGACGTCCAAAGAGAGGGAGGAGGAAAAATGTTCTAAGGTTTAATTTTAGAGAAGAAGAGAGACACCCAGAGCTGTAGAAACTACAAAGAAAACCGATGAGTCACATTGTGAAGTTATGGAAAAATAGAGCGGAAGTTAGGCTGAGGTCAGAATTATTTGTGGCAGCAGTATTTCTTCAATTAATCAATCTGAAGGGATTTGCCGATCCATGTCTATGGATCATTGATGAGATGGTTTGATCACGTTGAGAGAAAAGTGATTATGTTGGTAAAAGGATGCTGAGTTCATCATCTGGAGGAAGACCAAAGAGGTGATGTAGTCAAAGAGGAAGTTAAAAGTTTCACATACTGTAAATCATTTCTAACAAGACTTTTTTCTTCCAATAGTTTTTTGCATGTCTTGCAATTTGCCAGATGAACATTTTAATTTATTTTAAAACAACAAGTTCTAATGGACATTCATTTAAAATTTAAAGCACTTTACTTACAACTGCTGAATGCATTACCGTCCATTTTAGCTTTGTGACTTTGGATGATTTGCAACATAAACCTGATGTGACTGACAGAGAACGAGACAAGAAACCAAACTAAAGTACTCAATCCTCAAAGTAAAACACACTTTAAAATATCATTCTGCAAGTCTGTGAATGTCTTTGTGCAACCTGTTGCATAAACCTCTCAAAGTTCTGCTTAGTCATTGGGGTTGACATGTCGACACTAATATAAATGTGAGAAAAAAAGGTTGTGAGAAATGTTTCAAGCAGTAAAGATATATATTTCTGTAGTACAGCATAATAGGGCTGAGCGATATTCACCAATTGGGTATCGATCCGATTCGATACAAATATTGACATTTTTGGTAAATGCAGTGGATCTGACATGAACCTCAAAATTGTTTTTATTTGCCGTGAATGTTATTTTTTTGTAAGTTTCCCTTTTTAAAATTACTTGATAAACATAAAAACAGAATTAGGACAATATTTTCAATTAAATGGAAAACAGTTTGTTAAAATAAAAACTTCTTAAAATTGTATAAAAAGTGAGGAAGTGAATGGTGAGGCAGTGACTCAGTCGGGTCCTTTTAGCTGATACAGAAAAGTTTCAAACAAGAGTAGAAATATCGATATTTGTGGGCCGGTATTGATATTTTCTTTCATATTTTGATATATATATATTGGTATAATTATGATTATATAGCTTAATGTCTTTATTATATATGTAAAATATAAAAATATTTTTTTTCAAAATACATATATATATTTTAAAAACTGAATTTAGCAAACAATTTATTTTATTCAGAAAATCAAAAAACTGAAGTATATTTTAATAGTCTTGATATGTGCATCCATGTGTCTCAGGCCGGCACATCTGCAATTCTTTGATATTATCATGTCTGAATTGTTTTTTGAAACATGTTAAAGAACAGAAACCAGTGCAGGAATGTTCATGTTCTGGTGATGCTGAATGGACTCAGGCGTGCAGGGATGTTTCTGATCCGACACGTACACATGTATACTCCCCCGTCTTACCAATGCTGTCAGTCTGCATGTAGCACTTCCCAGACATGCAGTATCTCCACAGACCCTGGTGGGCAAAGCTGCCGGACAGGCGGTACTGCATCCAGTAGTCTGTAGCCGTGGAAACCACCAGCAAGATGTTCCCCACGATGGCACAGAACAGGCCCCCTCCCATAAAGCTGTACATGGTGTCGCTATGAGGCCAGCTAAGGCTGTCTGGACTGTACGAAAGGAAAAAAAAGACCAAAGCTTATGTTAGTTTATTATTTTACCATAACTCTGCTAAATTAAGCTTTTTCAATTTTCTTTGAGATGTTTAGAAAATGACTAAATACATAATTAGATATGCATGTATATATAATGCATTGTAATTATAAATAAAAATAAAAAAGTCGGGATTCATTCATAATTGAAATTTTTTAATTATGCTTTAAAATTGTCCTTTAAAAAATGTAAAGTTTCAAACAAAAAAAAGTAAGTCAATAAATAACCTTTTCCATTCACATCAAACATAGTTTAAAAATTAAAACGTTTAAATAAAAGATCCCTGAAAGTTGAAGCCTTCAAGTAAATGTGCATTAGGTGAGATGAAGGTATACAGCTGGAGTTCAATTTATATTCATTTTTACTGCAGCTACTGATGTTTCAAAAAAAAAAAAAAAAAAAAAAGGAGGCACCCCATGTGACCTTACCTGACTTCCTCAGAATAAATCTCTCAAGTTTCAGCCTCCCCTCAGGGAAAGTGTGAGAAAGCGCAAGAGCCCGGAGCGAGCGCAACGTCAAAGAGAAAGCCCTAGGCGGAATTCCAAAAGGTTATCCTCTCCACGTTTCTGTTGATGGAGGCAAAATCCTTCAAACAATCACCACAAAGCACATGCACTTGAGCTCGAGAGCAGAAGGCCACGTGATCCGTTGAACTACAATGGGAGTATTTTAGGGGGTCAGGGAAGAGGAGAGAAGGGGGTTGGTGGAGTGCAGACGACGGGGCGAGCTCTGGGGATGTGAGGCCGCTGCGCCACAGCCCCTGCCTGTTGTTCTGCTCGGTGTTCTGGAACTGTGGATGTGCAGAGGCTTGCAGTCCTGCTGCGGTCAATGGAACATGCTGAAGCTCACACTTCCTTTCAGAGCCGCCGGGGTGTGGTCACGGACATGGACGCGCAGGAGAGGCATGACCAAAGAGCTGCTGGGGGAGTTCATTGAAGATGTTACATGGAAACATGGTATAAATAAAGTTTTTAAAGCTAATGGCAACAAATTTACTTAGATTTCCCCCAAAAATCACAATCAAATCACCAGTCATTGAACAATGAAAGTCATTTCAGGCATGAAACATTAGGGGTGTGTATTTATGGAGCACTAAATGAGACTATTTGAAATAAATATATATATACCATTAAATTATTAAATATATGTGTCACTAATTATTTAAAATTGGAATTTAAATAAATACAAATTGAAATCAGTAAATATGTTTTCAATGTATTTAATAAAATAGATAAATAGATTCTGGCAATGCAATATGTATTGTGATAAATGTGTCATAAAATAATACATCCCTTTACAGTACCAGACAATATTTCACTTTTTCTTTTTTAAACTATGACGTGAGAATTATATAAATATTAATACATTTTTCACTTTAGTAAAATGGAAAATACATGTTGTTTAATGATCAGAATACTAGATGCTGAAACTGTATCACATAAACAAGTTGCTTTTACCGACTCAAATTCAGGGGGCTTTAATTTTGGTAATTTAAGAAATATTTAAATGGAAATTAAAAGTTTTCAACCTTTTTTTCTTAGGAATATTTCATTAAATATCACCTTGGCAGTATATTAAATCAATACAAGTACTGCGATATTTCACTGAACCACTAGGCAACAGTCACCCACATATAGTTTCAGAATTTTTGTTCAATAAAAAAGCTGAATATCATTCATGAAACTCTCATCACTTTTTGAGTGTTTCCTCATTAGAAAACAGTGTGGAAATTTAAACTGTGATTTCATTTTTTTTGCATCCGCCTGTTAATTGAAGAAGGGTAAAATGCATCTAAGATGGACCACAGACAGCACAGTTATTATCCTTCACATTACTTTCTCTTTATTTGTTTCCTTTCATGAAGCATCAGGAACATCAAAACACAAAATCAAATACAGAATACAACACAGTCCTAAAACTTCAAGAATGAAAGGGAGCAGATGGAAGAACAATGTTCATTTTTTGTGCCTGCCCTGCTAAATCAAAAATACTCATATGTATAAACAAATATACAGTTTTAGATGGCCCCACCGTTGGCCATTAACAAGCCAAACAATATAATAATACAAAAAGAAAATTAAATCAGAAGATGAAATCAACTACTTTTGACATAACTTTCCAATTTCATTTTCTTAAACATATTTCTAAACTAAATCAAATCAACTTTATTTATATATATAGCACTTTATATAGCACTAAAGAATATTTGTACAACTTTTCAAATCATTTTTTTGTAAGTTCCAAAGTTTAACACCAATAAAAGAAAAACATATTTGATTGATCACTTTATTTACTACACTACCACCACTATTACTATTTCAATATTGGGAAGGTAAATTAACTGGAATAGTTAAGAATACTGACAAAAAGTGTTGAAAACATCCTGGCAGAAAGATTCATAATAAACGAGATTATGTTTTTTGAACAATCAGGTTAAAGGGCAAGGCTGATTTTGAAGCTTGGATTCCTGATAAATCGTTACAACAGAATGAACAGAATTGAGAAAAATATTTCCTGAGAAAGGAAACAGATGGATTTTAATGTGTAAATGTGTAGCTCCACAGAATGACTGCATGGTTTGACCGTGATTTATGTAAATAGATAAGGTCCAAATGCCAAAAAAACTTCTTTAGGATAACAAAGGTTTTTAAGTTGTTATTTTGGCTTTTTTTTGTTGAAATCAACAGCCATGTTAAGCATAATGGCTAAGGTTCTTAATGGCATAAGTCAATTTAATGGTGAATTATTTAATTTTTGAATATTTTTTTTACTTTGAAAGAAAATAATTACCTCAGAACGAAAACAGACATTTAATTCCCTTGATTTGGTTCACTTTTACTCACTGAAATACTTTTTTTTGCAGTATAGCACCACCTGCTGGATAGATATATAACACAAGCAATGAGTTTTACAGTATAATCCAACAGAACTAGTGGTGTTTTTTCTATCTTTGTATATAGATTACCACTTATCTAGCTCTGAAACAAAGCAGAATAAAACTGGTTAATTTCTCTTTTAACAGTGTTGCAAAATAATAGCAAACTAATCTACCATTAATAACACAATTAAAAAAATCTGTATTAATTCAGATCTCTCTGATACCATCAACTGGACCTATATTAAAGCTTCTCATTAAAAAAAAAAAAAAAAACATTAAAATTGGATGAAGAAACTAACTCTCTGCATCAAATGTAACATGTTTTTAAGGTTACTCTTCTAATCTGAGCAGAAATGACACGAGGACGGACCGACTCACACAGAGACAGCCGGGCTGTGAGCAAAAACACTAAAGGTTTTTCCATGAGGGTGAAGTAAATATTACACAAAAACATGACGAAATGGTTCCATACAGACTCGACAAAGGGATCTGTAAGACAAATAAACATAATTTTATTGACTGAGTGTTTTTGAAAATGTCATGGTTTTATGTAATCTATTTATACTTTTTTACCTTTTTAACTGTTGTTTTTATTGTTCTTTGGATTTTTAATGTACAGCACCTTGTTTGGCCAATCGTCATTTGAAAGCGCAATATAAATAAATAAACTTATAAACTTATGGTGTCATTAGAAAAATATTTAAGCACATTATCCATAATGAGTGGGTGTGTCCAAACACTTGAGGGGTTTTTGTGAGTCTAAGTACTGATGGCAAATAGTTTTGCATGAAAAGTTTCAATGCTTGTAGAGCATTTATTTCACTTTTATTAAACAATAGGAGGCACATTCATTTGTTTGTTTTTTTTTAATCATTGGGTCAGTAAGATGTGAATGGAAAGAAGAAAATAAAGATATAAAACACAATTTGGTCGTTCGTCTGACCTTTTACCATGAATTTCAGCTCCCCTTGATTTAGAGCAGGGCAGAGACGTGATTTTAGACACAAATTCAGTAATGTGACCCACTTATAAAGATGAGAAAGGTCTTTAATGTTCATAATATTGATACACTTTAAGACAGAATGTAAAAAAATAATCCAAGAAATCACAGTGTACTCCCACTCCCATGCAATCAAACAAATATTTTAAACATTTTAACTTGTAGAATAATTAATTTACTTCAGTCTTACAACCACTCAGAAATTCTCCACCTGAACTTGCAGAGGAAAGTTTGTAATGATTTAGCTGAAAATGCATTTAAGTTTGATTTTTTTTGCATAGAAATAATCTTAGAAAACAAGCTCTTTTCAATTCAAAAGCATTTAGATTTTTCAATGTTTTCTCTGTCTTCCTTCATGAGACATAAATTAAGTGCAATTTAAAAAAAAAAACACACAAACATAAGCATATATGGTAAAAAAATAAATAAAAAAGTGACATTTTAAACAGTTGTTGCAACTCTGACATGTGGAGGAGGCGGGACAAACGCAGGCAGAGCCACAGATCTGTCAGATAGACTCTGAAAGACAACAGGTCAGTTCGTGAGCGGATCAGAGGCTTTCAGTGGAAGCATAGTGGCTGTGATCAGGAAGTACCTGGTGTAAACTGTTGTAGTCCGGGAATAACTTCAACCCCCCTGCCAGCGGTTTATGAGGAATGATTTCAGGATGGTTTATTTTTGCTTGAGGTATTGCCTGAAACGACAGAAAATGTGAAAAATAATCACAAACTAAACAAGCTTCATTACTACAAAGAGGTTCATTTTAAAAGTGTTTCCAGTGGTATTTTAGCTATGCAGTTTTTAGTGTCCCTTTCTAGGACGTAGTTTCTGCAGAGCGGCAATAGTTCATTAGAAATGAGTCTCTGATGTGCGGTTGAGACTGTTGGTGCAACCCAACATCCCTTCCCCTTACCATTGCTGAGAGCTCTCTGTTTACATAGTGCTGCTAGCTTACAGCCCCTCACACCCCCACCCTAACATTACAGGTGCAGCAAAACATGGTGAGTAATATTGCAGCTATCCAGCAGTACAGTTTTGAACCAAATGACAATTTGGATGAAGAAAATTTGATTTTTTTATTGTTTTTTTTATGATTTTTTATTGTTTTGCCTCTAATTCACAACAATTTGAAAAAAGAATAATCAGACATAAAACTTTAACCTTAATTCTGTTTTTAAATGTCCTTCATCATAAGAAAAATCTCACAATGACATAGAAACCCTTGAAACACAATCAAAATGGTTCTGTAATTAATAGCAATATAATAATGTCGGAACTTAAACCCACGGTGAGGCCACATTTGAGCGCCATGGACCTCGGCTGTGGAACAACCTGCCTGCAGTTGTTAGGACTTCATCCACTGTGGAGGCTTTAAGAAAAATAATTAAAACTCATCTTTTAAGGATAGCTTTAATATTTTGTACATGTCCTAATGTTTTAATTTGATTTTTATAAATTTTTACCAGTAATTAATTCAATGTAATTTGATTGTACTTGTGGGATGTGTACGTGTGTCGGGTTTTTAATGTTTTTTTTTTTAATTTTTATTATGATTGCTGTTTTAACAACTAATTTTTGTCTTACAGTTTATTTATTTTAGTGTGGAAAGCACTTTGAAATACGTTGTTGCAGAAAAAGTGCAATACAAATAAAGTTGAATCTGATTTTTCTTTCTCTTTGTGCTCAAGTATTTGCTTAAGACTAATGTTGGTACAGTTCACTTCAAACAAGAGCTGGGGTCATAAGAGGTCAAACACTAATATAAAGAGAGCAAATAAAGTGTATTCAGACCTTGTTAGCTTGAAAATTAATTAATTAATTCAAACCTTCTCAGTCGTTCTGGGAACTGGATATTTAGTCTGATGACCTACACAAAAGGAAAAAAAGACAAAAATCCTCATTAATAATTCAAAATACATCAACATTTTGATTTAGGGCGTTTGTGCCACACACAGTGTTACGACGGGTAAAGACTGAAACAAAACAGATTTAATGATTTTCTGAAGGACTCTTACAGAGAAAAGGAAGATGTTCTCTATTTATTTTTAAATTTCAGTCATTTTTTGAAGCCAAATTAAACATTTAAAAGTATCATGATAATTTCAGCTCAATATTTCAATGGAATTTAGAGTAATTGTTAGTCTGCTAAATCTTTGCGTACATTCACGTTCTCCTGATGCTATGTTCACACCAACCTCTGCAACGTGCGTTTAAGCGTCCACTTTCAATAAAAAATCCATGTAACTGTGTGTCTTTGTGCGTTTAAGGCTTCCGTGTTCAGAACTCTCACGTTCACATGTCACCTCGCAAGTTTCTACGACCGTTTCTAGCTTAAAGTTCAGCCATTGAGCTCGTGTTTAAAGGTAAATCAGTTGAACTTTGACCAATCAGGTAATTGGCAATAACATATGGATTTAATCTATTTTAATTCACAGAAGTGACAACCATCGGAAAATTGATCATGAAAGAGAACTCGATGACTCTTGACCAGTCTCAGAGTACGGTGAACAACATGGGATCTGTTTTAACTGGACACTGTTGTATATATCTTTATCCCCCTTGTTATTTTCAGATGTGTATATATATATATATATATATATATATGTGTGTGTGTGTATATATACATTCATATTTCTATTTTATCTTTTTATATTTTATAATTATTTTTTATCTTTTATCTTTTTTGCATAGGAGCACAGGTCACTGGAACCAAATTCCTTGTATATATTCTATACTTGGCCAATAAAGCTGATTCTGATTCTGATTCTGAAATGAATCATTGCAGTTTGTGCCCGGTCACAATTATATGACACCAAGGCTGAATCAGAATTCTTCCCCCACTGCTTCTCCATACATTTAGTTAGAGTTACAGAAATGAACGTCTTTAGATTCGGATGACATTCCCCCTCAATGACGTCATCATTATTCGTTAGCGCATAGCTGCTAACGCTCAGAAAATACATAACAGCCTTGGTTTAATTTTAAAAAGTCAAGCTAAAAACAAAGAATCATTACTCAGATTTAAATGTGAAGGTCGGTGCTTCACAGCACACTGACGTGACGAAATGCATTTATCCCCCGTGACGCCGAATCCCGTTGGGGCAGAGGGAATTATAAATCCCAACGTGTTAAACAATTTTTGACACCCCTACAATTAGAGGGGTAGGGGAAGAATTCCGACTTGGCCAAGTCTTTCATACATCTGAATAGAACTGTGCAAGAACCTCTTCTAACTGTAGGTGGCGCAATATATGCGCTAGAAAACAGAAGAAAAAGAAAAACATAAAGACGCCCCTCCCTACTTGCCCGTGTGAACACTAAACAGGCATTTAGTTCCTGAACGTGCGTCACATAACGTGACATCCCAGCCGCAGTTTCCATGGTTGCCCCACCTGTGTTTGCCCACATTGGCTCAAGTGGGCGCTCAGTGGGCTGACTTGCTAAGCTAGCCGCTGTAGGGTTGGGCACTGATTGGGTTTTATGCGGTTCCGGTGCCAAAGCGGTTCTTTGGTTTTAGTTTCAGTTCCTAATCTGTGCCAAGTTCAGTGTTTTAGTAATAAAAGTAATACCTAAATCCTCCCAAGTCACACATTATCATTCCCAAGTCACACATTGACTCATGGTTAATACCTCCGTGTCAAAAATGGATGTTTTGGGTGTCGTTATTTTTTGACGTACTGACTGCTCGCCTGTTCGCTGCTTTATATGAGCCCGCCCACTATTCCAGGAAAGGCAACAGGATTGGATAGAACTTCAAAGTAATGAACAGAGGAGAAGTGATTGACATGTCCAAGGACGAATAGACCTTTAATGAAACTAAGCACGGAAATGCGGAGCCGTTTTCAGCATCTTCATTCGGTTTCGGTAGAACCCCGTAAATTATAACCGTTCCTACTTGGAACCGAACTTCGGTGCCCAACCCTACTAGCCAGTCCCCGGTGGTTGCTAGCAAGCCCCCGCTGCCCAGGGACCGGCATCCTTAACCCTTTAACACAAAATCTTAAACATTCAGGAACTTTTCACCCGTTAACACATTCACCGTCATTCTAGTAGATTCTGAAGGAGAAAAGCAGCAGACATGTTACAGTAAACCAAAGAAGGAGGAGTCACCATGGGAACTGCAAGCAAACCCACATTTTCTGTCCTCTTTTAAACCGCATAAGGCCCACTTGGCCTTGTGGGCTGGGATTATCTTAAATGCGAACTGCAAACACAGAACTGATCTGAACTTCACCCACTTCTGTTCCTTTTCAGGTAGATGATGAGGAAAATGAGCCCCCCCACCAAGATCAGGGCCAGAATGCTGCACGGGATTCCTGCTGCGATGCCGGCTATGGCAGGTCCACTGAGTCCATCAGCTGGTACCGACAAAACAAGCCACATTTAAACAGCTTCATTCCAGCATGGGGATCAACAAATGAAAACAACATACGTGGACCAATTCTGTGAACCACAGAAGGTTTTCCGTCAACCAGTCGAGCTTTAGGGACGATCCGGAACCGGTATATCTGCTTGGGATCCAGAGTAAAGACGTCAGTGCTCCTGGCAGAACCAGGTTTCTGCTGAATGGTGTGATATCCATCCGAGGTGCTTTTAGCTTGAGAGGTATTTCCATTTTTGATGATGAGATTTGCTCCTTTCATTTGGATGTCAAACCCTTTAAGATACAAAATACAATTAAATTAGTGGCCGGAAAATAAACAAACAGGTCGAACTTTTTACTGAATTATTTCACACGCTAGCTAAAAACTGGCATTTGCTAAACATAGTACATTTATCTCGCTTCCCAAAGCTAAATTCTGCCAACTGTAAGGCTTTAGACATGATGCAATGTTTACACCCTCATCCTCTGCAGGGAGCCTCTGTTTTCAAAATGGAATGGAATGAAAAGTCAGCAGAAACGCTTATCTCTGAAGTCAGTTTCTGCATTACTGTGACGACAGATGCAGGAGGGACCTACCAGGTCAAGTGATGATGGTTCCATCTTGATTAGGGAACACGCTGGAATCTGAGATCGAAGGCCCTGGGGAGGGACATGGTTTGGGAGTGAAGGGGAGACGAGGATGTAGAAAGACTGGAGAGCTTTGTTCAAAGGCAAAAAAAAGCACTCTCAGGTATTACGCAGCTCTCTCTCTCTCTGAGGACCCTTTGTGTCTTGTTCTTAGTAATCCATGTAAGACTCCAAATTTAGAGATAAAGAAGTAAAAACCTTACAGAGATATTCTCAGTTCTTTATGGCTAAAAGAACAACTTTGATAAGATTTCAAATCCTCAAATATCCCTGATATCATCTGTAATACTGACTAGAACAGAGAAAATGTGTCACAAGTTACATGTTTTGTGTACTAAATAAAATATAATTATTACTAATAATCAGTTTTATTATGTTATTTAAAAAAAATTTAAAAAAGATGAAATCCAGACTCCATATTTCATTTCTAATAGACCGTTACTGACACTTTTTAGCCACTTCTACTTTAAGTATTGACCAAAAGCCGTGCTTTGTCATGAACACACGAGCACACTTGTTTGTTCACACATTCCAAACTTTCCCTTCTCAAACAACTTTTCAAAGACTCAAAGGAAAAGCCAAATAAAAGTGAATTCTCCTGTGCAAACAAGTACCGTGTTACCTCAATCAATATCAAATAATGTCTTCATTGTTGTGAAAATACTTTGTAACACTTGAATCTATTCAATCTATAAAAAGACTTTTGTACATATTTGAAAGCTAAACATTTAAAAATAATTATTATACAAATATAATAAAAAAAATGAAAAAAGCAAGAGGAAAAATTATAGATTTTTTGACATATTTAAAACAACAAAATGGATTTTTGATTCAAAAGGTTATCAGAAGAAATGATGCATTTTGTTACATATACGGCGGTGTTTCCTGCAACAAAACACAGGAAGTTCCCAAGATTGATTCAAAAATGACATTTTTTTTGTATATTTGTATTAAGCTTGTTTTAATCATTTAAACATTGTAACTTCTTGATTTAATGACTGGTGCACCTTTTGGTCATTTTTGAATAAATTAGTTCTAAGGTCTCATTTTTAATGAGCAAATGATGGAATTTTTATTTATTAGTTTCAAGTTTTTTCTGTCACAGATAGCAGTGTTGCTGATGCTGCAAAACATATAAAAAAATTCCCAATATCAATAAAAAATGCGGATTTTATTGTAAGTATATTTATTATTATGACGCTTGTTAAAACTATTTTAAAACTCTTCTAATTGTAACTTCTTGACTTAAATAAGTGATGCACATTTTAGTAGTTCTAATTTAGTTTGTTGTAATTTCTTGTTTTTAAATAACTAAATGATGCTATTTTTATTTATAGATTAATTTAACTTTATTAGTTGTAATTTCCTATTTTATCTATTAGTTGCAAATAATTTAGTTTAGTTTTTTAACGAATAATGTAATTGCCTAAGAGTACTTTGAAATCTGTTGTATATACAAATGAAAAATGAAGTCTATCTATAGTCTGGAAAAATTTTGGAAATTTATTTTAGATATAGATATTTTCCCACATATTTTGGACACATATGCATTTATTAACAATTATTTATTTATTTATTAATTATTATTCATTAAAATATGAATTCTTGTTCAGATCTTTTTTTCTAAAGTAAAATTATAGTTATGTTTTAAATCTTTTATTTTTTAAAATTAAATGTCTTTCTTTTTTAGATTTTTTTTTCCAAAATAAGATTGGGCATTGACATGTGAACATTTTATTAAGACAGAACTGATTATTTAACGATGCGTGTCATATTTTTTTTCACATAAGTAGGAATAAAACTCAAAAGCCTTGTGAATGTATGAAATTGGGCAGCAATAGTGTGATATGTTAGGATTCTTCTAGTGCAAACAATAACATTTTGTTGAATTATTAAAACTCCTGTAAAGCGATCTGGGGGTCACATCTGTGCTCGGGAACCATTTAGTGGTCCAACCCTCAAATTCAACCCCTAAATGCAAAGTTTCAAGCCCCAGCCTCCGTTTTTAGTGCTTTGAAAAGTCCGATCATGGATTTGAACCCTCGACCTCCCAGTCACAGGGCAGACACTCCACCACTTTACCACTAAGCTGATCTTTACTTGAAAATGCAACATCAATCCATAAAATCTAATAATTAAAACTGTTTCATCACAAGTAAAACTAACAGCAGCAGAAGAAAAATACTGTGTTTGTCATTCCACTGCATCTCCACTCGTTTGTGCTGTAATTCTGTTTCTACCTTGTAATTGAATCATTCTGGTCTGGCTGCCCAGCGGGTTGCGGCACGTACAGGTGACGTTTTGGAGAATCAAGTTACTGATGCTGTTATCCTGAATTTTCAGCTCCGTGGTGTCGCTGCTGATCTGGTACATGGTCCCGTTGTGATTGCCCCGCTCTCGTTGGACCACGACACCACGGCCTGAGGGGACGCCTCACTCGCACACAGAATACTGACCACTATTTTGCTGTCCATGACAGTGGCTCTTATTTCTGGAAGAAACACTTTTGGATTACCTGGAGAACAAAAATAACAACTGTGTTTAGGTCTGCGACACGTTTATCAATATTTTTGCATTTAAAGGGATTAATGGGAAAAGTAACTTACGGGCTGTGATATTGCAGGTATTTTGTTGGATTGGGTGGTCTGCCTGACAGGTTACAGTTTTCCCATTGAGGTCAGCGGAGGCTGGTAAAGTCAGCCTGAGATTTCCTTCTCCTGTGATTGTACTGTTCAGAGCTGGGAAGGACAGCGAGGCCTGAGGGGTTCCACCCATCCAGTCACAGTCATACAGCAGGCTGTCATTACTCCCAGACAGCACAGAGCACACGGGGCTGCCTGAGGGCCTCTCTGAAGGCAGTTCACAAGGAGAAAAAAGATTTCAAAATCACAATTATGTTTGAACTCATTTACATGAATGTAAACTTTCTCAAGTGTATTTTTTTTTATCTTGTAAGATTTTTAAAAGATCTACTTTTATTGCTTAAAGACCCTCTCTGGAAAAAAAAAAGTGTTTTTAACATGTTCTCATTGTATTTTTCCTGATGATGGAGGACATGTTTTGTTTTTTTTTTTAAAAGAAAATCTCAAAATTACATTTTTGTCTGGAAAAATCCATTGTCTTGACCTTACTTTTGTCCTGAACCTTGCGTTTGGTCTGTATTCAACTGGACATTTCAGCTCCAAACAAAAGCTTGTAAACAAAATCACATGACCAAAGATCTCTCAGCCATTGGCCAGGAATTATGTGGGCGGGGCAAAGGAACAAGAGGAAGAATAATGGAAGTCCTAAGCTATCCCTTGTCAGGACATCTTACTTCTTCAGACTTCCCAATTTCGCTGACCCATTGTTTCTCCGCTATTATGTTTAAATCCCATAATGCCCTGTCACGGTGGACGTTTTGGTCCATTTGTTCCACTTTGAGCATGGAGCCTATTAACACTGAGGAAACTCAGACCAAACAGTCTGACTGGAAACCAATCGAGATCCTCTTGAAAGATGAGTCCAAGAGTGGTTCCTGGTTTTTGGTCCAGTTGGGTGTATTCTGACTGAAAAATCATTTGGATTGTAAGGGTAAAACTAACTCTGGTTCACTTTAAGCTAAGCAAATGTGTTGATTCACAATACACCCTTAAGTATTTCTTATACAAATCTTTTTAAATCAGAAGAAGAGGGAAAAATGGCTATTTAGCAAAGAGCTAATTCTTGGCTGAGAAAATAAACTCGCTGTTCCCAGCTTTGAGGAACAAGGAGGGGAAAGGGGGCGGGATTGCTCCACGTCAATGGTCCTACCCACAACTCAGAGAAGAATTTCGTCTGAACTACTGCCACTCTACAAACATTATGTCCTCGTGAATTACTGTTTTTTTGTGACTTATTTAGGCTAAAAATTGCAAAATTACTGGGAACGCTTTAAAGAAAATAGTTAAAAAATGATGGGAGTGGATCTTTAATATATGTCAACTCAATCCATACAAAAATAATCGAAGCAAACTACTTATCCCGTACCATAAATGCTTAAAGTGACATTCTTTTCCCGCTTCTCGTTGGTTTTCTGATTGAGCAGAGAGCAGGTGTAAACTCCTCCCTGATTGGTCTGCACGTTTATCAGATGCATTACTCCACTGAGATCCCCAGAGAGCTTCTGACCATTGAAGATCCACTCAACAGTGGGCTGGGGGCTTCCCTCAGACTGACACGACAGGCTCACAGAGTCTCCAGCCACATAAAAAGACTTTTCTGGGGTTGCTTTTAAAATCGGCTCATCCGGTCCATCTGCGAAAGAACAAAGAAGTAGTTAGAGAATAATGGAGAAACACAAAGAGATTTGGACTTTAGAAATGGATCTTACAGAACACGATCACGTCCGTCTGAGCCGTCACGTTGCTAAAGGGGTTCGTCAGCCGCACCGAGTATGATCCAGTGTCATTCCGGTTTAGTCTGAGGATCACAAGGCTCGTTTCCTGCACCTGATAGTGGGAGTTGTTCTTTATGACTTTGTCCTTCAAAGAACCACGTCTGCTGCTCGATCACTCCTTGCAGCATGCTGTATTGCAGGATGAATTGGTCTATTCCTTCTTTGACTAAATCTGACTGTGTGTTAAGAGTTACACTCTGGATAATTTCTGTGAAAATAGAGCAGAAAGTAGTGAAAAGGAATAAATCGGCTATTAAACCTAGACAGTTTCTTATTTCCAGTATTCAAACACCAGATTCAAACGCTTGCCAGCGTAAATACTTTTCATCCACCAATTGGTGGTTCACATTTAGAAAACATATTTTTTTGATTGTGTGTATCACTCTCTCAAAGTACGGAGGCCCTAAAGGGACATTGAAGAGAAAAAAATGTGAAGTAAAAAAACATTTTTCCCTAAAAATTGAAGTAAAAATATATATATTTTTTGGTTAGTAACTGGTATGCACCAGATAGTAACTTTTACAGAACCCCTGTGTATTTTTAAGAAGTAAATATATTTCACTTCAATTTTTTTTTTTACTTCGATGTCCATTTAGGGGGAAGAAGCAGCAGGAAAAAAACCTCTTTTGAAGATTTTTTCTTTATTTTTTGGTTAAAAAAGGGTCAAAGTTAATTTTTTTTCATCTTAAAATCAACACGCAATGAGTGAACAGTGATGCTGCATTAGCTGTAGGATAATCTTACAACCAATACTCACCAAATATCTGTAAGGTGAACTGAATTGAGGCTGTACCCACTCCAGACTTGGCCATTTCCACCTTGTAGTTACCACTATAGTTCAGTGGCACTCGTATAAAAGTTAGAGATCCGTTTTTCTCTACATGAAGGACATCCTTGCTGTTTGGATCAATGTCGGGAGGAAAAACGGAGTTTATCGTCCATGTCACCACAGGTAATCCGTCCCTTAACCAGGTGAGGGTTGGGTCAGGGGCACCACTGAAGGACACTGCCAGAGTCACATTGTTGCCAGCCAAGTCTTTGACTATAAGAGGACTCACAGGGGAAATCAAAAGCTGGGAGTGGACACCTGTCAGGACACAACAGTGTTAAAAGCAAAGGTTGGTTTTCTTTAAAATCAGAATAAAACAGTTTGTCAATAACTTTTTTTTTTAAACAACTTGGTTTTTTTTTATTATTTTTCAAGAAAATAAGAACACTCAATTTCATCAAGGAGAGCAAATAACCTCTTAAACTCACCTTGAAGTGTAGAGACAAATAAAACAGTAAGAAAGGCTGATCTGCAGGTATTTGTGAATTCTTCCAGTCGCTTCATTTCAGTTGTGCAAAGATTCCTTCAACCAGAGAAAGTTTTAACAAACTACAAATGCTTTACCGATAAAAAAGAAACTGGAGAATGGGTCAGGGAGCTTCAGACAGGAGCAGGCTTTGTACCTGTGCGTGTCCTCGCGCTGAGGAGGCTGTCAATAAGAACCTCACCTGTGGCTAAACCACGCCCCTTAGGGACTAGAACACAACATTCTTTATTTTTTTTAAAGGGGGGTTGAGAGAAAGAGGAAGACGTGAAGAACGCAGATCTGTTTGCAAATGTTTATTTATTACTCCCCGGATTACTTAGGCTTACTTATTACAGAGTATCTGATTTAGCCAAGCCTGTAACCCATTTTCAATTACCTGAGACTAACTAAGTTAACCAAGTAATTTAACCAATTTAAATAACTAAGTTTCAAGTTTTGTTCCATGTGACCTTGGGTGTCTTGAAAGGTTCCATGTAAATAAATGAACACATAAAATGTGTTATTGAATTAAAACAAATATATATTCAAAAAATAATAATGTAGACTTGGGTTTAGATTTTCATTTTATTTAAAAAATAGTTATTAAATAAAAAACAACCTAATAATAAAATGGACCTAAATTACTAACTTGTTGACAAAAAATATTGTTTTACCACAAATTGAGGAAACAACAGTTTTTATTTTATTTAATTAACCTTTATTTATCCAGGCAAGACTATTTATATTTTAACTGTGGTCTGGCAAAAGGCCACAGTTTCAGCTTCTAGAACTTCATACATACAGCTGGATAGAAGTAAAATGATAAAAAAATAAAAATGTTAAATTGGAAATTCATGGATGGGCCTACAACAGGATATTTGATGGAGGTTTGGTCATTTCAAATGCTGCAGCTGAAATAAAAATATCCTGGAGCAAAATTGCTGAAGTAAACAAAATACGTTTTGATGAAAACTCAAATAAAATATGACTATGAAATTTATGATTTGTAATCAATATTCTGAACAACTCAAGTTATGGAGTATAGATATAAAAAAGAAATATCAGAAATTGTAATTAAAGTATGCTGTAAATAAACAACTTTCATACTTTTAAAGAATATTTCACCAAGTTTAAAACAATGACATGCTCATACTGCAGTCTTCATTGAGATTTCATGGTTTTCAGGACTTGCATGGACCGATTATTTGCTGCCTCTGGTATTTGGCTGTTTTGCACCACCATGTGGCAATAGGACTTTCATGCAGTTTGAAAGTCAGGATGGTGAATTATTCCCCAACGCTTTGACAAAGAATATAAAAAATAAAAATATAAATAAATAAATATAGATAATAATAAATAATAAAACATTTGTCTTTAGTTTGCTCAGGCTCAAAAATCTTGAGATTTTTTTTTTTTTTTAACTGATGATTTCTACAAGATAAAAAGATAACACATTTGTTCTTTGCATTTATTTAACTTTTTTTTTTACATTTGACACTGATTTTAAAAATGCACCAACAGCAATGATAGACAAATTACAAATTTGTAAAGATTAAGTAAATAATAAAACTTGAGGACCAAGTTTTTTCTCTGTTAAATTTTATATATTTTTCTCATATGTACATTTCATTTTATTCATTAGGATTATGGATGTTCCTAATCCCAAATTCTCTGATTATTTTCAATGTATAAAAAAAAAAACAAAGCCCAGTTGTAGCTGTGAAAAAGACCGGCTGCTTTATTGTTATTGCAGTGTTCTGTACAATCAACACAGAAATGAGGCGCTTATGGTAAAATTAAAAATGTATGGTCATCTCTCCACAAGTGAATACTGAGAAACACTGTCAAAGCAATCCTAAAGCCCATTCAGAGGTTCATTCTCTGTACAAGATAACTGTAGATGATAGAATGCTTAACCATATTATTAACTATTTGTTCTGGTTCATATTTACAAATATCATTTACACCGTCTAATGTGTGACTACACAAAAAGATTGAGATGATTGTGAGCTAAATTATTGAAATGGAGTGAAGAGTACAGTTCAGAACAATCAGCAGCACTTTCAGAACATTGTTACTGGCTTTCATTTATTGTAAAAAGCTACTACAATTATATCAGATGATGCACCTATTTTAAATTACATTTTACATCAGAGAAATGCTGTTTTAGGGGGATGTTTGAAGGCTCAACAGTGAATCTCAGTACTTTTCTCCTGTCAGTACCACCGTGAAGGAACAGCAGCAGTCGAACAGAGGTTAGACTGAATCATAAGATCGTCCTGTGGATGTTGGGAAGAATAGTCCACTCTTCTACCCTGCAAAAGAAGACAAGAAAAGTCTAATTAAAGAAAAATATCCTTTATTTGTTGTATTTCTTGGAACTAAAAATAAATCAGAGAATACTGCAATAAACAACGTTTTGTATGAAACATTTAAATAAAAAAAATCAAGCCTCTGCTTTCTTTAATAATATGTTTTTAGATACAGTACAAGGTCAGTGCAGTACATATTACAAAAATGCATCTAAATTGGTATAATAAGGAAAGACTTATTTTTTGGCCATTTTACCCCTTTTTATCTAAAAATAGAAAATAAGCATGCTGGTTTTTTTTCTTTTTACCATTTTAGCAAGAGGTGCAACTTATAATCAAGAGCGACTTTTTTGTGATTTTTTCTTTTTTTAAACATAAAGAGCCTCAAATATTTGTTGTTTTTCACTAGAAACCGTTTCCCTTCAGTGGTCGTTTCTGCTAACAACCACTAGAGGCGCTGTTTTGTCTTCCAAAGTGCCAGAAGAAGAAGTGTCCAAAACGAACGGAGAAGCTGATTGTTTTCCTCTTAAATTTTGATATTTTTCTCATTTGCATCAAAGCATTATTATTCTTGTTTTTAATTTTTACCATGGCAAACATAAAAGTGTGATTTATATATGCTTTTCTTCTTCTTGGTTAGACATTTTTTGCTCCTGCGACTGTACTCCAGTGTGACTTTTATTCCAGAAAATATGGTAGTTAAAAGTGTCTAACTTTTTCAACTTCATTTAAAAAAAACAACACTAATGTTAAAAAATGGTGAATGTGATTAAATGAAGTAAAACTAACTGAACTCCAGAGGTAAACGGGCAGGAGCTCACCTGCTCTGTTGGGTTGCGCGCTCCTTGCGTTTCCCCGTCACGCCTCTATACTTTCCCAGCATCCTTCAGTTTTCCGACCAGGTCATCTACGGTCTCCACTTTCATCCCTGCTTGTCTCTGTGGGGGCTCATCCACCCTCAACACCTCCAACCGCGATGTGAGCTCCACTCCTAAATCTGCTGGCTTCACGTTAGCGATCTTCTTCTTTTTGGCTTTCTGAAAAAAAGATTCCTCTATTAAGGCAAATTATTTTGTATGAAAAAATAAAAGTTTAACATTTTTTTGATTTACTAAAATATTCTCACTATGTTTGTTTTAGTCTGTGAGTTACCATGATATTGGGCAGGGTTGCATATCTGGGGGTGTTTAGTCGGAGATCTGCAGTCAGGACTGCCGGTGTGCTAATTTTGATCGTTTCCAGTCCACCGTCAATTTCTCGAACCACTTTGACTTTATCGTTTTCCAGCGCCACTTCTGAAGCAAATGTACCCTGAAACATAAAGAAAAAAAAGAATTCAGATCCAGCAGGCAGACATGCCTCCAGACAGCCTTTGACCGGCTGTGTTGATCTGAGCAGGATTACTGTAGTTCTCACTGACTGGAACAGGTTCTCAGTGATAAAGCAGAGGGCGGCGTCGGTACATCCAATACCAGCACTGCCAAACTACAGTGATGCAACATAACATGATGGGAGGCTTACAAACAGAGAGAGTATGAAAAAAGACAACTATTTAAGAATATCAAAAATATTTCAATATTTTTATTTTGAGTTTTAATCCAACGAAAACTATTTTCTGGTTCAGTTTCAATTGCATTAAATAAAGATAC
This sequence comes from Oryzias javanicus, assembly GCA_003999625.1. Taxonomy (NCBI): domain Eukaryota; kingdom Metazoa; phylum Chordata; class Actinopteri; order Beloniformes; family Adrianichthyidae; genus Oryzias; species Oryzias javanicus. Next base: position 26,755,072 of record CM012452.1, on the reverse strand, counting down.
TAATGAAAAATAGAGTCCACTTCATTTTATGGATGAAAAAAAACAAAAACTGGGGAGGAGGGACAATAATAGGCTGCAAAATATGTTTAAATGTAAACATGTTGCACATGTTACAAAGTTCTTAGAAGAAAATAAAACAGTAAAATTGACCCTAACCTGAGGCCAGTCCAGTAAGGCTGCTGTCATCTGGCCGGTCTGATTGCAGTCATCATCGATGGCCTAAAAAAGAACAAGTTTCATTCAAAACAAACACCTAAAGAAGAATTTAAACACATCACCAACAAGTTTAACACTTGGATGTGTCCCTTTTCCAATAACCTGTTTGCCAAGAATGACGAGTTGAGCTTCTTCCTTTTTGGCCAAAGCAGCGAGGATCTTGGAGACCTGCAGAGGTCCGAGGGTGTCGTAGTCTTTCCCGGTCACTTCCACGTGAATGCCGCGGTCGGCTCCCATAGCCAGAGCGGTGCGGATGGTTTCCTGCGTGAACGGAACATAGAAAAGTTTTTACAAATATTAAATGGATCCCTTTAACTCTTTTTTTCATATATGTTCCATGATGTGGGATTGATGCTACTGTTAACTGAAATCATGAAATAATGTTTTTATTAGATTAATCAACAAGCATTTCACTTTGCTACTTGAAAAAACAAGCAAAACAAACAAACACTTACATTTGATCTGATCAGAACCAGATCACATAACTATGTACAAATGTAAAATTAAGTAACTAAGTAAGTGTCACATTATATCAATTTGCTTCTTCCCACTCCTTTTCCAGCAATCAAACTCTACTTGACTTTAGTTTATAATTATGATATTTAATAAATCAAATGTGACATAAATGTTTCTTTGTTTTGTTTGTTTTGTATTTTATAATCAATTCATTTAATCATTTCTATAATGAGTTTATAAATTGTGTGTACTTTTAACAATCTATGCTTGAAATAAAAAAATAAAATCAATCAATATTTATTACTATCCATGTATTATTTATCTGGTTTCAGCAACTTTTACACGTTATTTGAGTAGCATTTTTTCTTTTTAATGACAAATGCACTTTAATTTAACAATAAATTGTTTAATTTCCTGTTTTTAGTTACAGAATGTTTACTTTTTTGCATTGTATGCGTTATTATTTACTTTTAGTCATAGGTTTTTACCATGGGCTGTTTTAAGGTATGAGTGTTACACTGACTAGGAAGCACTCTTAACCTTATTGTACCTGTGACAATGACAAAGAAAGACAATTAAAGATCCATCCATCTATCCACCCATCGCTTGTGTTATTCATTTTTCCTAAAATACAAACTGGGAATTGTAAAATTATAGTAAAATACTGTAAAATCTGGCTCCAAAACCCATAGCAGTGATTACATAACACACTATTTAAACCCTTAAGTTACTTCTTAAACCCAATTCTTGGGTCATTCATGTTGGAATATATTTTTTTGTTAGCTTCGGAGCAAAAAAGTTTAAAGAAAAAAAAAATGAGAGTTAAAAAAAAAAAAAAAAAAAAACATTTAAGTTGGGTTAAAAACAACCCAACTTGGGTTATTTTTTTACTGTAATTTTTTTAGTGTGCATCATCATAACTAATGTTTATCATAAATATATGAAAAAACTAATCCATTTGATTTATGCGCAACTGCATAGCTATGTCCAAAATTTGGTTGTTCAACATTTGCAAAGAAGAGATCCAATTTAAATAAATAGAGGGGAGGTAAAGGTTGAACCAGACAAAGGACTTTGTTAAAAATAAACAGGCCAAGCTATTTGTAGTTGTCTATGCAAAATTCAAAACAGGCAGAAAAATCTCTATTTAATCCTCCCACCTGTGCCTGCTGTGGGCCGCAGCTGACAGCCACAACCTCCTTAATAAGTTTCTTCTCCTTCAGCTTGACTGCCTCCTCCACTGCAATCTCACAGAAGGGGTTCATCGAATGTTTCACGCCATCCGTCACTACGCCGCTGTTGTCTGGCTTTACACGGATCTGTGAAGAAACAAGGAAGGATGGGAATCATCAGCTTGATAAATCTCAGGGCGCAAATTTCATTTACTACAGTAACATTTTAAAGCTAACAAACATGTTGGAAACTCTGTTATAATCCCACCTGCAACAAAAGAAAAGCAAAGAGAACAACAATGCATTTCCCCGTGACTCATTCAGGCAAAGTTTTTGAAAGCATCGCTTTTTGGACTTAAGTTAAGTCTTTATTTTGCCATCCGTGAGATTAATGTTTGTTTTCAGCCTTTAAAACAACAAGTAAATAACATTAAGAACTCAGAACATTAACATTTTCTATTCAATTTGGTGTAACCATTTATAAAAAAGAAGGAAAACTTTTCAGTTGTTGAATTATTTTCTCTTTACTTGAAAATAATAGCATGTAGTTTAGGAGTGACTTACAAAGATTTTGACCAAACTCAGAGCAATAATCAAAGATGTAATCCTTATATTTAGTTAGATATTGTGACTTATAAATAATGAATTAGTTTAAAACAAAAAAAAAAAAAAATTTGATTGTGATTGATTTGTGGCTATAGGTGAAACCCCTGACACCAACTAAAATGTAATTTAAATATAAACTGGTAGTATATTAGTAAGGCTGTAACTATTAATTGACTTAAGCAATAAATCATGGGTCAACGTCAAGGCCCAGCGGCAAGATCCGGCCCTCTGCGTAAATATATCAGGCCCTCCAGATTATGTCATTTTATTGTTATTAATGGTCCAATATTATCTTACATTTATTTCTAACTTGTTTAATTTTGACAAAGAGTAAAATATTGAAATTTATTTGATGTTAACGTTGATTTATTCTGGAATAATATTCTTGTTTTTATTCATAGTTTTGTTAAAAAGTTAAGTTTTTAAAGTTTAAAATTTTTGTTTTAGTGTCTTCAAAAAATGTTTCTCCTGTTCGGCCTGCGAATTAAGATTTGTTTTGGATTTTGGTCCCTTGTGCGATTGAGTTTGACATGACTGCAAATAATCAATTTATATTCTTACGATCTAATCAGATCAATCCGTCTCAGGCAAGGTGTTAATCGAATGAACCTAAACCTTTATTAAATAAAGAAATAAATCAACTATATGAATATTGGAAAATACAATTTGGACTGAGGTATAATAGGTTTACTTTAAATAATGTACAAATGACCAAGTACCATCACAACGGACAACACAAATGTGGTACATTGTTCTAGTAACCTAGTAATAGCGTGTAATATTTTTATGTAGGAAAAAAAAAAACAGCACGCTGCACTTTATTAAAGTGAAATGTGAATGGAATTTCCATTGATTCTTGTTTGTTTGTACATACAATTTAATTTACACTTGATTATCTTGCAATAAAGACAAGCAATCAGGAAAACCTCCCCTGTACAGTTCTGTACCAGGTAATTATCTCAGTGAGTCACACTGGTTGAAGTTATGGTTAAAGATGCTGTGGATTGATTTTAGGTCAGTGAATCGAATTGTTCAAATGAATCAATACACAAATTATGATATGAATCGAATTGTTGTTAAAATGAACCGTTACACCGCTATGTTCTAGTAATGTACTTGCTAACCTGCAGTGTACCAGCAGATGCATTTTAACGTGGACATCCTGCTGAGTCCAGCTGAGACAGGACTGTTCCAGCTCACATGAACTTCAGGAGTTTGTTGATAATTTTGAAATTTAAAGACAATTATGGCATTTTGATATTTATTCGTTCACAAGTGTCACCTTGAATATAAACTTTTGATCTCACAGGCTTCCTTCAAATTAAATAAAGCTAGAAAACTTCACCCAACATGTTACACAACCTAAACCACGAGTGTGGTGGGTTTTTAGGGGAGCTGCAGGACGTGACCCATTGCTAAGGTGCTCACAAAATGATCGATAAGTACCTGCCACGTTATGTAGCGCCTGCTTGACTTCAGCTGGACGCCAAAGACTACACGTTCAAAAATACAAATACAGGCATTTCCAGGCTAACATTAGCTAGCAGAGCAAATGCAGGAAAGTGAGAGAATAACAATTAAGAAACAGAAACGTTTCATGTAAAAAAAGTTAAATAATATTACCTTGACTGCGTAGTCAATGACACGCTTAACTCCGACTAGAACACGTCCAGACATTGCAGCAAAAACAACTAAAATTCACAGACAGCTAATGATAAGTCACCGCAATGGACCTTCACCTTAAGGGTACAGTCAGCACGGAACTATTTCACGGTAAGTCCACGGGAAGACGGTGACGGGACCGCCTATCCTTACAGCCAATAGGAAGCCAGAAATGGTCATCACTCTGAGCACTGATTGGCAGAAATGAGATGAACGTCATTGTTAAATTCAGCAAATCGTACAGATGTTTAGGATTGAATGATTAAAATAAAGGTTCAGATTATTTTAAAAATGTAACCGTTAAAAATATAAATTAGAAATACTGATTTACCGAAAAAACTGTAAGCTCAAAAATGTCGAAATACAAATGGTGCTCTGCACATTTAGGTCTGAAACAAATGCCAACGAAGAAAGGTTCCGCGGTATGTAGGGCAAAGTTCATGGATTTCAGCTAAATGGGACTTTTGCTAAAAATAATAATAATAAAAAGATTTACGACTAGAGCGTGAAATCACGACTGTCAGCCTCAGAGCATAGCTATATTATTACTATAATCATTATTTTTTTATCATATGTATATAATAAGACAACAAGGTTTGTTATTACTGAAAATGATAGAAGTAAACAGAGATGCTGAAGTGAAAAAGGAAAAAGAAACTGATGTGAAGTTATTATTTTATTCATATATTATTTAATTCAGGTATATAATTATAACAAATCGGGATCATAATTATGGGGATTATGCTTGAGTAAAGTAGTATTTAGTTGTTTATTTTTTATTTTATTTAACTTTATGTAACCAGATAAAGACCAATTGATATTAGGATCTCTTTTCAGGATCGATGAGGATCATAATGGTGATATGACATAGAGGTAAGCAGAACACATAAAACAATAGAAATAAAATGAAAATGTTGACAAATAGCACAAATACAACAAAATATGATCATGAATTAAAGAAATGTGTTGCATCATTATACTTATAGTAAATGTATATGGATAATGCCTACAGGAAAATTATAGTAATAGTTGTGTCATGTGTTAATACTTATAAGATATGGATTTGAATGAATTTGTATTACCACTATAAATATATTAATATAGTAGAAAATTAAAAATATATATATTTGTATCACGTTTTGATATTTCCCTTTAACATGTAAGAAGCACCAATTATAATTACTGCAATTTTAATTTTATTTATTTATTGTTTTTAATTAATTTAATTTGTACTAATATATCTTGTTTTGCGTATTAAATGATTTTTAATTATAAAAACAAAAACAATATTCGCTCTTAAACTGGGAATCATTTTGAAGGAATTATGACGTGGAAATCGACACAGGAAATACAGTTCTGAAGTCTTTATTTACATTTTATGTCATACGAGGACTTGAGGAAATAGTGAAGTATAAACATGTTTTACAGTCTTTCCCGCTGCTGCTGCGCCGTCGCCGTGTCGCTGCGTTGAGGCGCCGCACAGATAACCCGCTGCCTGCTGTCACCGCCGAACAGTGAGTCACCTCTGAACAGCCAGCGGCAGCAGCGGCCTCCATTTTAACTTCGACGCCGAGACATACCTCACGTGTCCTGGGCTGTCTCTCTCACATGACCCGAGTGTTTGTTCCCGTGATCAGCACTTCCATCTCCGCCTGTGTCACCGAATATCACTTTTTATTCTCACCCTGATGGATATGCTTGAACAGAGTCTGGACACCGCAAGGTAACCGAGACTCGGCCAAAATGGCTAACTGAGACAAGCTAGCTTTAGGATGCTACTTCACAAAGCTACTTTACGTTGCTAACTAAGGCCTGACCTAAAAAAAAAACAGTTTGAAAAAAAGAGTTTATTTTGTGGACTTCACTTAAAAGACACAGAAAAGTGATTGACGTTTTCAAGCAGGATAGTTGAGTAGATAAACGTACAACAGTTAATGTGGAAAACACGATAATAATCTAGTAATAACAGCAAAGATAGCCGAAGCTAGCTTAATAAAACACATATAATTGTATTAAGAGCATTTAAAGGTATCCCCATCAGCTGGGTTCACATTGTTTTAGTTTATTAAAGTTAGCATTAAGGTTGACATGTTTATTGGACAAAATTTAAGTATATTCGATAAAGTAATAATACATTTATATAATTTAACATTAATTTTGGTGGTTGCATCGATTATGAAAATGACTTATTTGTGTATTTAATTTACAGCCAAGAAAAGCAAGAAGAAGAAGTTGTGCAAGCTAGTGAAGGTAAGAAGATTTATATATTAGTTTGACTTTATAATGTAATAAGAGCTTAGACAGGTTGACAAGTGCTGCTAACGATAAACACAGTATTTAAAGTTAAGTTGACACCGTAACATCCATTGTTTTATCTTTTACTGTCGTGTATTAATTAATACGTTCATTTATCTCCTAAATTAATTAACAACTTGGCTTTTGTTTTCTTTTTTCCTGTATTTTCTACGTGAGACGGAACAGGGGAAGAGCAGGCGGCTGTAGCCATAGCCAGTGTTCAGCAGGCGGCAGCATTTGGTGACCATAACATTCAGTATCAGTTTCGCACTGAGAGTGGCCAGGTAAGAAGTCTGTGTTAATGGATCACACGATTGTTGTTGTAGCTATCATTTCTGCACAAAATTATGACCCAAGCCAAAAAAAAAAAAAAAATTGTAGTTCAGGTAAATTTTTGGGAGTCTAACTTAGTCCTGTCACTTTAAATTCCCACTTAAATCATCTTTTGATCTATTGTAGAAGTGTTCCTAGTGGTACTTTAATTATGTTATGCCATTTTTTTCTGTAAAAAAGAAAAATAAAAGTGTTTTCAAGAACATTTTCTGCAGAGTGGAATTGTGTGCCAGACTGTTGCCACTTTTTAGCCCATCATCCCTTTATTTACAATCTCTCTTTTCTGTTTTAAACTTTATTCAGAAGACTTACATGGCAAACAGTATAGACTTACAAACTGTACATTAGCCCCCAAAACAAACTTTCAATCAAAATACAGAGGATTGCAAGAGTAAAAAAATAAAAGGAACACTGTTTTTCTATAAAGCTGAAATAGATTATGGGTTTTAATCACTTTTTTGTTGGTACTGGGTGAAATAGTGTGCAAATACCTTGTTTTATGTCTATAGTAAATACTCTGATACTCTCCCCAAATTTGGCTTTATAAATATATTTAATAATTAAAAACCAGGATATTTACTCTATGAAATTGTGAAGATAGCTTATCATCATGATTAGTAAAACAAAGTTATTTACAGGTTCTCCCACTGGCTTAAAGTCCCTCACAACCCCAAGCCAACATTAGTGGTTAAAAAGAAAAAAACAACACTTTTTCAAATAGTATTTTTTCATCTGTGTCAAGAACTGGAGACAAGTTTGGTGCCAGAAATGACAACATTCAATAAATAAACTGAAACATGAACAAAGCCAATGGAGAACCAAAAAGTGACAAAGTAGATGACCTGAAAACCAGAAACCTATAAAGTCTGAGGACAATTAACGAAAATGAAAACAGCTGTGGATGATTTTTGACATGAACCTGAAGTGGTTGACGGAGCGCAGCTCAAACATGGCCAAAACATCACTTAAAAACCAAACTAACGCAGTGAACCCCAAAATCTGCACCTGATTCACCAAAATTGAATAAAGAAATGACTAGAAATGCCATTTTCATCTTAAATATATATAAAAAAATGGCATTCATCATCAAGAAAATGCTTCAAGACCATGTTAAAAACCCTCACAAAACCACACTTTTCAATGGAGTGAGTTTTAATTGGTGAAAACTACAAATAAATATTTTTAAAAGATAGTGAGCCATTCACATGTTTTGGAAATGGTACAGCAAACAGTAACAGCAACTTTACAGCAAGATACAGTATTGGTATTTAGCCCTTCCATCTTTACAATTAGTTTTATCAAACGGTGAAAAAAAAAAAAAAAAAAAAACGCTCAGTTGGAGCGAGGCTTAACTGAATGGAAACGCTCACCAGAATTGACCGGATTGTACCGTACTGCGTCTTACTGGAAGAAAATGAGAGTTATACCTTAAAAAAAATGATAATTTTTTTACTTTGGCTTTATCCTAATTATAAGGAAAACACTGTGAAGGTCTTTAAAATAGATCAAAGGATTATTGGAGCAGATCATTTTACATACAATTCTAAGGAAGGTGTGTTGAAATATTACTGGTATTTCATAATGATCCTTTTAATATATAGATAAATGCTGTTGATTAACTTCATGGTATAATGTGGAAATAGACTTTTGAATGAAGTAATCAGTTCTCAATAGGATTGGATCTTTGTTTTACAGACTGGGAAAAGTTGCTTCTTTCTTGGTAAAATCGTGAAAGGTTGAGTTCTCTTTTTGATTTATTTTACTTGATATATCTCTGTTCTCTAAAGTTAACAGAGCTGCAGTCCCAAAAGTGTTCGGAAGTATTGATTTGATTTTGGCTTTATACTGCCAGGTCTCTGTCATCAATGGATTCACGTCCTCCAACATTCTGATTCCTTCTGATTTCCATCTCTGGGTTATTTCCTCTGGTGGTAATTAACTCAGTGATCCATGTGGCTCATTTGGTGTAAACAGCTCTAGCGTGAACAATCATGTGATTCCAGTCTGGTCAGGGATTGGCATGCAACCGCTGTCACATGTCAGTCAGGAGGTGCGTCACATGATAGAGGGATACAAATGCAGATTATCGGAACAAACAAGCTCATTTTCTCAACTGGGTTTCAAAATTAAATCAGGCACATTCTGAAGCGTAAGCATATTGAGTGAGATGGTAAAAGCAGAGCCCCGCTGTGGTTAGGGTCATTTGGATACGTGGTCGAACTAAAACAGCTGATATGATTAACAAATCTACAAGTCAGGTAACTTTAGATCTGTGCGCAGCGCATCCTTTCAAAGCATCTGATTTGATGCTTAGATTGCGTGTTTTAATGTCGGTTATTGTCTCTTTTTTCTCTGCAGGTTACGTATCGCGTCGTCCAAGTGTCTGACCAGCACCTGGATGGAAGAGAGGATGCTGGAGGAGCAGTGAGCGTCGTCTCGACAGCGGCTTTTACCGGGGCTCCTCAGGCTGTGGCTCAGGTGAGGGTGTAGCATTTTTATATAAAATAACTGCAATGCATTTATGAGGATAAGATGACTTTATTCAATTTATTTCCTACAGTTTTCACAAAGAAATGAACTAGTTTTGTCTGTTTTTATAGTTTTGTTTATTCAAACTGTAAAATACTATAAAAACACTGTTAAATATTATATTAAGAAATATCTTTGTAATTAGGATCCTTTATTTAAGTAGTAGAGCGTGATTTTTTCTTGTCTTGTACTATATTGCCCATCAGGAAACATCATAAACTGCAAAAACGGAATCTTAAGAAAGTAAAAAGATCTTGTTTCAGGAAAAAATGGTTAATTTTCTGTATTTTAAAAGAGAAAATAAAGTTATCAAGAAAGTTTTTCAGTAGCAAAATAATATTAGTTTAATAAAACATGTCTTAGTAACTAGAATTATTTTCTTAGAATAAGAATTCTTGGTAAGACCATTATTTTTACCCCATTGGCTGATTTTTTTCCTACTTAAAAATGGTGTAAGAATTTTTAACTCTCAATTTTCTGAGTTTAACTGTTGCATAGGTCATATTTTAATCAACAAGTTACCATAAAATAGTTTGAAACATTTGATCAAAGTTCTTCGTCATGTCTGTCATCCCTAACAGTTTTTTTTTTTTTTTTTAACATGAAAAGTTTTAAGTAAACTACAAAGACAAATGAAGTGTTTGATGTTCAATTTGGAATATTATTTTAGAGATGTAAGTGTTGATAGAAGCTGTTAAGAAGTTTGGAGTTTGACTAGAAAAGTCTAATACATCATTACCAGGAGGTTGTTAGTTCCTCTGTTTAGTTACCTGAGTAATCCCCTCCCAATCAGATCACACTTGTGAGATTAGTGACTTCCTCAATATTTCTATCACATTTCATTATCATTTTCCTATTTAATTGTTTCTCGTCTGCCGTTCAGGTTGACAATAACCGAATACTAATTTATTCTTTTTATTAATTTATTCTGTCAGATTAGTTTTGGAACTCTTATCGTTTTTCTGGTGATTTTTTGGTACGATTTTTCCCTCATTGCGCCCTAATGAAAGTAGACGAATGGAAAATAACTTCAGATGTTCCAAAAGTTTCTGCTGTCTTTGCTAATTTGTTTTTATGAAGGAAACCTATTTAAAAAAAATATTTAAAGTCCCACTATTTTAAAGTGTTACGATTTTGTCATTTCAAGCTAAGATACATAAAAACCTGATGTTTTCTAGGACATAGTTTCTGCAGAGGGGCAGCAGTTCATTAGAAATAGACCTCTGCCTAAGGAGCAGATTATATAAGTTTTCTCCTTTCTGCTCCTTTTAATTTATTAACTGTTTTATGGTTATTTAGTGTTATTTTGATGTTATGTATTAAAATGAATAAATAAGATAAATAAGTTGTGGGTGGATCATTGGCACTGAGCAACCCCGTCGCAGAAAACTCTCTGTTTACAACTACAATAACATATCCCTAAACGCCACTGCGCTGTGACCCAAATGCAAGTTTATCAGCAAATTCAGCAGGCTGCGGCGTGGTGGAATTTCTACATGCCTGGCATTTCCCGTGGAGGTTTTGAGAAAAAATGACATTTTTACGGTAACCGGACGATTTTTCTGTAAAAGTTGACATGAGTCACTGGCAGCCTGTGCACGGTTTGAGGTCACACGGGGGAAGTCCAGTGACAGGCGGGAAGATGATGCCATTACGAAATGTGGGAACAGCTGGGTTGCCACGGGTCGCGCATCTGCCAGCAACTCTGACTGGACGATGTGTAAATGTCTCCGGACGACGGCCGTCCATATCAAGTACCGCCGGCCTCCAGTCACTCAGGAGAATGGAAAAACCTGGTCATTCGGACGTTCGCCTTACTGCCGCCATCTGCATTAACGACCACACTAACGAGTTTAGAAGAAAATCGTCCAGTGACATTTAATCTTGAAGATTCTGCCGATGTCTCCCCATCGCGCAGTGGCAGTTATATTAAAGAGATACACAGAAACTCAATTTGAAGCCTAATCTTCCTAAAATGTGTCTTTTGTCATCAGGAAAATGCTGGAAGAACATGTTAAAAACACCATTTATTTTTCAAAGCGTGTCTTTAAGTCTTCATAACTGTAACAGTGAGCATTCTACCTGTGTGTTGACTCAATATGAGCACATGGAAAGTAAATACAGGATTAATAATTTGAGATTTAAGAAAAAATAACAATAGAGGTAAGACCTGCTACTCTCCATTCTTGTGTATGTTGTGGTAAACTCCACTGACTCGTTTCCTTTTCCACTGAGAGTGGCTATGACAGAATTCTGCTAAATGACTGTAAAGTGTGCATCTTTGCACAATACCGGCCTGATTACGACTGACTGGGAAGATTTAGATGGAGTTTGAGATTTCTGTGGAGACGAAACATGTTTCTCTCCAAATTGAAGCACCTTTTTCTTGACATGGTTTGCTGAAATTGTTTTAATTTTCTGTAGACTGATTGTGAGGCTGTTTTTCCCCACTAACAAGATCTCTGCTACCTTTTTTCCCTTCTCTTTACTCCTGCTGGGAAACCGCGCCTCGTCTTGCTCGGGGGTCGAGCGAGGAAAGCAGTATCGAGTCTGACGGAGAATGAAGTGTTGGCGTTCCCGCTGTGATTGCTCCATTGCTGCGTGCTCAAGCCTCTCCCCTCGTTCTTTCTTATCTGAACCAGGCTGTGATCCAAAACCCTTTCAGCAATGGAGGAAGCCCAGCAGGAGAGGCGGTGGGAGGCGAGACCCGCTTCGCTTACTTCCCTGCGACTGCGGTGAGCGACGGCGCCGTGTCTGTGCAGGCCACCACAGACCCCACGCTCACACAGGCAGGGGGTGAGTCTCTCTGCCCTCTGCTTTAAGTAGAACGCTTATTAGGACATTATTTGTGACCAACTGGAGGGTTTAGTTCACCTTTTGATCATACAGCTGTACAAAAAAAGAGTTCATTGTCATAGAAACAGGAAGCTTTCTATTCTTGTTACAGTATTAGATCATGTAAAAAGTTTTTGTTCATTTTGCTTCACACTTATTGGAATAAACACATAATAATACACTTTTTTTAATGTCAATTCCTCTTGATATGTGATTTTATTAAGTCAGAAAATTATGTTGTTTATCCAAGTCACATGCTCTTCTGTTCTTCTGGTCATATGTTGTTGTTTGGCTTCCCTCACAAGCCACGTGTTTCAGTGGAGGTTTTCCTGTTGAGGCCGATGAGGAAATCATTTGATGTTGGTTGTTGTCCTTGGCTTTGGTGGTTTGCTGTTGTGTGGTTAACCTGGCAACAAGTACCCACTTCCCCAAAACAGTCACACTACACGAGGCAGATGTTAAAGCACACAGTTACTCAGCCCAACCACTTCTCAACTAAACGGCCCTGTGGTAGAGTGTCCACCCTGAGATGGGAAGGTTGTGAGTTCAAATCCACTGCCATATATTTGAGAAAACATATGTAAAGTACTTTAGAGGATAATTATACACTCACGCGTAAACAAAAATGAAGAAAGATGTAGTTTCTGACTACATTCACATGTCTGGAGACCAATTCTACAAAAACTGAGAGAAAAGAAATGCTGAATATGCTATTTTCCTCTTTCTCTCACCCCCAATGTCCAAATTAAATCTGAAATGAAAATATTAAAATTAAACTTTTTTTGCATTAATTTTACTATTGAAACTAACTGTAGGAATATTCAAATATTTCAAATAATTGTTATAATCCGCAGTACATGTGCAGGTGAGGCACTGCCTTGTCTGCTCTTCCTGGCGATTTTTGAACTTTTTGGCTTGCCAGACGGCCTTCTCCTGACGTCACGTCCCTGTTGCAGGAGCAGGGGCTGCGGGACACCTCCTCACTGGGAGATCTGGACCCAGACATGAAGGCGTGGAGCGATGTTTTTCATCAGCTCTTCAAAATAAATAAATGGCAGCAGCTTCACATTAACGGACGTTTGGATAACCGTCTTGACCAGGGGTGGGCAAACTTTTTGATTTGTGGGCCCGAAACGGTTCTAAAATTTGGCATAAGGGCCGGACAAGGAGCAAATGGAAGGAGTGATTTGGTAATGAACCTCATAAACTAAAAAGATAATATGGAATTTAGAGAAAAACATGCTTTAATTTGGATTAAATTTCACATATATTCATTTAAAAACAGAAAATTGGAGGATTTTAATTTCTAAATTTTGATTTTTGTTCTCTTTTTGGGTTTATGTTCTTCAGAGGAAAATACAAACTCAAAGAAATCACCTTCAGACTCAGAAAAAAACACACACGAACGCCAGAGAAACAACACCATTCATGAGTAGAAACCAGAAATACAATGAAAATAAGACAATAATTAGGATTTTCGATTCAATGTATTTTAATTTGGAGGGCTAGATTAAGTAGCTTAAGGGGCCGTATGTGGCCCCCGGGCCGTAGTTTGCCCACCCCTGGTCTAGACACAACTTTGACACTTGTTAAAACAAAGACTGCAGGCCGGGGGGGAGGATGATCCGCAGTACATGTATGGGCCGAACCGCGGCCAGTGATCTGTACGGATTATCCATGATCCTTTACACCTCTAGTTAAAAATGTAAACTTTCTTAATGGTAAAACAAAGACAAATGTTTATTTGTTGGTTGTTTTTTTTTTTAATTTAAAATAAAATAAAGCATTATCACTTTAAAAATGTGAACTTGGCAACTGCTTTATTACTAGAATACTAAATTAGCTTAAAACGTTTGTGAATGAATTAAAATACTTTGTACATATTGTATATAGAACACGTAGGATATTTAATGAACAATAAAAGTTAAAGAGAAATGTGGAGCAATGGGGATTATGTGATAATTTGCACCACTTAACATGTTGGAGATTTTATCCAATTTTTTAAAGGAATTTTGACCTGTCACAGTAAAATAAGTTTAAAATAGAAGAGATCATCTCTGCTAACCATGATTTGTTTTTTAAATGAATTTTGGCTAAATTATTTATTAATTAATTTATTTATTTATCTATTTAGGAACGATCTTTTACTCTAAACAAGCCTCAGTGGTTCATTTCTTCAGTGAAGGTTTGTCAGGATTTACTGTGAGACTAATATTTGATGATCCAGAGTTTCTATCTTTTACTTTCATGTCGGCTCAGTCTAAACAAGCTCAGATTCCAGCATTTGATGAAATATCGACTTTCATTTCTAGATTGAGCTCACGATCGCCAGAAGCTCAGCCAAAAGTTGAGACACAACCTCAGTGATGCTATGATGTTTATGATGTTTATTGCATCTGTCTGGGATCAATGAACACGCTTGTTTTGGACATACGTGTTCACACTGAAGGGAAGGGAACATGTAGTTATTTGGATGTATTTCATCCATAACCAACTGATGATGTGCTTTGTCAGGCAAATGCGTCACATCCATGCCCCCCCCTCACCGTTTCACTAACTCAGCATTGTGTCTGTTTGCATCATATGACAGACACGCACACCTCCCTGAAGGCCACATCAGGTGATGCACCTCTGTTGCATTTTAAGGAAAAGCAGCTCAAAGTTTCCAGCTCCTCAAATCTTTAATATGTAACTTTTCCATAATTCCAGCTGATTCTGAAGGAGAAAAGCGGATCCCAGAACAGAAACACTAAAGCCCAAAACGTTGCAACCGTTTTGCTCCACAGGTCAGTTTTACGTGATGATGACGCCCCCTGATGTCATCCAGACGGGAACGCCGCGAACCATCGCCCCACGCACGCAGCCGTACCCCGCGTAAGTACCCCCGTCGCCTTTAAAAAAAAATAAAAAAACAACAGCTGCATCCTCTTCTAAACTCATCATCGCCATCAGTCTGTCCTTCATTTGAACTCACACCAAAAGGATTTCACTTTACAATGTCATTTATTAATGTCACTCTGTTTACTCCTGCCTTCTAACTTTTTCTGTTGTTTTTTTTTTCTAGTCTGTCTGGGGGGTAAAAATCTTTCTTTCTCTCCCATACTTGTATTCAGATCTAAAAGTAACACTAAACCCAGCTAAAAGAGCTCTTTGTCAGGCTCTTCCGTTTTCACATGAAGTCGTAAAGATTGTGTGAGAAAGGAAGTTTTTCCAATGTAGTTGCTTAACATGGTAATGCTTATGATTTATATTTAGAAAACAAAGAACAACTTAAATACCAGGAATGATTCAGGAAGATGGGAAGTCGCCTCTAAGGCTGTTTCAGTAAGGAGTTTAAAGTAAATCCGCATTTCATTTTTGGTTGAAATAGTGATTAATTTTGACATTTTACCTGAAAAAAATATCTAGATTATACTTACAAAAGTCCATTTAAAAAAAAAAAAAGAGCTGTCGGTTTACATAATATCCTTTATTTTTTTGTTAGTTATGGTTGAAAAAAAACATTTTGGCGCAACTGAGACCAAAAAAATACAAAAGAAGAGCGACCCTAACAAAAATGACTAAATCAACGTCCTCTATTGTAGTTTTTGTAACTTAAAGACCCACTCTGATGAGAATATTGTTTTTGTATTTTTTTAACATATTATTGGCTTTTTTTCTCATGATGGAAGACATATACAGGACTCCCCCCTTACACCTGGTTCACACTGGACGCGGAAGCGCCGAGAACCGGCGCGGAACAGAGGCCGCTACCTACGGCACGGTCCTCCGCGGCCAACTTGTGCGGTACAACGATCGTTTTGGTGTCTGGTCTATTTATTGTGCACGCCGCGTGCGATCCGTGTCAAGTCTGGCAGGAAGTTAAGTGAAATTCCTGTCAATTTTTTAAATATAACCAATTTTTCACAATAAAATACCACGGATGAGAAATGTGATTGTATATTTGTGTTTAAAGAGACTGTAGAGATGAAAATAAACACACATAAAAAACAGACACACACAGTCACTGACAGACACAGATACACACAGATCAACAGAAGGGGGGGATATCTGATGATGGCAAAAAAAAAAAAAAAAAAAAAAGCACATAATAACCAGAGTGAGCAGAAGTGCCTGTCAATCATCACAGAAAAATATGCTTCTGGTGTGAACTAGAGGTTAAGCGGATACCGCTCCGGTGTGAACCAGGTGTTTTCACAGGGGACCAGAGACATCTGCAAATACTCAGAATCCGTAAATATGGAGAAGCCCCCTCTGGATGATAATTATCCTCCACCATTATCAGGATATTTTCAAGCCACTTCTGAGTCAGCTGATGACATTCCTCCATGCAGGCGCTGACTCTTCTGTTGGTAGCGGTTCAGGAACTGGTGAGACCAGCTGTCTTTGGGTGTCGACAGTCCAGCCCCTCCTGGGGCGCTAAAGTTACATACAAGCGTCCCGAGTTTTATGAGATTTTGTGACAAACTAGAGGAGTCATGCGACTAAAAAAAATATCTGCGAATATGTGAAACCGCAAATAAGCGTGGGAACACTGTATATGAAAAATCTAGATTTAAAATGAATTTCTAAGTATTTCTTTTCAAATCGTGAATCAGGAGAAGATGGGAAATTACTGTTTGAAAAAGAGCTTATTTGTGACATAGAAAACCTGCTTGGTATGTCCTCCTCTTAAACTCAGCAACATGGAGGGGAAGAGGAGGCGGAGTTTCTCCAACAGTCCTGCCCACAGTTCAGATCACCTAGAAAACAACACTTTTTTAAATTATTTTGACCAAAAACAGCATAATTTTAGTTAAAAGACCACTAGCAATGTTTTTAAAAATAGATGAAAAATGATAGGAGTGGGTCTTTAAGGGTTAATTTTCATTTCAACACTTTTTTTCTTCTTCAAAAATACACACATTTTATTTTCTTGTCTCCTCAAAAAGCATCTGTGTAAACGCTGAGCTCTCTTTCCTTCCTCGTGGAATGAACCGTTTTTGCTATTGGTGAAGGTCAGGGGTGCAGCAATGTTAACCCACACATGTGAATAAAGTGAATGGAAACTCCTCACTCTATCTGCCATTCACAGAGATGAAAACGAGCTGCTGCAGCAGGAAGGTTTAAACTGGTGAGGACAGTTTTCACATTTCTCCCACACTCCTTTTTTTTTTTTTCTTTCTTAGATTGAAAATGAACTAATCAAATAAGATTAAAAGAAGAGAAGCAGCTCACAAACCTCTGTCCCCCTTGTTCTCTCTACCCCCTCCCTACCCATAATTCCCTGGATATTCTCCCAGTTCTTGATGTGTGAGACACAGATGTAGCATTTGTTCACGGTCGACCTTGATTCATTGTTGTTAGTTATGCCTGTGCCAAATATATTTTCCTTTAGGACTTAGAAATTAGGTCATTGTCTTCCATGGAAGCGAGCGACTCGCTCCGCTCTTCGTACAGTATCACTTTAATGTGTCCTTTGTCGTAGGAAACTTCTGTATCCTTTTAGCCCAGTTTTGAACTCAGTGTTGGATCTTTTTTTTTTTTTTAACTGCAATTATGCTAGAAAAGTTAATGACTGATCAGCAGCTTATGTCAATTCTTCCTGGAGTCCGTTCTACTGCGGTGCTGTCAGTCTGTTAGGATAATGGAGGGACTAGAAGTGAGGCTAAAGGGGTTAAAAATGGCATCTCTCTTTCACCGATCAATAATAGACAATACAAACTCAGTTATTCCAAACCGCACCCGTTAAGTGCTTCAGCAGCAGTTCTGTTCTCTGCTAATTCTCCGGATTTCTGTAGCAGCAGGAACACTTCAATGACCTGCGAGGAAAGGAACATTCCTTTGGGCCCGCGCTGGGAGCTTTTTAGACACTTCCCTCTGTTTTTTAAGGAGTACAGTTGCCACTCATTTTGCTCCGAAAATCCCATTAAGATATCCCGAGATACAGAGCGGAGAGTAATTTGGCTTAGCTGACTATTTTAAATGAATTGTGTTGATGGAGAAATACATTTGCCGTATTGTAAAAAGGTGTTTTAGATGAATAAGTTTAGGTTTTATTGAGTTTTTTTTTTTTTATTAAATAAAATATTTCATTTCATATTTATTTTATGTGAGTGGCTGGATGACACTTCCAGTCATCCCTGGATAACTCAATTAGTGGAACACCAGATGAGAGACAGTGTTGCTATTAGGAATAGATGTCAATAGTCGATATTCTTTTTTTTTTAATGGCTCTGCAACTTTACAACATAATTAGGTAGTCTCCGGAAAGAGGATAGCCAGAGGGAGGTGACCCCGGTACTATTATTCCAGTTTAGACTCTTGAGGCCAAAGTCCCAGCGGCACATTTTCATTTCATACAATCGTAAAAGTTCCTCAGCTAAAAGCCTCACACTGTGTCCGCGGTTTGTTTTAAAGCCAATTACAAAAGCCGCCAAAATGACAGATAACAGTGAAGAATGTGTCTTTTAATAGGGCCAGGATTATTTGAATTTGGTAGATTGTTTTGGACTTGTGCCCAATTGCCTGCTTTGCTCAGAGATGGGAGATACCGTGGCATATGAAAAAGTGTTTTATTTCCTATTTATCTTCAGGAAAATGGATGGACCTCGAACGCCGAGAGATGAAAGGAGAAGAGCGCAACATAATGAAGGTGGGTAATTAGGGATGATTGTAGCTTTTGATTTCTTCAAACAGTGAAAACAATTCAGTGTGGTTTATAAGGGAGGGGAGAATTGTCTTTGTTAAAGAAAATAACAACATATTCTGTTTTTTTGGTCTTGATAACACAGCTTGTGCTTAAAGTGGCCACTAGAGGTCACTGTTGAGCTGTCTATGTCAGACAGTAAAATTAATAAAACTCCTTTTTATCAATACAAATATAATATGGATTTATTTTTTGTAATATTGTAAAAAAACTGTTTTTGTTTAATCAGTTGAAAGGCGAAGAAGAGACAAGATCAACAACTGGATTGTCACTCTTTCAAAAATTATCCCAGACTGCAGTATGGACAGCACCAAAACTGGAGCAGTAAGCGCTCTTTTAGCTCCTTTTTTCCCCACATCTTTCATTTGAAATCTTGAGTGATCAAATTTGTGCCCTTTCAGAGTAAAGGAGGCATCCTGTCGAAAGCCTGCGACTACATCCGGGAGCTCAGGCAAAGCAACCAGCGACTCCAGGAGAGTCTGAAGGAAGTGGAGAGGATACAAATGGACAATGAGCTGTGCAGGCAGCAGGTATTAATATCAGTCTTTGCTACCGACGTGGCTTCAAGCGAAGTTTCAGCGACTCCCATAATGCCCATCATGTGTAAATAAGGTCTATGAATGATAATGCAAAAGCTTCCCTCGAGGTGTTTGAGTGTTGCAGATAAATAAATCAGCGTGTAATGTGGCAGCCACAGCCGCCTGCATATGTGGCTGTGAAGATTGTCGCTGCATTGAAAGCATTGGTATGCTGCGCGGCGCGGCTCAGCGCGGCGCTCCTCA
Source organism: Oryzias javanicus (assembly GCA_003999625.1). Lineage (NCBI taxonomy): Eukaryota > Metazoa > Chordata > Actinopteri > Beloniformes > Adrianichthyidae > Oryzias > Oryzias javanicus. Next base: position 26,735,498 of record CM012452.1, on the reverse strand, counting down.
ACAGTCGCCCGGCCCATATGCATCTTCATTTCTCATGAACGAGCGGCCGGGAATCCATTAAGTCATAGGTAATCAAAACAGCCTGACAGCAGAGAATCAAAGAGTTAACACTTTTCTAATGAAAAGTGTAACTGGAAATTAGCGCTTTGAGAGACTTTGGGAGTTGCGCACACGGGGGGGTTGTGTAAGAACTAAGTGCATGCTAATGCACTTTCGCATGCTTTTGAAATGTCTGAGCCGTGAGGCCGCAGCAACTCCCTCTTGAATCCCGGGCTTGAAAGGCTCTCACAATATATTGTCATCCTGACGCTCAAAGCCGAACATCCCTCCTCCAGTCCCTCTTTGGACTGGCAGTTGAAGCTCCAACTCACCTTAGGGAAATAAAGAAGAGATGACATACATCAAGATTTGATAATCCAGCCGGTTGTGGGCGGGGCCGCCGTTCATGAATTATTTTCCCGCTCCAGATCTCGGCCAGCTCGGAACGAAAGGATGAAACTTCAAACGAGGAAGTTTGTTCGTGATTTAAACTGTTGATGATGAGACTTACTTCTTTTTTTTTTTTTGTTCTGTTATGAAGATTGAAGAACTGAAGAACGAAAACGCTTTGCTCCGAGCGCAGCTCCAGCAACACGGCATCGAGATGGTCGGAGAGACTCCGCCGCAGTAAACGAGGAAAGGAAGAGCGAGGATCACCACCACTCTGACATGTAACTGTGGAAAAGCAGGCGAGATGATTGAAAAAAGAAAAAAAAAAGACTCACGGAGACTCACTTTCTTTCTGCTGATTGCCTCCTTCCCTGGGTTCCAAGGTCACGAACTCCTCACCAGCCATTTGTGGCTGCACTTGACTGTTCCAGACCTATCCAGATAACCACCCGTTGCAACTCAGTAGAAATGTGCTCCAAGAAAAGATGTCCACTCACCTCCATCAGAGTGCTTCGCCAGCACTAGATAAGAAACAGAACCTGTGCTGAACTTCCCCATGTTTGTATTTATGTAGCCTCACTCTTGGACTGAGATGCTCGCCATCCAAGTTGGTTTCCCGTCGGTTTGTGTTTCTCTCCATTTTGCCCTAGTTTATTGCTTTTATTCCGTTTTTTTTTTTTTTTTTGAGTTCTGTATTAATATGTTGTTTTTAGCTCATTTAATTTATTAGCCTGCTCGCTCACAGAAGCCTTGATGGAGACCAGTTACATCAAATCTCTCGCACCTCAGAGAATTCAGCGGAATTTTAAGTGAGGAAACATCAAAGTATGCAAATCATGATTCTAGAGATGGAAAATATTGTGACACACATAGCTTACCTACTACACCCAAAGACAGGAGGAGGAGCCGTGCACGCCGCTTTGTGTAAATACCACTTTTCATGTTTTTAATACAGATGTTACAGAATGTTAAAGCTGATTATCTCTGGGAGTCAACAATCAATAACTCATTAACTCCATGCTGGCCCTTTGACATAATAATTACCATAAAGTGTGTGTGCAATCCTGAAGCATGATTTGGAAACACAGACAGTGGTATACTTGAATTGATGGGCATTGCCTTGATTGAAAACTCAAAAAAAAGTCACCTAGATGTTCTTTAATTAGAGGACAGCGTCTAACTCTGTCATACCAACTTTCGCCATATTTCGGTACGCTGGGGTTTATTTCCATCTTTTGTTCGTGTGTGATTTCTGCAGTAATGATAATCCCCACATGCTTCATTTCAAGCTGTTTGCTCTATTTTGGTATCACATCTCTTCAAATGGAGCTCGGTGCGCCGTGGCGGCGGCGCGGCGTGGGGGGGGCACCCCGGAGAGCGGCGCTCAGAGACTCGCTGAGGAAGAGGAGCTCACAGAATAGGCGGTGTTGCACTTTTTATCTGAGCACAACTCCTTCCCCACGAAAAAGAAGTGGGACACGTGGGGATGATCTCATGGTTTTTTTTTTTTTTTCTCCTCCTTTTATGAAAACTAATTGGGCAAAACAGCAAAATTCAATGTTGACATTGTTGATGAGTTTGTGTTTTTCTTACGCTCTGGGCAGCGTGACGGAAAAAAGTCAGTTTGTTCTTCTTGTATCAGCAGCTCAGGATCCAGCAAAGCAAAAGCAGCCCGGCACAAGCACCACTTTTTCATATCTGAGACACTTTCAAAGTGCTGTTCTTCTGGATTCAAACTCTATAGGAATTATCTGTGGTTTATCAATCGAGGCTCCTTGCCAAAGTTGAATGATACTGGTGCAGTAGATTTTTTTTAAACTCCTCTGTTAAAGGGGAGCCGAGAATGTAAAGAACTGTATATGAAAATGCTCTGGAAGTCAAAATGTACATAAATGAAGGGTCACTCATGGCTAATTCTTGTTTTCTTGCTTTTCTTTTTGAAATGGCAGAGAAGAAGAAGAAGAAGCTTCTCTGTGTAGCAGCCTCACTGTTCTCAGGTTAGAGACATCTTTTCTAAAGAAAATGGTGAAAAATAAAAGTCACTAAATAAGGATGATGGTCGACTTTGGTTGTTGGTTTTGTTCTTCTCGGGTTATGCGCTGCAGAAACAGGCCTCTCGGAAACAAGTCAAGAATTCTTACCCCTTTGGCAGATTTTCTTTAAATAAGTAAAACATCTGGCACTGAGAGAAGAAAAATAGTCTTATAAAGAATTCATATTTTAAGTAAAAAAAGTCAAGTTTTCTCAAACTAAAATCATTTAACAATTGAAAAAAACTTTCTTGATAGATTTAACTTTGTGAAGATTCAGCATTTGCAGCATAAACGACAATATAGAAAGCTGTCTGTCTTTAAGGACAGGATTTCAGTTCATTTGTTGAAGTTTATATTTGGAAACTCTCACTATAATAATAATTTTATCAATTTTCAAAGCATTACCAGTGATATCATTATGCTGTTTTAACCAAATAAAAAAAAAATGTCATTTTCTTGGACAGTTTAGTTCTGACAGAGCGGCAGGAGTTTATTAGTAGTTCACCTCTGAGTTGTTTTAGCATTTATAGCTTTTTATTTTAATCTTTTTTTATTGTAATTTTACATATAATACATAAAGTTATAAAAGCAAGCAAACAACACGGGATATCACGGCAATACCAGATCCTTGCAGTTAAAACGCAGCTCTTAGGCCGAAAAGAACATGAAAGGCATACAGATGGTAAAATGTCTAGTCCTACCTGTAATATTTCACAATTATCATTTCAAACAATCCCACATTTTTGCCCATTTTTTGAAAACAAATTTTCCGCTTAAGTAATATCTTAATCTTTCTAAGGTAATTGTTTCAGAAATCAAAGTTTTCCACATTTGAACTGTAGGAGCTTCGTTACACATTATAACCTTCCAGCATCAAAAGACATTGTATGACCTCTTTGTGGACTTTCATGGGATCGGGTACGAGTCCTCGTAGGTCGAGCTCTGGACCAGGATGGAGCGTCTGTCCTATGACTAAAATAATTTCTCTGCATATTACTTCCCAAAACAAATGAATATATTTATAGCTTTTTATTTTTGGTCTGTGGGACCAGCAGACCCAAACATTTCTATCTATCTATCTATGGATGGGACAGGTGATCTGGAAGTAAGCCTCTGCTGATATCCCATCAGCCCTTTGTCATCCACTAGAAGGGTAATGATTAATTTAACATGGATTCAATTAATTTCATCATTTGCTTGTTGCTGATACAGTTTATTGTCAATATTGGTTCATTTTTAACAATCTGATTCACCGACCTAAAACCGATCCAGGACATTTTTAGCCCAAAATTCCACCAGTGTGACTCAAAGATAAATATCTGAACAGGTGAAGTCTGCATGTTTCAAGACGCGATACGCCACCCTTCTAAAAGTCATGAAAAGCCAAAAACGAAAAACAATTTTAAGGTTTTTTTGAGTTTTTCAGAGTTTTTCCTTAAACTGAAGTGATCTTGTAAACTTCCTCAAAGCATTTCAACAACACGGAAATTCCAGACGGTCATCTGCGACATCCCAAAACTCAACCCCCCCCCTCCAAAAATGTTTGCTCTTTCCCCACCTGCACAGCCCAGCTTCACATTTTCCTCCCAGAAGACGTTCTGACATGTCACGCAGAGGAAGCGTTGGGTGTCACTGATAACAGATGACTGCGTTCCACTCAGATAAAGGTGCACCAGGGTCCCGGCGTTTCTCATGCTGCTTAACTGTCGCAGCACGCCGAGGGCGCTCAGCGGACCCGAACTGTTATTAATAAAAATTTGCGTCCAATTGTGTCACCTGTAGTGAAAATGAAAAGCGTCGACGGTGGAAGCAAAAGTGGTTTGTATTAGGGAAAATCTGACTAGAGGCATTCTAGATGCAAACCTGCATGAAGGTTGAATTCGACTCATGGGTGATTTATTTTTGCAGATCAATACGGCCGTGATTGTGAGAGCAGGTAATACTTGAGTGAAGCATCAATGATGCATAAGAGGTGAATCCGAGTCTTTAGAGAGACTGAATTTGACACCGCGGATCTGAAATATTCAAATCTTCTTTTTACAAAGTGGAAACACTTTGTGGCTTTCAAATTCAAGCTTTGAACGTGTATTAGGCCAAACAGAGACTAATGAAGCATCAGTATCATTTCCCCCGTCTCGTGCTTTCAAGTCTTGTCGGAAGTCATGAAACATTGAAGTCAGTCGGTGAGGCAGGCGTCTGAATGTCGCCGTCTCTGTTTGACATAGGTGATCTCTGATCCCGAGTACCTCCCAGATTGGGACATACTCTGTTTTTTTTTTTTTTTTTGTAAAAGGGCAAACTTGAATGAACTCAGTTTGTAAAGTAACAGTGAGGTTATTTCTCCTGTCAGTGCAGAGGAATTCAGTCACAATGAATGACTGCGTTCATAAGAAGTAAGCTTCTCCCCTCTGTTATTGTTGAAATGACACTTAATGGATTCAAAGCTGCAGTCGCCTCTCGGTCCTGGAGGATGTCCAAACGGTGAAAAATCTGTTCGAAGCTTTGTTTCCTGATGAAAGTTACATAGACGAAAGCTGTCAGCTTTTTCAGTGAGTTCCTGCTGGCCGGCACATTCCGCTGCAAAGCCACAGCTCCATGTCCTGCAGGCTTGTTTTACCTCAGTGCCTTTCAAGCATCAAGAGAACGCTGTTGGCGCCGTGTTTTGTCCATCTAAGCCCAGCTCGCAATCCCACTCAGAGCTTTTCCTTCCATGAATAGGGCCATCAGAAAAAAAGTTTTATTTCACCTGAAAGCAATGTCTTTTAGTTCCACATTGACTCTTATTTCTTACTGAGTCTTCTACTAATGATGATGCAACAAAAGGTTGATGTTTGTTCTGTTTCTTCTAAGATCACAGAAGCAAACGCAGTTTTTTTAAAAATATTTGAGCAACACAAACTATATATTAAAGTATTTTAGGTGCAACAATTCTGAATACATTCGATTATTTGCTTGTGTTTAAAAATATTTTCACTAAAATGCATAAAATACTCAACAAAATAAGAAAACCTAACCACTAAAACTGTATTTATTTTCAGTCTCCCTCCAAAGAAAATCTTGTTATTTTGTTTTTAACGTACATTTGTGGTACTTTTCTCATGAAAAAGAACAAATGAAATAAGAAATCATTTTGTTTTTGTATTTCCGAGTATTTCTCTTTTAAAATCGCTGTCAATCAAACTGTCACAGAAATGCTCTGTTGAAATTGAAAATCATCTTACGTCACAACAGCTCTGCTGCACTAAACCCTCATCTGGTCCGGCTAGCGTGTCTAGTTCAGGTTCTGGAGAAGAGAAGATGGTATCTTCACATTGACTGCAGTCAAATGAGCCGCCGTTCACACTTCTGTGGTCACGTCAGCCGTCTCTGGATTTTTTGTGTGAGTTTCATCCATTACTTACGGTAGCAGGGCTGAGAACGCTGGAAAATCTCTGTGAGACTCCATGGAGCTTCTTGATGTGACCACGGAAATCCGAACGGCGGCTCATTTGACCGCAGCTGCAAAGGATTGTAAATCAATGAAAGAACATTTTAATGTTAGCTTTCATTAGTTTCGCAAGGATTCTGCTCTGAGAAACAAATGGATTGAATGTATTGGTCACAGCAACGTCAATAAACATTGGATAATTAGCTAAAAAAGTCAGATTTTGGTTACTAACTTCATAATCATAATTAAACCGCTACTGCAAACATTTTTTTTTGTAAATATCATAGAGGGAATCTAAAAACCCACTACAATGAAAATCATATTTTTGTGCTTTTAGAATGTTCTTGCTGCATTTTTGCTAAAATCACTATTGAAAAAGCTACTAGCAGTGACACTGCAACTCAAATGGGCGGGCCAAAGTCTCCCTGTTGCTGCTGCATGCTGATGCACACACTTACAGACAAATAGATCCATCAGCGTCTTCATTTTCTCCATCCAATATTGTCTCTGACTAAAGGCTGAATAGCTCCAACACCGCTCTCCATTTTGGTCGTACCGCTAATGTTAGCTTGGGGTTGTGAGTGGCTGGAGGCTAGCGGTAGAGTGTGTGAAAAGATTGATGGGATATCATTGAAGGCTTACTTCCACACTAACAGTCCCGCCCACAGTCCTTTGACCCAAAAAGCAACAGTTTTTTTTTTCTTGTCTTAAAATCACATAATAATGGGGAGGATTTTACAGTAGAAAAAAAATAGATTGGAGTGGGACTTTTAAAGAAAAATGTGGTATATAAATATATATATATATATATATATATATATATATACATATATATATATATATATATATATATATAATATATATATATTTGTAATTTGCTGATATATCTGAAAATATGTGTTGTTTTATTTAGGGAGTTTGAAATAAAAAAACTAATGAAAGATTGATAAGCATCTAATTCTTTATTTTACCAATATATCTGTAAAAACTATTAAGGAAAGATGATTTAAAAAAAAAAATCAACTTTTTTTTATGTAAGTAAGTAAAGTTTAATTGATGTTCCACCAATAAAAAGGAATTAAAGAAGTTATTCATTAAATTTACTAAATTGACTTTAAAAGAAAGTAATTTTCTGGCCATTAATCAGTTTAAAAGGTAAAAAAAGAAAATAATAGCTTTAGCACAAAAAACGTAGTTCTATTTTAATGTGGCAAAACGGGCATTAGACTCAGATTTTGAAGTTAAACGTAAGATTAAAGTGAAGCCTCCCCCCACGCACAAACTCTCCTTTGTTCATGATGTTCACAAGACCACAAAAGCTCATTTCCACTTTAGATCTGCCAATCAAAGGTTCTGCCGGCGTGGTTCGTTAAAACTTTATTAAAAACGTGTTCGTCAGACAGAAAACAAGAGTTTTTCCCCAATATCAACTGTCTGCATCTGTTGCATCTCTGATAAATTATTGCAATATTTAAAAGTTTTCAACTGACTTAAAATTTCAATTATAAAAAACTGACAATTGAAACTGTATTTTTTAATAATCGTGTCTTGATTAAAAAAAGTTAAAGATTTTTTAATAATGTCATAGAAATAATAAATTGTAAGGTGTCTCCTTCAGTACAGACAGTAAACTCATGGCAGTCATAATTGAACCAACTGCTTTGTACTCCACACTGCCCTCTGGGTCTGAAGGTTGACCTTTTCCGGTACATAGACAACCTACAGCTGCACAGCTGAAATTGTCCTGATAAATGAAGTCTGTCTCCAAATTCACATGCTTATGGTGTCCATGGCCCTGTGCAGAAGTGGGGGTGACCAGTGAAGCAGACACAAATAATGTCTTGCAGCTCCACAAACAGCTGGTAGGATAAAGGGGAAGGTACATGAATAGGGACATGAAGAGTTGCTCAGATCAAACAGGGACAAACTGGGGGCATTGCCCTCAGCCAGGAGAAAAAGAGGCAGAGTGGCGCCTGCTGAGGTGAATCTGTCCGTCACGCTGGTGCCTGGCTTTGTTTGGCCAGAAGATTCCCAGATGATAGTCTGTCAACGGATTCTCAGGAAAACGGAGAACGAAAAAACAGGAGTTTGGAAAACATCTGAGTCAAATATTTTCTTGATGTGAGTTCACTTTGTACCATTAACAATTCAGATAAAATCACATTTTATTTACTTGTGCAAAAGCAACACAAAGTTATTTTTCTTTAAAAAACAACAACAACAAAAAAAAATAGACCCAAAAAGTCAATCAACCAAACTTAAATATCCTCAACGGCCACTTTATTGGTTACACCTTGCTAGTATCAAGCAGTTGCTGCAGATTTGTCACATCCATGTTCCCCCTCATTCCTGTAAAGCTGGAGGTGGAGGACCAAGAACCCTCCAGACATGAGCGATCACATCGCAATTACACCCCGTTTATTGAACGAGCGAGCCCATGACTCCCGTTGACGTTTAGACGTGGGAGGATGTATAAATTAAAAAGAACCGGGCTTTACATTGATCCTTGGGGAACCTCGCACCTAATTGTATGGACTCTGTAGGCACATATACTGATGATTACAAACATGTTTGACAAGTGAGATAGAAATAAAACCAGTTAAGAACATCACCAGAGAGAATTAAAACCATCAGCGTGTTTAATGAACTGTTGTGAGTCAAACGGAGCTTTCGGATCCAGAACAAGAGTTTCTGTGGGTCCAGGTTACTTCTAACGATATTTTCATATAGGAAATCTTCTGTTTTTTTTACAAATCATTAGATTTGTGTTTTATGATATAGATTTTTAAAAGCTCATTCAATTGAACAAAAACTTGATTTTTTTTTTTATTAGTTAGTTGGATATTTATTAAGTATGTGTGGATTAAAATTATTCTACATCAAAAGGGCTTCAACACTGCTGGTTTAGAGGCACCTGGGTAATTTACTAAGTTTAGAGACTCAAACTCCAGGAAAAAATCTCATCAAATGTTTTTTAAAGTCTATAAAGGCAGGTATAGTTGGCTTAAATTGGGAGAAAACTTTACCATGTGCCTCAGTGAACATGTTCCTCTTCTTCAAATGGAATAAAATCAATGTTTTTGGTAATAAAAGGTTTCGTTTAATAGAATTGATTTTGCTTCTAAAGTGGTTTGTGAAATTCTCACATCCAGCATTTGATGCGGTCATAAGGGACTTGTTTAAAATTGTGTAAAGAAATTTTGGATCTTACTGTTAGTTTGACTGTATTATTGTTGTATTTTTGTTGCTTTTGTTACCAGAAAAATAGCAGATGAACCATTAATTTTGTTATTTCTCAATCTCCTCTCTGCTCTCCTGCAATTTTTTATGGCTTTATTGCTTTCATTTCTCCATGGAGCTATGTCTTGAGTTTTTACTCTTTTGTTTTTAGTTGGGCTCCAATATTGACGGCTGACTAACGGTAGTTTGTTGTTAAAAATCAGGGACAATAAAGCCTTGTATTGCAGGTAAATTTTGAGCAGACGTTTGTGTTAAATGTTATCGAAATCAGCAGCCACCTCACATCTCACACCAAAGCTATCACTTTTCCTTCAAATGTGTGTTTTTAAAGTGTATTCGTGCCAAAACTCAAAAAGCTACCACAGAAATCACAGAATCAGGCAAAAACAAATATTTACATTATTTAAATGTACAAAAATATTGAATGTGATTGCTTTTGTTGAGATTGAGAAGTGAGTAATTACTGTACTGCCGTCTTTTAAAGTTATCTTATAAAAAATATATATATATATATATTTGTTGGGAAAGCCTTGGAGAAAAAAAACCCGGCATTCACGTCCGCTGAGTCAAAGTTTGCCAAATTGTCAAACAGAATTGTCATTGTGAGTAAAGCATACTGTGCTTGTTCTGAAAGGATCAGAACTTTTTGTTGTAAACAACCAGTGAAAAAGCCTCCAAGGTAAAAAAGAACATTATTCTCCTCAAATAGTACAAATTTTGGATGGCTTCCAGGAGCCGCTGAGCCATTCCAGACCATATTTGTCAACAAGGATGTGGTCACCCGAAGCCAGCATCCAGACCAACGGGGTTATCGGTGCAGCAGACAGACTGACGCAGGGGTCCTGCAACATGTTGTTACCTAAGTGAGTCAGCACAGGCAATTTGGAAACGCTCTCAAGGTATAATGAGAATTCAGATGAGCTCTGATTTTATCAGCACAAACAGCCCACTATTTATCAGTTCACACCTTTATTTTTCCATTTGGTTATTTCATTTCCACCAGTATTGATTTTGTGTTTACTTGCAGACTGATTGTGTTGTGGGGGGAAGTTTCTTAAACCGACGGGTTAATTAATGTGGGGGGTGTTCATCACTGCTTTGGTGATAAGGGGGGAAAAAAAAATCTAATGAATTTAGAATTGTCCTTTTGCTATGAAATTAACATTTTTATCCTTTTGTCGCTGTGGTTAGATGGAGTGGTTTGATTTCACTCAAATATAAATGAGTCTCAATGATGCAGATCAAAAATGAGAAAACAATGTTTTAGTGAAACAAAAGCGACGGATACTTTGTGCATTCATCTACACCACATGCGTCAAAGTCAAGGCCCAGGGGCCAGATCCGGCCCTCCGGGTAATTATATCCGGCCCTCCAGATCATTTTATTTTATTGTTATTAATGGTCCAATGTTATCCTTGCGCTTGTATAATTTTGACAAAATGTATTTTTAAGGAGAGTAAAATATTTAAAGTTATTAAATGTTTTTAAATTGATTTATGCCTTTTTATTATTCATAATTATGTTAAAAAGTTTTAAAGTTAAAAAAATGCATTCTGCTATCTTTTTGTACTATTTTGGTATTTACTAAGATTTTTTTTAGGCTTTTTGGGGTTTAGCTAATATTTTAGCTACATGCTAGCTTTTTTGACTAATTTAGGCTTTTTCGGCTGTTATGGAGTTTAGCTAATATTTCAGCTACAGGTTTTGGCTGATTTAGGTTTTTTTAAGTTTTAAGGCTATTTTGTAGCTTAGCTATTTTTTTTAGCTACATGCTAGCTGTTTTGGCTGACCTACGTTTTTTTTTTTTTTTTTAAGTTAATTTGGCATGTTAGCTAATATTTTAGCTGGCTATCAGCTGTAACGTTTTCAGCTATCCACTTCAGTGATTTCAGCTATCAGTTTTAGCGTTTAGCTACAAATTTCAGCATCTTCACCTATCAGCGCTAGCATCATTCAGCGGCCAAATTTAGGTTACGGCATTCAAACTAGCATTATTGCAGGTAATCTAGTTCATAATTCTGTTAAAAAGTTATGGTTTTAAAAATGTAGTTTCAGAGTGTTCACTAAATCCTGTTCCGACTGTGACCAGAGTTGTGTTTTGGATTTTGTGCGGTTAAGTTTGACACCCCTGATCTACACTGAACATTCCATAAAATTGAAGCCCTAAAACAAGAGAAAGCATCTAAAATAGTTTTTATATGGTCAACCGTAATGACTCATCTTTGACTAATGTAATGAAAAACCTTCCTTTATTTATCCTGGCTACTAGATTTAATTACCTTCAACCGCAGATTCCTTTAAATAATGCAAAAACGGAACATTTTGAAAATGTGAGGATAATTATTCAATTTGAGAGGTTGTAATTACATCCTTTAGAGCGAGCAGTGGTTATTCCAAGGTGGCTGCTCCTCTATCGCAAAAGATTTCTAAGGCTGAAATGAGTGCAGCTCACTCAGCCGTACAGTGGATTGACCTGTGCTGTGTCGACCTTTGCTGGGAAAGTCTCTAGTGTTTTTGCCTGGCTTGTTCCGAGATAAGTCCATTTTTTTTTTTTTTTTTTTTTTACAGATTAGAGACCACAAAATGACACAAAGTGTGCAGGTTTTCATGTGTGGAATTGTGTTCTCGGTCAGCTTTATTAGAGAGGTACACACTGAGATTTAATTTTTTTTTTGTTGCAGAGTGATGAGTAGGAGTGAGGAGGTCAAAATTTCCCCAGTGGTGTTAGGTAACCCTTGCCAGGAATGGGCCGGGCCTCCAGCAGTGATGAGGCAACGCTTGGTCTGTGTGTGTATAAATATCTAGGCTCTCTGCAAATCCAAGCATCAGACGGCGGAGGGATTGGAGGGAAGCAAAGGATCCGAGGAAATCCACTTCCTGACACATCCATCACTGGAGCTGAAGACTAAACAGTGGACGCAGTGTTGCTCTTCGGTGGCCAGACACCTATGAGAGATCAGCTCTTATCTTTAAAGGATTAAAGCAAAAAAAAAAAAAAAAAAAAAAAAATGAAGGCATTCAGCATTGCAGTTGCAGTGACACTCGTGCTCGCCTTTATTTGCATCCAGGAGAGCTCTGCCATCCCAGTCAATGGGGTAAGGATTTCACTTAAACTTATCATTTCCTTATTAACCATAAATGTTTTAAGATGCGCCTCCTAAATGTCTGCAACTTGTTTAGCAGGTCACAGAGCTGGAAGAAGCAGCAAGCAATGACACTCCAGTTGCGGCACGTCACGAGACGTCAATGCAATCGTGGATGGTATGTTCAGTCAACTGAATGAATTAAGTCAATTACCAGCAGCAAATTAACATTCAAGTGGAGGAGTTTTCTCCCCAGCGGGGGCATGCCGAGGCCCCCCCCCCCCGTGCTGCGGAAAGGCTTGAAATGCTCAGACATGACACCTTGTGCACTTGTGTTGTCTCTCATGCAGATGCCAAACCACATCAGGGAAAAGCGGCAGAGCCACCTCTCCATGTGCAGCGTGTGCTGCAACTGCTGCAAGAACTACAAGGGCTGCGGTTTCTGCTGCAGGTTCTGAGGGGTCCTGCGACAACCACCACACATTAATTTATTATTAGGCTTGTTTTTCCATACTTTCCACAAGAAATTCACTTTTTTTCCCTCTTTATCTCAGTCTGTCATGTGATAGGATACTTTTATTGTAATGAGGAACTCAAGAAAACAGATAAAGGCTGTTGGTTTTATTTATTTTCTACTCTTTTTGTAAGATCAATAAATTGTCAATTTCCAAAGGAAATTAAATGAATGAATTAAATGTGTTTTTTTTCAATGTAATTATTCAAATAAAACAGTTGTATGGAAAAATTGCAAGGTCATTTATTCATTTTTATTACATATTTAGCTGTGCTCCTCCAAACACACCTGATAATCTGGACAACGGCAAAGACATTTACTATAAAAATGTAGCTGAATCGCTGTTGTGTTTAACTACTGACAGAAGTAGCCAAAAGGGGAAAAAAACAAATATTTACATTCAAGTATTCAGTACTTTGCAGGAGTTTCAAACCACCCGTTGTTTACATTTTCTCAAAAATTGGTGAGAAACAAAGACTGGACTGAAAGTGAAGAAAAATACAGACAATTTTGACAGAAAATCTTTGCAAAGGATTCAAAAAACCCTGGAGAGTCGCTGCTCAAAACCAGTTTTGTTCAGTACATAAAAATCAATGGTTATATAGGTTGTGCAGGAGGAAAGCACATGGTGTAGTTGGTTTAGTACATTCTTCACACAATACAAGTAATACCTGTATATATATATATGTAAATATTCTTTATTATTGCTTCTTTTCATTTTTTGCCATCTATGAAAACCTATTAAAAAAAAAATGTTTTTAATCACATGAAAACTGAACTGAACTTGATGTTCTTACAGGATGCTTTTCCCACAGGGAGCAGATAAAGAACTTTTTTTTTTTTTTTTTTTTGACAGTGTGTTTCCTTATGTTTGAACAACAAAAGCACTTAACTCAGCGGCTCCACACTATTGACATTAAAACTACATCATGATCATTTCTGGAGCCCCTGGGACATCCCGGCTCCAAACGACTGACACGCGGTTGCAAACGCTTTTTCCTGTTTTTAAATGCTCTAATATAGAGCTTATAATATAATAGCCCACATGGAGTTTTTTGCCTCTTCTTGCACCTAATTTGTATGTATTTCTATTCCTGTTTTTTGCAATTTGTTGTATAAGTGCAAACAAATAAAATAAAAAATAAAAAATCTAAATGCTTCCTAAAATTAACCCTGTAACATCAGAGCTCCAGTGTTTATGATCTTTTGATTTACTGTTATTTTTTTATTGTAAGCACGATCAACATGTTAACAATCAAAAAACTACAGTACGCTAAAGTGTCAGGTGTTAACGGGTTAAAACGAACAGAGGCAAGTTGTCTGGCATCCTCTTTTTTGTTTTTGTCAATATTTGCCTCTTCTACTTTGCAATTCCAAAAAGAAAATTAAATAAATTGTTAAAACAGAATGATGCAATGTACAGATATGCTGCAGGTTATAGGGAGAAAAATACACTTTTTTTTTTTGAGGAGCTCCGACTAAAAGAAGCTCAATAAAAAGAAAAAAAAAAGTCTCGCTGTTAGCAAGAAGAAAATACCACGAAAAAGGATCTACCGCTGGTTATCTCTCCATTTCTTCCAATAAATTATACTAAAATGCCTTTTTATAAACCTTAATCCCATAAAATTAATCATGCAGATAAATGCGAGCAAAATAAAACATTTACAGATGCCTTAAATTGTATATTTTCAGAATTACGACTCTTTCATTTGTTATTTTTATGGCTTATATTAAAAACAACATTAAGCTATACTGCCCAATAAAACATCTTAGCTCACCAATGTAGTAAAGAATACAAATAAAAAAGACTAATAGATAAGAGAAACGAGTAAATAAGCTGTAAATAAGGCAGAAAGGGAAACAGTCTCATATGTGCAGTTCCCTTAATTGGATTTAGCAGTCTGATTACTGTGGGGAAAAGAAGAAGTTTCACAGCAGAGTTGCACTTCTTAAGTTTTTTTTTCCCCTCTCTGTTTATGGATGCTGGGAGGTGCTGTCATAAATCATAACCTCACCAAAGTGGAAGTCACCCATAACGTATGCACATCTTGTAACTTCATAATACACTCTTGCTTTTTTAACTTCCTGCCTCTGCTTTAGTCGGTGACCTTCACGGTTTCCAGGCATTTAAATCACAGATTTGTCAAACTGCACAACAGTATTTCTGTTTTTCGATTCCACCAACCACCCACTTATTCTGCTCAGGTTTGCTGGAGCTCGTCCCAGCTGTCCTCGGGCACAACCTGGATGGGTCGCTCGTCCATCACGGGACTAAACAACCATGCACAATCAGTCCTACGCGCAATTTAAGATTACCGCTCAACCAGACATACATATTTTTGAATCGTAGGAAAAAGTTGAAATCAAAGTGAAACAGAGAGGCCCAAAAATGATTTTAGACATTTATTATTTTCCCCACATTATCAGGCTGCATTTTCAGTCCTTGGATAAAGTCAGCTGTTGGCAGCAGTCTTTAATTAAAAGTTTTAATTATGAGGTGGAAATCACATCCTAGTTTCCCATATTGAAAAAAAAAAATCTGGATGTTGTTGCATGACATAAACATACTTACAATTAACTAACCGATGACACTTTGATGCATAAAACGTCCAACTTTTTTGGTCATTGCTTCCAATAATAAATGCATACTTAAATTAAAAAACAGTCATAGACACTCTTAGCTGCAAAAATGGTTGAAAATGTAAGTATTAGCATTTTAAAATTTGCAGTTTTCTGACACATTTTAAAGTCCCACTCCAGTCATATGTTGATCTACAAGTGTTTGCACTTGTCTTTTAATTATGATTAAAAGACAGGGCCCGCCCTGGCTCCGGGCGGCGCCTGTCCTTGCGGCGGGGTCTTGGGGGGGTGGCGGGGGGTGGGCGGTCTGGCCCCGTCTTGTGGGGGGGTGTCTGTGGGAGCGGGGGTCCCATTAGATACGGACCTGGGGGGTCTGGCTTGTCGGGTTCTCGCTGAGAAATCGGTGGGGCCGCGGCCGGTCTGGCTGCCTAGGTCCCGTTGGTGCCTGACCAGTACACCCACAGGGAGGCTCTTGGGGCGGGGACTCGGATTTGTCCCTGGGACTGGCTCCTTCTTGGCTCCTCCCTCCTTGTGGGGGTGGCGGGTGCTGCGCCTGGCGGATCGGCTCTCGGGGGTGGACGCCTGGGCTGGGGGAACTTGGGCCAACGCGGGGGGGGGGGGGGACAGGGGTCTGCCATCGGGGGTCAGTCTGCCAACTGACCCCAACATATCCCCTTCCTCATACAAACATGCAATAGGGAGAAGGGGAGGGTGTCTGTATTGCGGTGCGCTGCGGGGGTGGACTACCTGCCAGTGGCCCTCCTCCTGTGCCGCTGCAGGATTTGCCCCTCCCCTCGATTTTATTTGCACCTTAGACATTTAGGACCCTTGGTGGGGGGGTGCTTGGACATCACTGCCAGCAAACAGTCGATGTCCTTTCAGTGCCCCTTCCGCCAATTTTAACCGCACCATAGACATGTAGGGCCGCTGGTGGGAGGGTGACGGGGCATCTCTGCGAGAAATCAGGAGATGCCCTGTTAAGGCCTTCTCACCAATTTAACCGCACCCCTTTAGTACACACACCTCTAACACCACAAACATACACTCTAACAAGCAAACACGCACGCATCACACAAGGAAGGTGGGACCTTCGACCTTCTGTCCCCTACCCCATCCCTGGCGGGGGTGCGGGGACCTCGGCCTGGTGGTCTAGTCTCTTGGGTGCCGGTCTCCTGGGCCCGGCGGTCTCCTCCCACGCCGGGGAGTGGGATCCCCGAGATTTAGCAGGGATCAATCTACATCGGAGCCGGGGGTGTCCAGGTCTCGGTGGTGCGGAATCCGGTCCCTGCTTTCGAGAACTAGTCCTCTCCTTAACTCCATCAGTGGGTGTGCCTGGTCGGGCCTTGTTTTGTACATCACTCCTTGGGCCTCTGTTTCTCTTGGGTTCTCTTCTGCTCGGCGGGGTGGGCGGCCTCTGCCCTGCTTCTCCGCTGGGACCTTCGCGGTGGGGGCAGGCGGTTGTCTGGAGTGTGGGGTGGGTTGCCCTTGGGGCCCTGGCTCGTACCTGGGGTGGGGCGGGGGGTCCTCTGCGCCACTGGGTGGTGGTGGGCTGCTCCTCGGGGTTGGGGGCTCTCGGGGGTGGGGTCCCGCGTTGGCCTCCTGGCGGGGTGGGGGGCTGCTCCTCTGGCTGGGCTGGGGCCTGCACTCTCCGTGTTCCTGTGCCTTCCTGCTCTTGGGTGTGGGGGCCTCTGCGGCGGTCCCGCGTGCCCCGGTCTGGGTGCTCGGCGGGATTGCCCGGCGGCGGTCTCTCTCCGCGGCTCCACGGCGGGTGTTGGGGGATCTTGGCTGCAGCTGCTGCCCGGCGGGGGGTCTTGGCGTGGGATGGCCGGGCGCTCTCCCCCTGAGTACATTCCATCACCACCCACCTCAGTGAAACATAAACACTCACCTGAGCACTAACCGTTTGTGTGACAGAATGAAAGTCTTTATCTGAATGGGGTTTGTATGATGGAGTGTGTGAGCTGCTGTTATAGCTGAATTGCGTACATGTGTAGTATATGTATAGTATATGTGAGTATGTTTAGTTTAAATGTAGAGACTATTTTGGCCAACAAGTGTGTGTGTAACTATAGAGCGTGTGTGTAGACAGGCCCCGCCCATTCTAGTTTATCACTTAGTCCTGGTTGTTTTATGATGTTGCTTCCCTCTGTTGCCATCTTATCTCCCCCCCCCACCCCTCCCCCACCCTCTTCCCTTTTTCCGTCCGGTCCAACGACAAAGAAAAATAAATAAATAAAATAAAACATAATCAATATAAATAAAGTTTAGCATTAAATACAACAGGAGTTTATACTCAATAAATCCCTGTTGTGACAGTAACATCTGCCCAACACAAGAAGCTCTCAGCCCACATCTGTTGGCTCAGCTGTTGGACAGGACAAGTTAAAAAAAAAAAAAAAAAAAAAAAAAAAAAAAAAAAATTATGATTATGTCGGGTTTTTTTTGTTGTTTTTTTTTTTAGCCAAAATCAAAACACTGTCTGTTTTTGGACAAATTTTGCTCAGAGTGGCAGGAATTTGTTAGAAATTTGCTTTTTTTTTTGAGCAGGACTGTTTGTGCATACGTAAGCCTCAGCTTATATCCCGTTATCCTTCTCATTCTCTCCCTCTAGCCTCCAGATGCTCTCAACCTCAAATTAACACTCGCGGTCGATCAAAATAGTGAGTATTTTTGTTGCTATTCAAATATATTTATCTGTCCACCAAACATAACATATAATTATAAAGTAATTTGACTAATAATTTGAAATACGAAATCATGCTGTAATGGTGGTCCCTTTTTCTCTACAGGCTGATTTATCTAAAAATGGTTAAAGAGAATGTTGTTGAATTGAGAAAAGTGTAACAAAAGTAACAGCCACTGTACTCAACATCAATTTATAGGATCTAGTATTATATGACATATATTATATATTTGGTATCGAAGCGTTCTGTACACTGTTATATATTTCTTCCATCATTAGAAAAAATACCACTAGAACATTTTAAAAACACCAAAAACATTGGAGTGGGTCTTTAAACTTCAATTATTAATATATTTTTAAAAGCTATTTCAAAGTGAACTTTTGGCGTAATTTAAATAAGGAAGATGTACCTCACTCACATATACTCTAGATTATTATGTCATTCAATCATCAATGACCAATCACCTGTAACAAAAATAAATCTTTATTCACATTCCTAATATTTCCCCCTTAATAATATTAAATTTTTATTTCAAACTAAAAGAAAACAAGAATGAAAAATGTGGGGTGTTCAGTTTAACATCACATTATTTAAACTGAAGACAGAATAAAGAGTCAAATATGTTGAGAAAATTAATAAGTAGCTAATTAGAAACACGTTTGGACACGCTAATGCAACATGCTAACATAAATGTCTCAGGCAGCTAAGTGGCGCAAAAAGACAGCACGGATAAGCACGCACGCACATACATCACCCAAAGAAAAAGCTGACAAACATATGTGAAAATGCTCTGTAATCAGTCATGTTCTGACTCTCATCTGCACAATAACTGCTGCCAAATGATGGGTGGGCATTTTATAAATTACCATGTCTTTTGCTTATTGTCCTCCCATGCACGCCGAAGATTAACATCCCAGCCGACATCATTTGAGATTTATTACATTGTAACAGCCGTCATTTGCAAGTGGGGATGTTGTTACTTTCACATGGATGCTGAGTATTTCACTCAATTGGATCTTTCATGTGTTTGTTTGTCACTGGTGTCGAAACAAATAACAAAATTATTAAAACCGTACGGTTCGAAAAGCATCTGAAAGTTGCTGCTACATTTTATTAGCGATTATCTGTTTTGTGCTGCATCAAGCAAACAAGATTTTGTTTAGATAGGGCGGATAAAAGCCTTTACTCTATACACTTAAGAGGTTTTAATTCAGAGTCTGGGCCGCCTTTAAAAATTTTAAATCAAAGTAATAGTTCAGAGAATCAAAAAAGTTCGATTGCTGACCCCAAAGGACGCCTCTTTGAATGGCGGCATCTGAGAGCTAAATAAAGTCTTAAAGGGTTTAGTCCAAGTTCAGTCAATAAAACTTTTCTGGTCGGCTTAATGCCGCCCTATTATGGCCTTTAATTTGTCTAAGATATTCAAAACAAAGGAGAAAAAAGTCATCAAAAGAAAATCAACATTGCCTGAAGCCAACAGAACTTCAGTGAGAATTTCTAATGACCCAACAAGAATGAATGCTAAAGGCATAACAAGCAGAATGATCCCTGCAATGTCTCATCTTTGTTTAGCAGTTCCACCCCGGGCCAGTCAGCTTATTGGATTTCATTCAAATTAGAGTTATCTCTCCCTGTGTGATAATGTGTGTGCGGAATTATCTGCGTGGGAGGAAGATGTGATGAAGAGCCCCATCTGGGAACACACGATGGTCAAAGGTGAGAGGCAGTTTAATTCCAGTACGATCAGGCGTACAGCTGGCAACAAACAGGCAGATATGAAAGGCTGAGGCGCCACACAATGCCAGCAGATGTGTGTGAAAAGCTGCTTTTTCTATGCAATATGGACCCAACAAATAAATGAGAAACAGCTGTGAAAGCAGGGCTATGGTCGAACAGTCAAATAATTATCCCCTCTAATCTCTTATTAAGTTTTTTTTTTCCAAGATCTTGCTTTAAAAACGCATTTTAAAGTGAAGTGGAGAAGTTTGTCAGGAACCAATGTTGCATCGAAAATGGCCCTTAACTCTAAACTGTGATGAAGATCTGTCGCGTTAACTGCAGCTGTTCCAAAATATTACAAAATCCCATTTAACACTGGACCAGATGTGTGCTCATCCTGTTCTCTCACTCAGACTGTATCACCATAATAAAATATAATATGAAATATTGCACCTATTTCAAGGTTGACAATTCGAAAAATGAGAAAAGGAGCCACAAAAGTGGAATATATGGTTATAAGTATCTCTAAAACTCACTCCAATGCCCACATTTTTATTTACATGAATCACAGTTTGCACAAATGAGTAAAAAAAACCAAGAATCGACAGCTGGGAACCCCGAGACAAAGTTATATCTCATTTCCTTTCATACAAGATGCTCTTACTTTGCTGAAGGGCATTCCGAAAGAAAAACGAAAACTGCTCACTGTTGATGCTCAAATGCCATTCAATGTGGATAAAAGTAGTGTTAACTAATAACTCACTGATGCCACCTGGTGGACAGGTATGTTAAAGCGAGAACACACACAGGAGAATTCAAGCAGGTGTAAAGAAGTTAAAGAAGTCATATCCTCCACCAGGGGTCTGCAACCTGAGGCTCCGGAGACACACGTGAAGAAAATTGAAATGTTTTCCGTTTTTAAAAATTTGCATATTTTTCTGACTGTGAGGCACAATAATCAAAACAAAACAGTCAAACTTTATTCACATCATTCACCAATATTTGAAGAATAGTGCGTATCACTCCACCAGGATCCTGACTACAGTACCCACAATGCTCCAACAATCAATCAAGTGCTACATCTTGAGTGCTTTCACAGTCAGGATTCAGTCACACATGATGGATCAGAAGTGGACTATTTCAAGGGTTTTAATTGTGATATATGGTTTAAAAATACAGCAAGGGTCACTAATGAGCTCTGAATTATTTCTACAGAGCTAAAGTTTTCAATTTCTACCAGAAACTATAAAATAAGCTGTATTTAGTCTTTTTTTTTTTAAATTACTGCTGACGTTAAGCTACATTTACTGCGTTGAGATGATCCTGTCTTTTATTTTGAAAGGGAGTTATGCTAAAAGTTACAACCAATTTAATATTTAGAAAAAAATGCTATTATTCTCGCAATGTTTGTTTAATCAATGTAAAAAAAAAAAAATCAATAATTTGTTGATTTTGATCATAATAGTAAAAATACCAAATTCAAAGGAATTTCTTATTTTTTTTAAGACTTTGTGGCTCCCGCTGAGTTGTGGTTGGTGAGAAATCAACTTGATTGGCTATTTCAATGTTGAAGACTACAGACTCCAGTTCTATACCATGCAAAATCAACTTTTTGAACTTTTAAGTGTATTATAATGTTAATTCCTCACTTTGACCCTTTCATTTTGATCCTTTCCCGTATTTCTGAGAATTCCACTAAAAGCCTAATGTTACGATTGGGTAATCAGGAGGAAACCCAGTTGCAGGGAAGAATCACAAACACATGAAAGCGTAGTCCAAGGCTTTAATATACATTGGCCACAACTCACAGGACCAAGACAACAGGCCTGGAAACAAAACGAGCCGACACTGAGGACTGCAGCAGAGTGTCATAAATACACAAAGCCTGATTGCTGAAGTGCAGACAGCTGTGACTGCTTAGCAGGAACCACAGGAGAATGGGCGGAGTCACAGCAGCCTGCACAGAAGCAAAACAGAAAGCAACTAACGCCCCATTCACACTGGACGCGAAAGCGCTGCGAAGTCCGCTTCCATTCGGCGCCCTTGTTATCCTATGGCGTCGTTCACACAAGGCGCGGAGCGGAGCGGCGCGGAGGGCCCGCGCCGTGCAGCGGATCGTTTCCGCGTCTGACCTATTTTGTGCGCGAGCCGCGAGCGTTCCGCGTCAATTCTGGCCGGAAGTTGCATAAAGAGACATGAGAAAATCCGGTTTCTTTTCAAAATATAACCAGTTTTTCACAATAAAATGCCGCGATTGACAAATGTGATCATGTTTTTGTATCTAAACAGACGGTAGACACGGATATAAACATACAATCACATCACAAACGTGCGCGAGAGAGCACAGAGACACACAAAACAGACAGACACGCACACTTTTTTTTCTTTTTTCACAGACACGTACACACGCAGATCAACGTGGATAAACTCCGGTGCGGGGTGAGAAGTTTCGGGAGTTAATAAAACGACAACAGAGAGACAGAGAGCAGCTCATCTTAGCAGAAATATGGGTTAATAATTGTAGTTTATTAATTTACCCACACACGCACACACCTGCGAGCGCGTGCGCACAGACACACACAAAACATAAATGCACACGCGCGCGCACACAGATCAGTACAGTGGGCCGACAGAGCGGGTGGGCGGGGTTTTGAGAGAGCAGTTTTTCTTAGCAGGAACATGGGTTAATGTCTTTAGGCAATGAAATTATCAATCATGATGGCAAAAAAAAAAAAAGCTCTAGCAGAAGCGCCTGTGGACCGCCGCGGAAAAATGCCCGTCTGGTGTGAACTACAGAGCGGAGCGGAAGCGGCGCGGACTCCGCTCCTCTCCGCTTCGCGGCGCTTCCGCGTCCAGTGTGACCCCGGCGTAAACCAGAACATGACACCTGCTCTCAGCTCCAGCTCCTCCCAACCCATGAAAGCAAGTGGGTTTTCACGAGCGCATGCAAGAAGAGTTCTTACTGCCAGAACACCCCCCCAGGCAAAAAACACAAAATTTCTCCCCTCAACTAGTGGTGATCAGCTTCTAACTTTGCCACTCAGCAAGCGGTGCTGCTATCTTTATCGTTCAGCTAGTGGTGATCAGCTGCTATCCTCGCCGCTCAGCTATCGGTGCTCAGTCGCTAACTTTGCTGCTGAGCTAGCAGTGATCAGCCGCTAGCGTCTCTGCTCAGCAGTAGGCGCTCAGTCGCCAACTATGCCATTCAGCTAACAGTGATCAGCCGCTAATTTTGCCGTACAGCCGGTGTTGATCAGCCGCTAGCTCCTCCGCTAAGCTAGAGTGATCAGCCGCTAGCTTTGCTGCTCAGCTGCTATTAATGACAGGTATACATTATGCACATCCATCTTTGCAAAAGCTTGGATAATGTTTGTATTTTTAGGCAAAACGCAGACATGATGCCAAGGCCAGTTCTACAATAACATCATGAAATGAGCAGGATCCACAAAAAAGGCGGAGCCTCAGAGATTGAGGCATCTTACCTCCCGGTAGGAAAAAAACTCATGAAAATAACTAATAGTTTATGAATAATTTGTTCTTTAGTGTGCCAAAAGTAATATATTTTCATATATATAGATATCTAAAAGGAGCCCTTTAGGTTACATTTTTAAATATTATTTTTAACTATTTTTTGCTGACATAAATATGTATCAAAAATAAAAGTAAACATTCAACAGTATATAAAAAAAAATCACAAGAATGTGCTAAAACAGAAGTTCTGAAACAAATAAATCCATTTTGCAAATCCCAATCCTCAAGTCTTAAATCAATTTTAAAATCCAATTGTGGAACTTGAGTTGGATTCAAGTCCGTTCGTAGACATGTTTTCAAAAGGACAAAGAAACCTCTACAAGGTTTTCCACGGCAGAATGAGAGATTTTTCCAGGTAAAGAAAAAAATGAAACATTACAAAACAGTACAAGAGATGACTCACAAGACCAATATGATGACCCATTTGTGAACAGATGGTTTTTTTTTTTTTTCAATCGATTTGCAAGTTATTCATTTATATAAGCAGGGAGGACAAAAAATGATTCTAAATATGCTATTATCTAAGACATTATATTGGAATCAACAAGCTAAAAAGCTCTGAGCAATAAATGTGTGTGTGCGCCATCAGCAGGGGATTAACAAAAATATGCAGTTATATAATATTAAAGGAAGAAAATACAGCAACTTTCTTTATTTGAATGTGTCTAAGATTACAATTTTAACTGTATCTGTTTTTGAGACTGCCCACATAAGCTAAGATGAAGGATCTGACCATCAAACTTACAAAAAGCAAACATTACTTCATTTGTTTTTCTGCTTTTACTTCTTTCCTATTCTCGATTGGCTGATCATTTATGAATAAATATGGGTGAAATGTACTGGGGAACACGTCTGCATTTATGCACAGCTGACTGCACATGTGTAAAGACGCTTCTATTAATCCATTTTCTCATAAATTTCAAAGTGTTTTGGTATCTCTATATTTTTGGACTTCCAGCAGAGACGCCTGAGACTGCAGTTCAATCAAACAGCCGGATCAATCAATGCTCTCAATACAAATGTCCCAGCCAGGATAACTGGGAAGTTGCTAAACTAAAAAAGATCATTTAGAGTTGGGACAAAAACCTTAGGACAGACATAAATATTAGTTTATGGAGTGAAGCTATGACTCCACTAGACATAAGAGCCAACAAATAAATCTCTGACAATTACATTGAAAAAATATTAAAAACAGATACAACCAAGGAGATAAAACAGGATGCTAAAATAGATTAGGGAGGGGATGGGAGTGATCATTTGGAAAGATAGGATTGTATAACTGTTGTTGTCGTTGTTCTGAACTCATACAAAAGGAAAAGATGGTATTGTAATATTTTTTTCTACTGTTTCCATTTGTTCAGAGCCTAATGTAAGAGTTAATGCTATTCACTTGGTTTGTTTGTCAATCTGGCACAAACAACAAACAGATAATCAAAAGTTTCCAATTTATTGATACTTGAAAACTTGATCTGCAATTTGTAGGGATGATTTCTGGATTATTGTGAAATTATATTCTGATGATAATAATTAAATGATATTATTGTTTACTAAACTGGGAACAAAATGTTTTCCGAGGATTCTAAATATGTAATAAGTACTCAATTTTGTTACTTAAAAAAATAGACATTTGATCTGATCGGATTAAAAAAACTATGCAAAATTATTGAATGTAGGGTTTAAGTTATTTAAATTACCTTTCAATAAATAATTCAAACTCTACTTCACTTTAGTCGATAATGACTATATTAATTGATCAAATTTTACTTCCGTCAATTTTTGTTTGTTTAATTTTCTTTAATCGGTTAATTTAACTATTTCTGAAATGAGTTTGATTCCTCAGTGTGATTTTTTTCTTGTACTGTCTTTGATGAATGCTTGTAAATAAACCAATCAACTTCCCTTCAGGATTGGCCACAGTGAAACAGTTTCCACCGAGTCGCATATTTGGTTTGGAAGAGATTTTTACCCTGGATGTCCTTCTTGACACGATCCTGTATTTTGTTCAGGTTTGGGACCGGCCCAGGGAGACCCAGGCTTGGGCCCCCTTGTGACTACATAATT
Source organism: Oryzias javanicus (assembly GCA_003999625.1). Taxonomy (NCBI): domain Eukaryota; kingdom Metazoa; phylum Chordata; class Actinopteri; order Beloniformes; family Adrianichthyidae; genus Oryzias; species Oryzias javanicus. The sequence goes on along the minus strand of CM012452.1, from coordinate 26,710,197 downwards.
AGTGAAGGGTCTTACCTAAGGACCAACTCTGGATTAGCCTGGGAATCAAACCCTGATTCCCCATGGACCGGTCCATATGTAGCCACATGCGCTATCAAGATGCTAATAAACAAAAAGCTAACTAATTATTAATTCAGTTACGTCACGAAACCATAATTTTGGATGTTAAAGGTTCTCCAAATGGTATTTTTTTGAGTTTCATCTGATCATAATACTTGCAAAAATTCAGTCAATCCATCTGAATTTCTGTATTAAGTTTCGATATATTCTCACAAGTGCTATCAGTAAAGAGTTTTTGTCATAATTATGGAGCTGCTGCTTTCAGGTAGAGCCATGCCCTGCAGCGTGTATCTGAGAGGAATGCCAGGGTGGCCGGTGTGCTCCTGATATCAGCTGTGATTAGAAAAGACAGGGAAGGGAATAGACATTGTTGTTCTCTCAGTCTCTTGCTGTCTAGCCCTGATTGCTAGATTTCTCAAAAGCAGGGAAGAAAATGTGTTAACGGACTCGTTCGCTGATGAGCGACAACCTCCCTGCTGCAGAGCTCTTACCCGTCGTTTAGGGGCCTCACTCTTATTGACTTGCAACTATAATCCAGACCTTACCTGCTTTGCTTAAAGCATTTCTTCCTTCTAGGTGTATCGCTTCTTTCTGCACCTTTATAATGCATCTCACTGAACAATTTACATTTAGATCACCCTTTTTCTCTTGCGTTGCACGGTGTGGCGAGATCCGTGTCGATACTGCTGTGGGCTTGTAAAGGAGAATGGATAGTGCTGGTAATGAAGGCGAACCACCAGCGAAAACAAGCCGCCCGGCCGTTCCTCCGCCCGGCTCCATGCAGCAGCTGGAGTCGTTAGTTTTAATTAGCGAATGGGTGTGATAGAAGCTCCTCTCCTCTACCACCCAACCACCTATCCCCTCTGGTGGAGAGCAGTTGAATACTGATGCTCCCATATACCCCTGCACGCTCTCCTTCCTTTCATTATTGGATTCAACTGTTCCAGCAAATGCAAATTCTGGGTGATTTAGGAAGTCTGGCCATAATTCATCATCAGGTCAGCATGTTAATGCAAATTCTTACTCTTCCAGGTCATAGTAATCCTAGAAGACTTTTAATCTCACATTCAAAAAGGGCTTCTGGATGATGGGTTTGTCCGACAACGTTGTCAAGAACCAAGAAAGTCTAGTTGCCACAAGTAAAAGGGTCAGGGCGCCACATTCATTATCTCGGTTACACGGATGACCGAAGTGCTCATCTTAATTTGGTGTCAGTAAATTTCTCAAACACCCAATAGTGTGTGTGTGATGGAATAAATGTAGAAATATCTTGCTGTAGGAGTATGATGGAGAGATGTGGCTTATTTGTTTAATAGCAACAAAAAGTGGAGCAGAAAACTCTAACATCCCTTAAAGAATCACTTCTCTTCTGCATCAGTGACCTAAACTGTCCTGACACTCCACCAGTGACTGAATAGCAGATGGACAAAAGGCACAGTCCCACGCTCAATTGGTTTTTATTGGGACAATTTAAAGCAGTTTTTTTTAGCTCTGTTGTCAATGCTGTCTTTGGGAGATGATGTCTCTAAACCTTTGCCTTCCCGATAATGGTCAAATGGGTGAAACAAGGCTGGCAGCCTTTCAGTTTTTCTCCTCAGGGTTCACCACAGCAAATCAGCTTCCTCCATCGAACCCTGTCTTCTTTATCCTAACACCAGATGTCTCAGTTTACTGTATCCATAAACCTCCTCTAGACCTATTGTTCTAGACTCAGCATCCTTCTATTACTGTCTCTACTCTGAACATGTCCAAACCATCTCTGTCTGGCCTCTCTGACTTTATCTCCAGAGAACCTCAGAATCTTCATCTCTGCTACCTCCAGATCTGCTTCCTGTCTTTTTCTCACTGTCTCTGGGTTGAACAACATGGCTGGACTCAGCACAGTTTCACACACCTTTCCTCTCACTTGAGCTGAAACTCTTCTATCACACCCGACACTTTTCTTGTCCCATTCCAACCTGCCTGCACTCGCTTCTTCACTTCTTTTCCACACTCTCCATTACTCTTAACCACTGACCCAGGATACTTCCAAACCTCCACCTTCTTCATCTCTTCTCCCTGTAACCTCACTCTTCACACATGTACTCTGTATGGCTGCGGCTAACGTTCTTATCTCTTCTTTCCAGAACAAATCTCCACTTCCAGCTTCTCCACCTGTTTCCGGCTCTCACTAAAAAGCAAATATCATCTGCAAACATCATAGTCCTTGATGATTCCTGTCTAACCTCATCTGTCAGTCTGTCCATCACGACTCCAAACAGGAAGAAGCTCAGACCTGATCCCTGATGTAACCCCACCTTCAACTCCTCTGTCACCGACAGCTCACCTCACCACTGTCTTACAGCCTTTACGCCACTGTTTTACATGACATGTTGATCAAAGGACAATTCACACATTTATGCAGAACTTTGAGAAAAATCAGTAGGTAATAAAAAAGGGTTTCTGTCTTCTGGTTACTTCATGATGTTTGATTTTGCTTTGGAACAAATACCTATCCTGTTACCAAAGTGTTGCTCACTGGTTTCAGTCAGTGGTTGAAAGTGGATGTCGAATGCAGTCATGTGACCTGATATATCATGGATCTATAAATTCTGTGTTCCCGGCTAATGGGTAACATCACTGAAATTATTTGAAAAAATTATCCACTTATTAATGTTGTGATCTGGCCAGCTGACGTTAAACCCCTCACAACTTCGTAATGCCTTCGTCACTTCCACCGATGTGGGGGGTTGACCCGTGTGGGGATTTTCGGCCTTGTAGAAGGTCGTAGAGAGGAGTAGCTGGATCAGCACTTCATGAAAAGGGAAAGTAGCATTGTCATTGATGTGGTAAGTGTATTGTGAAGTATCTGTCAGTATAATGTAAGTTGGTGATGCTGTTGTACTGTGCCCTTATACCACACTTGAGTCATTAATAAGGTGTCCTTACTGACCATGTGCAAATGCCCAAAGTGTGCAGATGATATGGAAGTGTACATACGATGCTCACACTAACTAAACTCTGATTGTCTAATTTCCTAATTTCAGCCAGGCTACAAGCACAGAGTGGATCATTGGATAATGTCAGAGCTAAATGGCCGTTTGTACAGTTCGCAGGGTTCAAAGGGGTTGAATTCATAAAAACTCTGAATGACAAACCTGCGTCTCACCTACTTCGCCCTTCCATGTTGTGGAAGTGTTTGCTCCATCCTGTATGCGCAGCATGCCCATAGTGCATGGACATTTTCACTCTCACCAAGCAGTCTATGACTGGGATATTTGGCGCCGGTCACCTGCACAGATTTGCCCATTTTTCAACTGCAGGCAGCCCCTATCCACCCATAAAGGCAGTTGTGACTATAAAAGCCGAATAGTTTCTGCTTTCACTCTACCCACACTCACTCAAGTGGAAGAAGGAGTGGGGCTCAGATTAGCGTTTGTGCGCTGATAACGTCTCCTGATATTTTAGAGCGCAGGCCGACAAATCTCCCGTTTGCCTAACGTTACTGTTGGTGGCGTGGCCTCTCCAAGCTTTATCGATTTCATTCTCATTCAAAAACTGCATTTTGGAGGATTTGAATCCATACAGAAGCGTTCTGCTTCAGCCACCCTTTTTCCTCTTCATTGAGGCACATTCCATAATTTACATTACTTGTCAAATTTTCCAGTTCTCTGCTGTCAAATAGTCAACACAGCCTTCGAGCCAACTGGAATGGGTTGGTCTCCACCTTATCCTCACAGTGCATGAATGCTAAATGGAAAATGTTGGCTGGGGATGTTCGGTGGGTTTTGAAAGACTTATCTAAAAAAAAAAAAAAAAAAAAAGTCAAATGTTGGAAAACTTAAAACTGCCTGCCATTCCCTTTGGTATATAAAGTCTCATTTTAGTCCATGCATGTGAAGCTTTTTTTGTTTTCTGAAGCTTTTTGACTCCGAGCCAAACTGGAAAAATCTATACAGAGTTAAAATATCTTTTACTCCATTCAATCCTGCACTGGGAATTGAGAGAATCGTGTGGGAAAGGCAATACGTCTGAGGTGAAGCATATTCATCTTCTCACCGGTTTGTCTCTGAACGGGCAATTTTTTTCTTAAATTGCGGCATACAAGGACACGCGAGGTAACAGAAACTATCCGTATGTTTTTCCAGGCGACCTTTAGATATTTCACCGATTCTAAAACACTCATGCATTCACGTGCTTTATTGCACATAGCCATGTCTTCAAATCTGCATAAATCATGTCAGCGTCGCTCAGACCTATATTACTCCAGGGAGGGCTGTGTGTTTGAATGCTGCACGGTGCCCCCCTGGTCCACGTTGATTATATCAAACGATATGCAGCTCGACTGGAATACATAAGGAGACAGAGCACATCTTCCCCCACGGCTGCATGGAAGAAGAACCCTCTTTATCTCAGGGCTCACTTTAATACTCCAGACTTCGGAGGAGCCACCTCAGGGTGGATAGATAGGGCTTGTCATTGTTTTACCGGCTCCCACTCCACCATGGAGCTGTATGCGCTCCCCTGTGAGCCCCGCGTCAGTGTTACAGTTTTACAGAACCACGCAGCATGGATTTCTCATTCCAGTTTCCCATTTCTTTTCTGGGTAAAGACGTAGAAATGAATGTCAGTCGGTGCAGCTGCATAAATGTGAATGCTTCAGATTAGTGAGAAAGAGGGAAAAAAGAAGAGATTTCGCTTTTTCTTTCCTTCTCGGAGTGGAATCTTTTGCCTCGTTTCCATGAGCGCTCCAGACTGGACTTTTGAGTGTTTCCTTCACAAAATGGACTGCTCGATTTGCACCACTTCTGGCCCATAGACAAATGGAATGGACCCGTGAGGGCGGAGCTTCTGTCGTCACACGATTGGTGGAAAGGTTTCAAGACAACAGGAAGGGTCTGACCAGCGCTTTTCGCAACTCAAGAACCAAGCTGAAGAATAAATTCTTAACACATGGTTGTCCTTCTTATTCACAGGGATTGGGGACCGGAAACATGACAAATCCACGAATATGGAGAACGCCCCTTGCCCGTTTCCGTCTCACCCGACCCCCACGGCAGCAGAATGACTGTTACCGATCCGTACTCATCAAAAATACCTCATGCTTCGTAAAACATTTATTAAAGAAAATTGGAGTATTGCTCAAAATAAAGAGTTTATCTCTTTTTAATTCAGAACAAGAGACTTTTCCGCAGCGTTGAGGCCCGGCTTCATCCATAACTAAAACCTGCTCCTGATTGTAATTATCCTTTGCGGTTATCGTTTAAATTTTGCGTCTTTTCCTGCGTCAGCTGATGCAGCTTCTCTTTTCCTGAAGCACACATCCCTCAAACATTTTGATGGTCCAACACTCAATGGAAACTTGCTCGGACCGTTCTAAACCGGCCAAGATGGAACTGGTCTGATCCGCACCACTCAGGGCAAACGAGGCATTTGTTACTTGATCCATTCTGGTTATATTGTTCAGAAACATATCTGTAGCACACAGCTGTACTATAGGAGTGTGTCGAAACAAAAGAATGATTCTTTTTTTTTGTGTGCGTGTTACAGACCAGAAAAAAGAATAAATGTTACACAGTGATGCATCGCTGCATTTCCATGTAATATCATAATGCCTTAGATGTCTTACTTGATCTGTTCACCCTGTAAGGGTCTCCGCTGTTTTCTGTCCCTGAGTCTTTGTTCACATCCATCACCATGAATGGCTAGTGGCCTGAAACCAGCCTGCCCAGCCATAATGGATGGTTCCGATTAGCTGCCTCTGTGTATATGCTCGGCAGAACAACGGTGACTCCAGAGCCGAGAGTTTTGTGATTTAAGAGCCACGTGTGATGACACAGGAGAGACGGATATTAGCAGAACCCTGGGGGGGGGCTGTGGTTCCCGCTGACGCCATCACATCCGTAAGCAAATGTGCACGGACGACTGCTCCAACAACCCCACCTCCAAAGCCACGGTTCGTGAACAGATAACCTCACTACCCAAAAAAAAAAAAATGAGTTGCAGCGTCCATCGATCCAGCATTCCTATTCCATTTCCCCTCCCCAGTTTTTGGCAAGGTCTTCCTTCAAGGCACTTTTTATTCTTCTGCTTGTTTCCCTGTTACAGTTAAACATGCTGCCCTTTGCTTTTTTTTTTTTTCTTTCTGTGGGTGAAAATGCAATTTAATTTCAATTCAGTTCAGATAGGAGTGAGAGTGTATTAAAGAGAGAAAAATGAAACATGACTGGGAGACTCTGCAAAGCGGTTAAAAAGAAATTTCTTTTATCTGAAAACAGGCAAGAAAAAAAAACAAGAAAAGTGAATGTATTTTTGTAAATAGCACTCATGCTGACTTGTGGACATCTGAATTTCTGTTCTGTGCAGGTCATCTCTGGAGGCCGATTCTCTTCCGAGGCTTTATTCTAGGAAAATGCATTCAAAGCCAGTGTTTAATGAAAGTCATAACTAATTAAGAAGCGCCGTGTCTGCTTTCTAACTCTCGTATGCACACAGCTCCCCAATTCTTCACATCCCCGCATGCAAATCTGAACTTCTTTTTTTTTTCCAAATACAATGCCTCAAAGGGATTTTCTAAGCAGCTCTTGAAAGCAACACCTTAATGATAAAAACAGAACGCCGTTTGTTTTTTATGTCACCTTGCAGGGATTTCATGAAAGGTGTTTCTGCTTGTTCCTCGAGAATTTTAATCCAAGCTTTGTGGCTTTCTCTGTGATGACACAGCACTTTCGCTACAATTTGAATGATCAAATAACTTTTTGGAGGCGCTGTCATGTATACCGCTTTAGTGGGTTTGTTCATTTTGCAAAAAGAAAAAATTCACACGAGGGGAGGAGGCCTCCAGACGGCTCTCCTGTGGAAGAACCTGAAGAGGAGTTATTTATTACAGACACACGCAGCATCTCTCCATCCTGCTGATTCAGGTCTCCAGTGGCACTCCAGAGCATAAATCAGCAAACCTTGTACCTCATTCCCCAAACATTCATCCATCTATCCCTGCTCATGTGAAGTGCAGCACTTCTGCGTGCGTGCGAATCAACTGTCGCCGCCAGTAGCTCCTCTCACGGTGAAGGTTTTCCAACTGGATTATGAGAGCTAAATGGCCACTGTGCAACACAGCCATGATGGGAACTCGCTAGATCTTTGAGAATCAGTAAACCTCTAACAACATCTGTGATCACTGCTCCATGAAGAGCCAAACGGGGAGAAAGCGTGTTGGGAAAGCGCGGCAACTCCTTCAGAAAGAGAAATTGTAACAATCTTCTTTCTAGTAAGCCAGTGCTGATTCACATCTGTCCTCCAAATGTCTATCTCCCACAGCTTACTTTATGATCTAAATGACTCCTCTTCCATCCATTCAAGGACAGGCAGGGCTGTCAGGGGGGGATGCTGGCCCCTACCCTAATCTTTTGCTCCCAAACGGAGTTGGAGGTTAATGTTCAAAGATGACAAAAGATGGCTGGAAGAGACTTTCTGGTGTCCCTGAAAAACATTCTGAGGCACGAAATGACTACGTTACTCATGGGAAAGTGCTTCAAATGTCTTTTAAAACATTGTTTTTGTATTTCTTTAACATTTCTAAATTCAAAAAATTGATAACACTTCCTTTTACAGTAGAGTAGTTACAGCAGCGGGGACAAACTCAATCGCACAAGAGGCCAAAATTCAAAACACCCCTTAGGTCGCGGGACTAACAGGATTAACATTAATGGATCATACTAAAACTACATTTTAGAAATTCTAAAAATGTACTTTTTTAACATAATTATGAACTAGATGTGTTGCATTGCCTGCGATAATGCTAGTGCAAACATTGTAACTGAATTTGGCTGCTAAAGATGCTATAGTGCTGATAGCTGAAATTGATAGCTAAAAACGCTGAAGCTGATAACTGAAAACGGTGAGGCTGATAGCCAGCTAAAATGATAGCTAAATGCCAAATCAGCCTTGAAAAAAAAAACAAAAAAAAAAACAGGTTAATCAAAACAGCTAGCATGTTGCTGAAAAATAGCTTAACTTCAAAATAGCCAAAAAAAAAAAAAAAAAAAGCCTAAATTAGCTAAAAAGTCTAGCATGTCTCTGAAATATGAGCTAAGCTCCAAAACGGCCGACAAAAACAAAGAAAACCTACATTATATAAAACGGATAGAATTAGCTAAACTCGAAAATAGCCTAAATAAATTGTGGTAAATGTCAAAATAGTCCAAAAAGCTAGCAGAATGACAATTTATAAAACTTTAAAACCATACCTTTTTAACACAAATGTGAATAGTAAAAAGGCAGGGATGTTATTCCAGAAAAAATCAACTTAAACCTTAAATAACTTTCAATATTTTAATTTGCATAGAAATATATTTTGTCAAAATTATACAAGTTAAAATTAAGCACAAGATAAAATCGGGCCATTAATAACAATAAAATAAAATGACGTGGAGGGCCGGATAGAATTACCTGGAGGGCCAAATCCGGCCCCTGGGCCAAGACTTAGACACATGATTTACAGGATATTAAAGTGGTATTTTCACGGTACTTTGCACCTACTGGGTCCTCACATGGTAATTGTTGTGTATTTATGTGGTACTGTGTGGTTCATAATTATGTAATTGAAATCCCTATTGGGTATTTATGCTGTCCACCCTGGGTTTTAATGTGTTGAAGTGTATTTTGTGGTGCTTACCACATGTAAGAAAAGGGTAAGTACAAATAAAATATCTTGAATTTTCTTCTTAACTTACATGTTTCACAGTGTTTACCCTTTTCTTGGTCCCTGATGTCCATCATCATAGTTTAAAGATCATCTGGAACACTTTGAAAACAGATCAAAATATGTTTGGAGGAGGACTTTAAAATGCTTCACAGAGCTAAAATATAAAACAAGAAAAAAAAGTTGAATTTAAAGGTTCTGTGTTTAAAGCAGAGCCTATCCCATATAACTGTGTATGTATGCCCTAAATGAAAACATTCTTTGATAGCAGTAGTTATGTTTGGGTCAGCAGTAACATTCATGTTTTTGGTTTAAGGCGCTTCACGTCGAATAATAAACATCATCCAATCAGTGATGTTCCTTCTTTCCTGCCTTTTTAAATTTCACTTTAATTTATGAAAATTACTTTTGTTTTCTGAAACATTTCTTTTTCATTTTTTCTACTCTTTGGAATTGTTTTTGTTTGTGGAATTTTGATTTCTAGAACGTGATTTTATTTTTTCATTTGTTTTGCTTTTTTAATTGTTATGATCTTTATCTATGATGGATTTGTTTATGTGACAACCTTCAGGGCCACCGTAGTTAACCCTTTAACACCAATAATGTCACAGTGACTCCTAAATAACATTTTTTTGACATATTGTAACCATAAATCAGCTGATTCTGATGTGGAGAAAAGCATCTTGTTTTCCTGTCTTTGAACCGATATAAAGAATATTACTAACAGAGCGCTGCGGTGCAAAGCTGCTTTTCTCAGCGACAGTGTCCGCTGATAAACGAATTCATAAACACTTCACAATTGTACAGTGCTGCATATCAGTGCAAGTCTGCTTTTCTTCACTTCAGAATCCGCTGGAGTTATGTCAATTGCGACAAAAGTTGAAAAGTTACTGTAGACGAAAGAATGTAAACACTGGAGTTAAAGGATTTTGACTGACTTTTCTTCCAATTGGCTCCAGATGCTGCCAGCATCAGGTGCACAGACCCAAACTAAATGACTCAGATGTAAATTATATATAAAAAAAAAAAAATTCTTACATGAAGTGTGTTACTTCCACACACAGATACAGAAATGAGACTTTCAGAATCGTGTAGATTATGTTTGACCAAAGATTTTTTTTTTTCTTTAGGTGCATCATTGAAAAATCCAGTTGCATGTGGAGCCAAATTGGTCCCGCTCTAGAGCCCTGCCCAGTAGGTACAAACAAGTACTACCACTTAATCAGCCTGTAAGTACTGTACTGTAAAGTGAAGCGTCACCAGTAAATCTATGGTCCATGGCTGCATACGACGGCAATGTGATGAATACTGATGTGATTTTCAGTTTAGTCACTCGGCACGGCCTTAATGCACGTACTGTTAGTTTAAGCGCTGCATTTGAGTGTTTGTGTAAAAGTCAACACTTTCCCACTTCTGTCATAAAAGCTTTTTTTTAATAAATCAGAAATTACATTCAACGTGTCAAAGCATTCAGCGCCAAAACTGTTCAACACTACAACAACAAAAACAAGAGGCTTGTCTACATAATTGTCAACTCCTTTCCTTTGATGTATAGTTGACCTTTATAGCACAAAGAGACACGTAGAGGAATTTTCTCCAGATGTGAAGGACCTCTCCACAGCATTGATTGATCAACATGATGGGAATACAAGCTAAGTTCATTCATTCAAAGTTAAAGTCTATGAAAATACTCTTACATTCACACATAGCTATAGAGAGTATATAGAGAGAACTGGACTGATCATCCCCTACCCCCTTGTGTATCAAACAGGAAGTACCCGCTGGTCCCAAAAAACCAACAATAGACTTCTATTGAAAAAAAAAAAAGGTATTACTCAGTCGTTCTGTTTATCAGAATAGCCATTTTTGCTCTGGTGCCTCTTTTTAGCATGTTCTTGCTAAACCACAATGTTTTCATAATATATTTTCTTTGATCGCAAGTTATAAACTAGCCAATCATATGCCTCAAATATTCAAAGTGCTTGACATATTCTCGGACCAATCACTTCTTCCTAAGGTCTGGTCTGGTCCCAAAATGGCGAAATCGGGCAATATCCGTAGAAAAATGCAGACTGACTTGGCTTTATTTTGTTGGAACCCGAGGTAACGTATTTCTGTCTGTGACATCACAACCTTCATCTGTCCATCTCTATTTATGTCAATGGGAGCTACGCACATTTTTAAGATTTTTGGGCTCCATGTACAAAACCAGGTTGAGCTTTGACCAATCAGGGATTTGGATTTGGTAGTGACGTTGGTAGCTCTTTTAATTTCAAGGAAGTCCCAAATTGTTAATGGAGGAGAAATTAATAATTGTGGTTTGTGTCTGATTGGAATTATAGGACACCAAATGTTATATATATTGGAATGAATATGTAGTAAAAAAAAAAAAGAAAAAAGCCTGGAGCAAGAATTGCAAAATTTACCCCATTCTTGAATGCCAAATGTGTCTATATCTTCACAACTACAAGTCTTTGGCCTCATACAAGTAGATGCTTGACTCTCAAAACTTTTGTTCAGTATAAACACGTTTACAAAACAGAGAAGTTTTGGTCTGAGTTCAAAGTGGCCATGAACCGTTTTGATCTTCCAAGCTCTTCTACTTTTTGGGGAATTATTTCAGAATCCTGAGGAATCATTGATGGCTATACAAGTTTAAATTGTGCTATCTGATGTCTTACCTTTTCATTTCTCTTTACCATAACCTATACACCAACATTTTTGTATCTTAAATCATTTGAGCTTTTGAAAATTCAACCAACAAGGTGTTAAGTTTTAGCTCCTGCCTTTTTTGGGGAAAACGGTGTGTCAGAAAAATAAGAAAACATCCAAGATAATTTTATATAATTTATATATATATATATATATATATATATATATTATATATATATATATATATATATATATAAATAATGGTTCAGAGGATAATACTTAATTGTGAACCATTCAAATATTACAGATGCTTGGAAAATGTGAAATATGCAATACTGATTAAATAATACCAGAAGATGCCATCAGATCATGATACTGTCTATTAGTTTCAAACTGATGAAAGATGTTGCAAATACTCTCATTTTCCAATTATAATGCTGCTTCTTTTTGAACTTCCTAATTTTGTTTTTTTCTTTATTCTATTGTATCCTGCATGCTTGGGGTATTTTTGCAGAGTACTGCTTTTCTCTAAAGTAATATCTTTTCCTTCTTTGTCTTGTGAGCTTCCCTGAAAATAGAAATCCACTCCAAACTAGCGTGCTCCGCAGTCCGCGACGAGTCTGCTGCCTGGCAGATTAAGTCAGAGGGATCCCAACAACTTGGCAACACTCTGACGCTGTGCTGATTTGCAAACTGTCAGATTTGGTTAAGCAAAAGGCAGACCCTAGAATGCAATGACTCAGGACTGAAAAAGAGTTCATTTCTCAAAAAAAAAAAAAAGGTAAAAATGGTCAGGAAAGAAGAGCCATACTAAATCATCCAGGGCAGTAGAGGGCATCCAAATGCACTCTGGTAAGAAGCGCTTTTAAGCCTCGCTTCCACTGAGCGGCCTGGTACAGTCTTTACATTGACTTAACATTGAAACTTGGTGTGAATGCACCACAACAATGGGCTTGTTTTCTAAAACATCCTGATCTGGCATGTTCTGATTACCGGAATGATATGTATCTAGCCAATCAGCTGTGAGTAAGACATGGAAATCTATTAAAGCAAGGCCGGCAGGTCCAAACCAATAGTACAGGTGTTTGGTAGGTGGGTGCAAAGGTCTAAGACAAGAATCAAGATGCAACAATGACAAGCAAGAATGGGAACACGGTGGTTTGTACAGCAGTGCACAAAGGTGAATACATCTGTGTGGTACTGCAGGACGAGAAGAGGCGGAATCCTGACAAACAAATACAATGGAAGATAAAAAGTGTTGTTTTTTTTCATAAATATTATATAATAAATATTTCATACTATTACAAAATCCAAGTGCATGTTGGAAGGAAATGGGAGAGAAGAAGAAGAGTGGGATGAATTAAAATGGAAGTGGGGTAAGTAGGATGATGCAAAATTGGCAAAAAAGTCGCCACTCCTCCCATTCATATTTTGAAAAATTATTTCAAAATTTTTGAGGGACAAATGTAAAGAAAAGAGCTTTGAGGAATTAGGAATAGGACAAGGTCAAAAACATAAAGGCAACAATAACACAGGAGCAACACTTTGCCAGGAATAAATGTCAGGAAAACAGACTCTGATCCCATGCTGCTGTCAGGGGCTTGCATGTGTGTGTGTGTGTGTGTGTGTGTGCACGTGCAGCCGCCTGCAGCCAGCTCCCCGATACAAAGCTAGGCCACAGTCCAGAGAGCTCAGGTAATTTGACAGATCGTGCCACTCAGTCTGGTAATGCTAGCAGCTCTCCCTTGCAAGGGATTGTTTCCCCAAGCTTGTTTGGCCAGGCTGGCATGTAGTCAGAAGATGAATAGCAGCTTCTTCTCCCAGTATGTCTGTCTCTGATCTGTCCTCGCTGCTCCAAGGTCAGCCAGCCGCAGAGTTGAGGAGAATGACAATATGAGTACGGGAAGGGAAGCTTGCTGGCTGACTTGAGGAGGGAGGAAGAAAGAGGGGAATGGGGTCTTCAGAGAGGTGTGTGTTAGAGAAAACAGATGTCAAGGTATCTAGTCAGTAGAAGCATGACTTTGGGTTTAAGCAGGTTTATGCCTGCCCTCTATTTGTCCTTTGGGTTTATAGTTTGTTTGTTTGTGTATTTATTTCTGCACAAAGAAATAAACTCCCCAAAAGAAAAGCATCAGGCTAGAATGTTGTTGAATCTCAGCCCAATAGAATTGAGTTTGGTTGTGGTGAGATGCTAGTAGTTTCTGCATAAACACAAAAAATCTTTATTAAAAAGAACCAATCACAGCAGTGGATGCAGTTTGTGAAAAATTGACAAATTACTTTAAGATCTAAACATTACTGCAAAAAACTATTTTATTTTAAATTAAACACAAGGAGCACAAGGAGCCAAAATCCAAATCCTGTTCGCAGGGCCGAACAGGATAAACATTTATTGGACATTCTAAAACATAATAAAAAAATTATAACTGCAACTTTTTAAGATAGCTATGAACTAGATATACAGCATTATCTGTGATAGTGCTAGTGTGAATGCTATGAACTGAATTTGGCTGCTGAAGATGTTAATGCTGATAGCTGAGGATGCTGAAATTGATAGCTAAACACTTTGAAGCTGATAGCTGAAAACGCTGAAGCTGATAGCCAGCTAAAAAAAAAATAACTAAATGCTAAATTAGCCTAAAAAACAAAACAAAACTTATGTTAGCCGGGACAGCTAGCATGTAGTTGAAAATAGCTAATCTTCAGAATATCCTGGAAAAAAAGCTGAAAAAGCCTAAATTAGCCAAAACAACTAGCATGTAAATATTAGCCTTACTTCAAAACAGTATAATAAAGCCTAAATTAAGCAAAACAGCTAGCATTTAGCTGAAATGTTAGCTAAATGCCAAAATACCCTTAGTAGATGCTGAAAAAGCTAGCAAAATGCTAAATTTATAAAGCCGTAACTTTTTAACATAATTATAATAAAAAGGCAGGAATATTATTCCAGAATAAATCAATTTAAACCTTAAATAACTTTCAATATTTAACCCTTCAAAAAAAATATATTGTGTCAAAATTATATATGTTAGAAATAGGTGCAGGATGAAAGCAGATCATTAATAACAATAAAATCAACTGATCTGGATATAATTACCCGGCGGGCCAGATCCGGCCCCTGGGCCTGGATTTTGACACATGTGGTTTGCGTAATCAACGTAATCAGCTGATTATATCGTGGCTTTTCTTCATGACATAATCAGCTGATTTGCGTTGATTGCACAAGTACTTCACAGCTGTAAAGCGTTGCATCTCTGTCCTTTGCTTCAGAATCCAATTAAAGAGTTAGGGTAGTTGAAAGCATGTAAACAATGGAGCTAAAGCTCAGGAGTAAAAGGGTTAAAGTAGGAAATCTAGCTTTCACCTGGTTCTGCACTCGCAGCTTTAAATTCCTCCTTTCTGCTGTGATTGTGTTGGTTTTTTCCTTCTTCTGGGACTTTTTTGTTTTCTTTTTCTGTTTTCCCAGACTAGCTTTGTATTTGCAACTTTTGTTTCTGAATTCCCTTCTGTTTGTTTTGTAGAGAAGAGTTTTTTTTTGGTTCCTTTCTACAAACTGTGACTCATTCTGACATTGTTCATAACAAACCATGTATCACAATGAAAAATAAAAGGTAGAATGTGTATATTTTCAGAGCTTCCTTTGTAACATTTCTGTATTTAATATCACATGAAAAGCAACAAGGTTCCACAGTAATATTTGCCACAAGCTGCAACGCCACCTAGTCAAGTTTAAGACCCCAGTGACCCAATGCAATCCAAGGACTTCACTTTCAGCTTGTAATTGTTGTATGAGATATTGGGCTGAGCTGGATTATAATGAATTGAATTCAGTCAAGCATTAAGTTAAAGTTTATTTGTAAGGCACCTCACATACAGCATGTGCAACATGAAGTGCTTTGCAGAATAGAAACAATGAAAAATTCCCCACACCAATTTATAATAAAGAGCCAGGTTTGCAGAGTCATTTTCTGAATATTATAGTTGAATTGATTTGCATTAGAGGGACTGCATTGAAATGAATTGAATCTGCAGCAGCACTTCTGCTTCATAGCAGTATAGATCCTGGTTCAAATGCCACATTTCTGATTGCAGTATGATCATTTCAGGACTGTGACCAGTCTTCTTATTGAATTATTTCTCTAAGAAACTCTTTTTTTTTGTCTTGCAAATATTCGCGCTCTGAGAGGAGCGAGAGAGAGAGAGCGTGCCGCAGAGAGAGAGCGCGTGCTGCGGAAAGAGAGAAAAAGGAGAGAGAAAGGAAAGGGGAGGGGCGCGCGCGCACGTTAGCGTGCGGAGAGTTGTTCTCGAGTTTGTCTGCAAGTTAAAGTAATAAAAGTTCAGTTCCTCTACAATAGCTAAGTGTAATTATTCGGCTTCGCATGATCCAAAGAATCTGATGATCCAAAGAAGGGAAGTGAACCCCGGAGGAAAAGCAACCTTCGGTCCTGGAGAAGACCTCCCCTGCTCCTGACTACGGTTGAGGGGGAAACAGAGCAGGAACGGTTCAACATTATGTTCGTGGGCGGGCTCATATAAAACCGCCAACAGCGCAAGCGCGCGCATCTAAAATGCAATTTTTAAACAACGCTGGAGCCCCATCCCAAAATGAAACAATGAATCGTTTCCTCCTTGTTGGGCTGCTAATAGCAGAGAGCTCGACTCGGCTCCGCCCACCACCACAGCGGGTCGTCATCTGCAGCCGTGTGATTGACATTTATCTTCCGCCTTATTTTATTGAAATAAAATATTGCTTTAGCCCAAAAACAACTGCAAATAAATGCCACATACCTGATTTAATTTAATAAAATGCAGGCTAAAATTTCAAGGACGTTAAGTTTATTTAAGAAGAGTTTTATATTATCTTTATATACGTGCGCACATATGCACGGCAGGAGGAGTCTGCGCTTGTTTAAATCAATCTAATTTGGATTTAAGAAGATAAAAAAATTATTTTTATTACTGAAGTACCGCAAGTAAGTACCGAAAGGGACCGAAACAGGTTTACCAAAGAACCTCTCTAGCACCCGGAACCGCATCAGATCCCATCGGTGCCCAACCCTAATGGGTAATAGTGAAGGTTTCAATAGCCAAGACGACCAAACAAAATGAAGCAGACTGGCGGTGGAGGCGGGAGCCAGGCTGATGGGAGCTTCGCCGGAACCAGGAAGCGACCGAAAGGGAGGAACAATAACCTGGCAGATTGGAGAGGCCTTTCAAGTCTCATAAATTAAGATGGGATACAGATGTGCATGGCCATCAGGTAGGGAAGGCCACGCCTCCTGCCCCACCTCCTGCCCCACGCCACTCTGGAAGCACAAACAGACAGAGAAACATAAGCACAAAAAACAATAAAGTAAACCCTAAACAACAACACTAATAGCTGGAGGTAGTTTATTCCAGAATATAAAAGTACAAACAAAAATAAAATATTCAACTGGCAATTGGTGGTATACTGTATGTTTAGACTTCTTAGCACCACTGATATATCAAGCCGCTCCATATTTAACCATTTGTAGCCTCGTCACCGAAGCTTACTCAGCAAATAAGAGGCTGCAATATTTTAGCCTGTGTAGCAATTTCAAGGTTTGGCTTTGACAGAAAATACTTGATCCTAGTTAGGTTTTTAGATCCTCGATAGGCAACTCCAGGCCTTGATAACCGTAGCGTCTGCATGATTTTCAGATATCCAATTACCTGGTTCGGGTGTGCCCAGCCAAGAAGAACATACCAGAGAAGAGAATGTTGAGAAAACAGCCCTCGAGGCCTGGAGTAACCTATCCCTGTTCTAGATCCTTGACTAGAGGCCCAGTCTCAAGACAGGATCTAGTCTTACTCTGAAATTTGGAGGTTCCTCTGGTCACGCACAAGACGGCTCCAGATCAATCTATTGTTAGAAGCGGAAATCTAACTTTCGTCTTTTTTTCCTAAACTTAAGAAAACCCTTTCAAAATAATATTTTAAAACCTTTTCAGAACTATCAGCTTGTAGGCCTTTGAATGAGAAAAAACAGTTTTTTTTCTCTGTAAATCAGCTGATCAGAGCCACCAAAAATGCTGTTTGTTTTTTTCTTTGTGACAAAGTGTCACAGAGAAAAAAAACAGAAAAAAGGGTCGATAAAAGGGAGAAAAAAGGGAAAACGGTCGAAAGATTAAAACAATACTTTTGTTGCGGACGGCTCTGGCAGTGGGAGGGACTTCCAGCTATTCATTTTCGAGCGCCATATTTTTTCTCTGTAGCCAGATTCTCTTGGAAATGTGTGACTACTGACTGACTACTTAAAGGAGGCTAAAGAGAGGCGATCAAGACCACAGGACCTTGTGACCATCATGGGAAACTACAATTACTTCACTCTTGCTTCCATTAAAATGTTAGAGACATTCACGGTCTGATGTCAGCAAGGTAGTCAGCTGTTGTTTTAATCGTGAGGTCAGGCCCTTTAGGTACAGGGACATTCATTTGACAGTCATCAGCATATAGAGGAAAACTATCCTTGTACTTTTAGGGAAGCATTCCAGAAATAGAAAACAACAATGGGCCCAGAACCAAACCTTGAGGAATCCCTTCCCTCAAAGGATAACACTTGGATGAGTGAGGCCCACACTTACAAAGAAAGACCGTCTACGAGATAAGAACACATCCACTGTAGCACCCAGACAGACCCACCCGTTCAAGCTGGTCAATTAAATCTCATGGTCTGCGGTGTCAAAAGCTGACATTAGATCTAATAATAAAAGAACAACCAGATCACCCGTGTCTGTTGCTAACAAAGCATCATTGCCTATGATTTTTCTCAGGGAGAAACTTCTTTGCTGTCACGAAAAACTCATTTCACAGCTAAAATAAGATGTTCTTCTTCAACAACTTTGGTTCGTCTGACAAGAATATATCAAAATCTGATTTCTGCCTTTGTTTTGATTTGGAAACAGAAACACTTTTTCCAGAGATCCCTGCTGTGGCTCACTTTCACAACAGCTGCTGCCACCTGCAAACTATGGGAAAGAATTGCCAGCAATTGGTCTATGAGGGATTTATTGGAAATAGTAACGCTTTTATTGGACTCACTGTCAAATATAACCCTTTCTCTCTCTGGATGCTTTTCAAAGCGTTTTCCATCTTGACGTGATGACACAGTAACATTTTAAAGAAAAACGTCAGAACTTGGATACCAGAGTATCTATTCAGACGCTATTAAGAGCAGTCCCACTGTTTTCATTTCTAATATGAAAGAGAAAAATAAGTGTCACTTTATATACTGAAGTGGAAATTTACAAAGATTTGCAGAAAACTTAAAAAAAATACTTGTTCCTAATTATATTCATATGACATTTAATGTTTTAGTGAGACTGTTTCATGTCAACATGAAGAAATACACAAAGGGGAATTTTTCCAAAGCTGCTTAGAAATAGGCCAATTCCTTCAAGTTATTTTGATGGGACTTTATTTTCTGCAAAAGTTTATTATCTCTGTCTTTGGTTTGCTCCTCAACACAAAAAAAAATTGTCTAGGATGTAAGGTTGAGACTCCCATTTGGACTTTAACTTTCAAAAAACTTCAGAAATCCAATGTTATTGCTCACTAATGTGACATTTCTGGGACGTTTCCTTGTCTTCCGCTAAATAACACTCCTAATGGTGGTGTGTTTTGTCTCTGCCATTGTTACTCCTTCGTCTGAACCAACTGTGGCTTGAAAACGTCTCTTCAGATCATCCCCAGAAGCCGTGATTAGACTCTGCAGCAGCCAGAGCTCACAGTACTGTACTCCCCTCGCATGAGGACTGCAGGACGCGCCTGCAAATCCAAAGTCACGTTATACTTCCCAATTCAGTTCAGACATTTAAATGTAGCTCCCCTTTCTTTCCCGAATCAGAATGCACTGCAGGGTTTTGCAAGAGAATAAAGGTCAGTATTGATGTGTGCTGGTGTTCTGACATCTAATGTTTTATTTTCAGTTGTGATAAACTCGCTCTTAGCGATGCTGCTACTCTCCACCCACATGTTCACCTGTTTATAGTTTTATTTACATTTGTGTGCACGATGTGATGAAAGCGGTGCATGAATCTCGCTGGATCAAGTCTAAGTGCTCAAGTCAAGTATAAAAAAATCAATTTACTTTGTTATTGAGTTACACATATTAATGTTTACTCTTCTCCTTATTTCTCGTCTTTTTCCGACATGTGGACACAGCGATATATATTATTTTTATTTTCTCTAGCAGACCACTGCTTTAATTAAAATGTGATTTCCCCAGCACGACACTTGATTTGTGTAAGCAAATGAATTGTACTTCTGTTCGGGGACATGTGTGAAACTATTTTCTCACTTTGGGGGAAAAAAAAAAAAAAAAAAAAAAATAGAATATGCAGCCTTGAAATGTGAGCACTGCAGCCACCAGTAATGAGAATTTGATGTTTGTGCAAATGTGCAGTCCGGCGCATTTCTCAACTTACTTCATCCCCTCTCACGTCACCCCCCACCGTCCCATTCACTCTTCCTCTTAACTAACCTCCTCCCTCCCCGCCACCCCGCTCCCTTGTTCAATCTCCGCAGTGTCAGTTTGCGGCTCTCGCTTCTCTCTCAGTCATTGATCACAGTGGCAAAAGCGTGGTGTTTGCTGGTCTGGAAATGTGTGTCTCGACGGGGAACGAAAGGAGATCAAACACTTTAATTACAGCAGGCTTGTAGGTGGTGCTAGCTACAGGCACCAGTCATGTAACAAGGACAGGTAGAAGAGAAATGCCGGGGAAAACATGAATGCATCAGAGCAAAAAAAAAAACCCCTAATCTTGATGCATCCCTTTTCACATACATCACGCAGCATCATAAATACCTCCAGACTCACAGAGCCTTTACATCCTGTTGACGTAGATGCTACTTATAGGTGGGCGAAAGCTCACAGTAGACTTGTACAAACAGCACAAATGCATCAGCACATAGAGTCAAATCACAAGTTCACTTCTTATCGAGCTAACAAGCTTGATCAGCCACCAGTCTGGAAGGCCCAAAACCCCGCTGTGACGTCCGACCTTTGTCGCCTGGTTGATTCCTTTGCAGGACCAGAACTGATTCTGCATAAAAAAATAAATAAATAAAGAGGCTGGCAAGACTATTCCGATGATTGATGCCTTGTCTTGCTCATCGTAGTTCTGATTCAGAGCTCCAGGCTGTGCGAGAACCAACACTCCTTTTCAACTGTTAGGAATTTATTCCCACAGAATCGTGCTTCCCCGTCACTCAAATCCAGTCGCCAGTAGAGGATGTTGAACAGCCGATTCCTCATGTGAGACACCTTTTACAAATGTACGTATTAAACTGTAGATTTCTTTACCAATAGCTTTTGTTTGGTGAAAGAGTTGGATGATAATGAAGATTCAGGATAAACGAATTGACATTTCTAAACTTTAATGCTTTTCAAAGCCTCTTGCTGTTGGGATTTTATTCTTTCAGTTGCTTTGTTTGTGGGTTTATAGCTGAAAAACGAAATTAAGCCATTACAGATTTTAGTTAAGCTTGGACAATTTACAGTTTCTCCACTCTGAAAAAGAGTGGCCGACAGGCAAAATGTAATCAAGGAGGCCAATTTTTATCTCTTTGTTAGAGAACATCACTGATATTTTCAGTGTACTCCACCTCAGGGGGTGCCTCTCTTCAGAGGCCACAATGGAATGGAAGCAATAATTGGAAAGATATTTAAAATTATACAAGAAAAAAAGATGGTTTCCATCTATGAATGTTTAGAAGTCTCTGCCTTTATGGCATCATTCAAGTTTATATTTCTACTGGCCCCTTGGGGCTATGGCTAAGATATAGCTTTACGGTTGTTTGGATGCTACCAGAGAAATAGATTTTTTTTTTTTTAAAACGAAGCAAGGTCTTTGATGTGGCAGATCAATTTTTCAGAAGTGTTTTTCTTTGATAAACAAGAAGCCTTTTTCTCAGCGGGTGGGAAGAGACTCAGGTTTGGACCTAACCCAGCACAAGCTGGAACAAGAGCAGTCAATAAAATTATGGAGAGAATAAAGGAAGAAAGAGAAAGACAGGGGTGTGGGGAACAAGAGGAGGGACAGATGAAGATGAAGGCAGCAGCAGTGAAGGCTACAGAATAAATATTTATGTCCTGTAATGCTTCTGCATGACGGATTCTGTATATTTAAACGTGGTGCTTCACCTCAACCATGAGGAATGTGCCGGCAATGAACCGCACGCCGCACCAATGAAACACATTAGCAAATTTGAAAGAAAAGAGGCAGGCTTTTGCAGAAATGGAAGGGAAGTAATGACGGGTGAGATAAAGAAAATAAAACTGGAAGGAGGAGCTGAGGGAGGAGACGCAAACAAAACCCTGACAGACAGAAATTGACATTGTGGATACAGCAAATGGGACAACGTACATCAAGCAGGTCGAGATAGTGTACACGGGGAAAAATGGCAAAAGATGAAAGAGAGATTTGTGGTTTACGAAATGAAGGGCATGAAATGAATGGAGACAGGAGGCCCAGTGGAGTGTGTCCTGGGGGATACATGCAGCTACATCAGGGAAAGGAGCGGGCGGCGGGAGCGGTGAATGTTGCAGGTCTGTAGAGTCGACTAAAGAAAAAAGCGACGCCGGATAAGGGACATTAACTCACCGATAATAGATTGCCAAGCTGGACTCCTATAGAATTGATGAGATCTCAAATTTAACATTTTCCATATTTTCTGAAAGCTTTGTGATGAACTGTAGATTTAGCTCTTTTTAAAATGAATCTAATGATCAAATTTAAAGTGCTCGTTCTATCACTGCAACAATTTTAACCATACACAACTGGGACGTATCTCCAAGGAAATAAATTCGAGCTCATTTCCAGCAATAAAAGCAGGAAGATAAACAGCTTATTGAGGAAATAGCACTCACTTAGTTGAAACAAGAGAAATTCCTTCAAATTTTTAGCTAAATTAACTGCAGGATGCACCCGTAGCTCAGAATCGACCAGAAAAACAAAAACACAAGTTTAATGAATACTATATAAATAATGCACAATTAGGTGAAACTTTAGATCAGGGGTGTCAAACTCAATCGCACAAGGGCCTAAAAACAGGATTAACATATATGAACACAATAAAACTAAATTTTCAAAACTTTAAAAAGGTAACTTTTATAATTATTAACTAGATATAGGCCTATTGCATTACCTGCAATAATGCTAGTGTAAAAACGCTAAAGCTGATAGCCAGCTAGAATATTAGCTACATGCCAAATTAGCTTAAAACAAATGTTAAAATAGGTTAGCCAAAACAGCTAGCATGTAGCTGAAAAAATAACTAAACTCCAAAATAGCCCAAAAAAAAAATAGAAAAAAAGGCTAAATTAACCAAAACACCTAGCATGTGAATATTAGCTAAATTCTAACACAGCCTAAAAACGTTTGGAAAAAAAAAAGCCTAAATTTGCCAAAACAGCTAGCATGTAGCCAAAATCTTAGCTAAACTCCAAAATGAACTAAAAAAATCTTGGTAAGTGCCAAAATAGTCCATAAAACTAGCAGAATGACAATTTTTAAAATTTTAAAACCATAATTTTTTAACATAATAATGAATAATAAAAAGACAATAATTTTAGTCCAGAATAAATCAATTTAAACCTTAAATAACTTTCAATATTTTACTCTCAATAAAACATATATTTTATCAAAATTATACATTTTAGAAATAAGCACAAGTTAACATCGGGCCATTAATAACGATAAAAAAAAAATGATTT
Source organism: Oryzias javanicus (assembly GCA_003999625.1). Taxonomy (NCBI): domain Eukaryota; kingdom Metazoa; phylum Chordata; class Actinopteri; order Beloniformes; family Adrianichthyidae; genus Oryzias; species Oryzias javanicus. Next base: position 26,687,065 of record CM012452.1, on the reverse strand, counting down.
GGAGGGCCAGAACTGGCCCCCGGCCTTGATTTTGACACATATACTTTAGATGAAGTGCTGCAAACACTTAATATAATGTTGATAACGATATTTGATACATTTGTTGAGCTTGTAAGCTGTTTATTAATATAACCTTTTTAGACAATAGTCTCAAGTTTAGCTGTTAATGATTCCTATTGAGTATAATCACAAAATGTATTTGGCTTATTGTACTAATAAATGTCTTATTAATATCCTATAAACACAAACAATAATATTTGTCAATGTGTTAACAAAGCTTGTTAAGGAATCTTCTTATAAAGTGTTACCCAAAATTAAAATAAAAACATTTAGATCCCAATTTTCCCTTTGAATAATATTGGAAATGTATTCACTTTTTAAAATTGCAAATAACCTTTACTAGAAGTTTTTAACCTTCAACATAAGCAAATTTTGTTTAAGGGTGGTGTGCAATGCTCTCTGCCTAATTTTTAAATTTTCCATTCCAGCTTACAAAGATGATTTTTCCAATGATAATCCAACCCATACCACTACACTCCTCCACCATGCTGGGGTCCAGGGGTGCCCTCATAGCTTCATGCAGCAACAACTTTTACCATATTACCATATTATTTGTTGATCTAGTTTTGACTTCTCTCAAGTTAAAGCCAAACTACTTTCAATATTTGACCAACATTGATCCGTAACTTTAAAACCAATTTCATTTACCATCTTCTATTTTTTGGATGATTTTTCCAAGCAGTCATGACAAAAATAAGTCCAGATTTATGAGCTCTTTCAACAGTCAAACCCAAAAATCCAATTTCAACTCATTTTTAATAGCGTGGGGGCAAATACTGTGAATTCATTCCAAATAAAATAATTGTAAATTTCTTCCCAGTTTATTTGGCAGAGTGGGGAGAATTCATCACTCAACAGTAAACGAACTGAATTTTATTTGGATAATGCAATGATTTTTTACTTTGCAGAATCTATTAACAGAAAAGGTTTGCTTTAGAAAATCTAAATTCCATTTCACAGATTTGAAATTTAAATAATCGTGAGTGGGGACTTGCACAACAACATCCGCTGAGGCAAACTCGCCGTGAACCGTCTGTCTGCCATGAAACGACGGCGGGTCCAAGCGTTCGAGTGGTTCTTAAGCACAGATGAACATACAGGATGACGGGAAGGATCCGGCCTTCAGGAGCTGGCAAACGTCACAGACATGAAGACAGTGCCAGCGAGTATTGGAGGTTTTTCAACAGGTGGTGAAACAGATGATCTAGCTGAATGAAAGTGCCTCCTCTTTATTCCACAGAATAAAAACTAAATTTTTTAAATAATTTTTTGGGATATTGCATTTGTTTTGGTCAAAATGGTGATAACGTGGTTATTTTTTTATTTATTTTTTTAATAAAAATGTTTTTTTGTCCTTTACTGACAGACAGTAGAATGAGAAACCATCAATGCCACTGTTTCCATCTTTCCAGGCAACATCAGAGGAAGAATCTCCTCATTTCCTAAATCCACTCGGACAGATGCTGAAGGGCTGAATCTGAAAAACTGAAAAACCGTCCTGAGATGCAACCACAGTTCAAGCTATTTTGAGCAGAGTCGGCATTTTTTGCTCCATGTTTCAACCTTTTTATAGACAACTGAGGAGGTTAATGCTGTACAAGCATAAAAAGGAAAAAAAAATCAAACTGGAAGGTTGTGAGTGGCACAGTCGGGCCCCCTTCCTTCAGCACCATCTGTAACGGGACTGAAAAGGAGTGACCATGTTCGTATTTGTGCGAAGTTGCTTCTCAGTGGCCTATTAAAGGACCTATATCCATATATATGATCACATACTACCTTTAGCACAATAAAGAACAAATTATTATGAAATGAGTTATTTTTGTGGTTTTTTTCCAACCCGGAAGTAAGACGCCTCGACCTCTGAGTCACCGCCTTCCGCCGCTTGTAGATGCCCCCCCCCATTTCATCCTAGAGCCGGTCTCAACAGCCTTACCAGCGATGTTTTATCAGTTCTAATTTTATTTACTTTTTGAATGGTTTTGTTTGTCTGTTTCTACCCCTGGCACATTAGTTTATATTATTTATTATTTGATTTAATTTTATATTGTTTGTTTGTATAGATTTACATTATATATTAGTAGCTCTCGAGCACATTTTTTGTATTAAAACTGATGTTTACAATTAAGTTTATTTTTTAAAAAGTGTCTGCATGTCGGCCACAAGAACAACAACATCCAAACTTTTGCAAAGGTGGATGTGAGTACAGTATATCTTGTCTTAGCATTTTAGCACCGCTAGCTGAGGGGCAAGGCTAGCAGCTGGGCACTGCCAAATTAGCGGCTGAGCACCATTTTCTGATTGTGGAGTTAGCGGCTAAGCACCGCTAGCTGATTGGTGGAGTTAGCAGCTGAGTAGCAGGTGCCGAAGTTAGTAGCTGATCACCCTAACTGAGCAGCGAAGCGAACAGCTGAGCACTGCTCGTTAAGCGCCGAAGTTAGCAGCTGAGCACCGCTAGCTCAGTAGCAAAGTTAGCAGCTTGGCACCACAAAGTTAGCCGCTGAGTAGAACTAACTTAAAAGAGAATTTAGATGTTTGTGTTAATCTGGGGGGCAGTGGTGGCAGCGCAGACTCTTCCTAAAAGGGGTTGTTTTCACTTTGTGACATCAGCTTGTGAGAACCCGCCCATTTTGATGGGGTTGGGAGGGGCTGGTGTTCATAGTGGATTTTTTAGAGGAATTACCAGAAATGTTTCAATGGATCAAAATACTGCTTTGAGGTTGTTTATAGTGAGGAATGTTGGAAAGAAGAAATGCGTTGTTCATCAAAACTACTTTAATAGAAATAAAAATATTTTGTTGATGCAGATTTAACCTGTTCCTGAACAGATGAGCATTACAGAGGGATGATGAGGTGTGATCGCACGTGCACTACAACCCTGATTCTTCTGCAGGAATGCATGTGAGAATGCAAATGTCAACATTTGCCGTGGACTTCCTGCAGAAATCCCCCAGCCAGCTTCTGCGATGGAAGTCCAGATCAGCAAGTGCAGCCATGCGAATGACTGCGTGCTCACGAGTTCCTGCTCCTCAGCCTTCTGCTGCTGGCATTTCGCTCGCTTTCTCCACTCCCCCATTGTGCATACATTTATACATATCTATGTGTTATTGATTTCCGCACAAACACACCCATCGGGGAGCTCCGTCCTTTCGATTTGCTGTAAAACAAAATGGTGCAAATCCATCAGTTTTGTCCTCTGTGTCTTCTGTTTTCTGTCCTGATGCCACTAATATTTCCAGCTGGGATAATCTACGTCCAGCAGAGAATACCCTGCTGTCATTTATAGGTTTTAAACTACATGAGCTGCGAATCTGTTCAAACTGAATTATTTGTCATTTCTTTTCAAGCTCTGCTTAAAGCATTTAGCAGAAATGTTTGACAATAATCCAGCCTCATGAGTGTTTTTCATCTATTTCTTTACACCTGCGTCCAATTTGAAAAGTTCTGTCAATAAAGCTAGTTCAAATCTCACTTCACCTTCATCCCTGAATTTTATTCTGACTACAGAGACTTCTGCCTCGTGGCTCTCTCTGTGTTTTTTTTCCTCTTTTCTGTGAGGTACAATGTGTCGTTTTGTAGAGAGCATCTCTGACACTGTGTGACGTTTAGATGAAAATGCGTAATGGCCTTGCAGGTCATTTTAATTCACTGTGAAGCTCAGATCACAGTCAAATGTAGTCCTTTGCTGTTAACTGTGTCACCTACTTTTAATATTAAGCTTCAGTCAGATCACCTTGACATTGAAAATGAAAAAGTTCAGATTCCATAAAGTTTTCTGTATTTTTAGGGATTTCAAATGAACTTGAATCGATTCCAGTTGATTTCATTGATCAGTAGATTTGGGAATATAATTATAGAGATTAAATATGGCACTAGTTTTGTTTGTTTTCTTTCAAGCATCCCATTAAACTGCAGACAAAAAGACAAATTTCCTTTTAAGACAGTTTTTTTTTTCTTTCTCACTACAATAAGAACATTTGATGGCATTACAGGAAAGAAAATGTAGCTTTCTCCTTCCAGCAGCAGTTCCTGTAAATTCTAGTGGTAATTTGTCCGATAAGTTCAGGGTGAAGACAGGAAGGGTTTTGTTGTGTTTGTTGTTTCAGAGGACAAGAACAGACCCCCCATCATGGCCCTGAAAAGCAGAAAATTGAGAAAAAAACATGCAGAGATGGATGTTTGACTGTAGATGAAAAAAAAACATATTTTGATCTATTTTAAAAACTCTCCTAGTTGTCTTTTAATTATAATTACGCAATTTTTACCTGTCGCTCTTTTTCAAACTGAATTTTGGTCTGATCCTGATCTACACCAATGTCAATAAAGAAATATTCAGTAAGGCAATTTTGAGCTTAATTTTCTCAATATTTCTCTTCCATCATCAGAAAAATGCTACAAGATCATGTTAACATCACCAAAACACTATTGTCATCGTAGTGGGTCTTTAAACATGAAAACAAAATTCCTGAAAAAAAAAACTAAAAAAAACGTTGTTTGTGCGATTTATTGGTTCCATATAAACTTGACATAATTCTGAACATTTGTCTATAATACAAAAAGATGCAAAAAATTGTATTTAAATACATTTTTCTTCATTTACTTTAATTCACTCACTTCCTTTATTTCATCTTATTTTGATTCACTTAATTTGTTTTATTTTATTTCCACTCATTTTATTTTATTCTTTTTTAAATTATTTTATTTTAATCATTCATTGATTTATTCATTCATGTTATTTTTGTTATTATGCTGGGAAAATGAAAAGGAGCAGAAAGAAATAAAAACTGTGCCTGTTACTTAAAAACAATCAACAAAAGAACAAAAAATACATCCACAAAACAATTTGCAGTATATGAACGTCATAAAATTTTTGAAAGTTACCCAAAAAAATAGATAATTTTTAACTTTTCAACACCAGTTCAATAATTAAAGTCATTAGTTGTGTTTCTGTTGCAGTTCATCTTTAACAGGCTTTATGAACATTTGTTAAATTTCTTTTTATATTTTTTTTCGATCATTTTACATGTGAACCCTTTTTTCTTTAGTTTTTGTTCTGAAATTTGGTGACGTGAAAACCTCATGATCTATTAGGTTGTAATTATTTACATTTTATGTAAATATTTTTGGATTTTGTTATGGCAAGTAATTTTTTGATGAGCTTTGTACATTCACTTTAGAATACTTAGGTTAACTATGTCATTACATTTTAATATTTTTAATTTACTGAACAATTAATTACAAGGATCTCTATGGCTACTGCCAGATATACTTCTAATACTTTTTCTGTAAAATGAAATTGGATTTGTACATGTCTTCCCTGTGTTTCCCCATATTTCAATGTAGTAGTTTATATTTGGAACAATCACAGGATTGTGTAATAAATACAGAGCTTGACTGTCCAAAGTAGTTAAGACTTTATAGAGAATTCTGATCACTTTTGCTAGTTGTGTTTTAATATTAGTAATATCAAGTATTCAAGTGATAGCTTTGTCAATGATGACACAGAAATTTAATTTCCTTCACTCTATTGATTTTAGTACACAGTCTATTTGAAATGAACTATTCAGATTTGTATTCATAAATTCCTAAGGATATTTTAATTGAAAAGTTAATCAATGAGGTTTTGAAAAAACTGCCGATCCACAACATTTGTCGTCCAAGTACGTAAGTAGATTGTTATTTATAAGATACTTTTTTCAGAAAAAAAAATCAGTAAGTGCTTTACAAAAAATAACAAACAGGATTAAAAAGAGGGATTAAAGGAGAAAATCAAAGTTAAATCATTGTTAAACTAAGATCAACTTGACACTTTTCTGAACTGAAATGTCTTCACCTGCTTTTTAAACCTGTTTTTTCACTGTTTTAGTGTGAAATGTGTTCATCTGTTTACATTTTTGGGCTTGTAAACTTTTTATCTGCATCAAATTAAGTTTAAAAAAAATTACAAAAATAAAAACTGAAGTTAATGTAAATTAAATAATGACATATCAGCAAATTAGAAAAAAGTGAACAACTGTGCAGCTTTAGAGATATAATAAATAGTAAATATGTGGCCTTTGTTTTGTATCTATTGATCTATGAATATACTAAGAGGTTCTAATTCATGACTGTGAGTGAGGAGTTCTAGAATAAGAAACTTCACTCCCAAACAACCTTTTTTTCATGGAAAAACGTACAAAAACACTAAAAGAAAATCAGCTATATTTTCGAGTTGTGGCAGCATGAAAAGAACTGCTCTCTCAGGAGGTCTACTTGAATACGGCACCTATGATTGTGATGTGTTCTATTAATATTGTAACACTTTATTCCCAGCAATGCAGCCGAGACTTTAAGAGTCCCGGCTTTTCTCCCCCGAGCACTTTTACACCAATTTTTCCCTCACTAATCATCTACTTTAACATTCTTCTGATCCCCATTCAAAAGCCTACAATCATGTAGGTTGAAGAGTGATTACAGGACCCGACTCTTCAGGCTCAGCAGGTGTTGGCAAAGAAAAAAAAAAAAAAAAAGACCACTGGATGAAATGAGTAATTACTCAAAGGATTTACTACTTTACACAACTGGGGGAGAATTGTATTTGAGGCTGATGTTATCAGATGAGGGACATTGTCCTGAGAAAACGTTTTCTTTTCACTGAGTTTTAAATGTGGTTTTAAGACTCACCTTAAACCAGATGTGCCCACACTTAAAAATGACCAATAGAAGGAATATGTGTGGTAAAATAATCAACTATTATTTAAATTTTTATATGAATACTTATTATAAGAAGCAGATTTTAAAATACATCAGACAAGTATTCTGAGATAAATTGATAACATTTAAATGAATATGTAAGATTGCAGGGATTACAACATAAGAAAAAGTTCTGTCATTTTTTTCGCAACGACTCTATTGGACTCGTCTTTTGTTAGTTGCCATGTCAATAGAGTGAAAACATCAGAAATGTTCGACATGTGCTCTGGTCGAGGTCCTTTTCGAGTGACTGACCTTGGTCCAGTCAAGTAGATAATAAGATTCATTAATAGCTACATCTATGGTTAGGAATAGGGCTGTAACGAGTATCCGAGTGATCGGATTCGAGTCCGAATATTCATGATGTTGAAGATTTACGATTTTTTTTTACAAATATAGTAAAGTGTAGTAAATAATTTTTCGGGAACGATGTATTCATTGCTTTAAAATGCAGAATAAAGCTTGATTTTAATTTTATGAACTAAAGCAAAGCTGAATTTGCAGCACTCATAGTTCCTGTTATCAAAGTAAATCTTGCATGAACTTTTATCCATTCAAAAACTGAGACTGAAAGCACTCACAGTGACATAAGTTCTGAAAAAAATGAATTAGTTTCAACACCAGAGAATTACATTATTTTGGTTATAACAGGTGACGCAACTAACGTAACATCAGCGGATTCTATAGCGGAGAAACATGATTTTTTTTTACACCCGAGTTGTATCAATATGTAACGCAAAGAATGTAAGGTATTACAGAACTTTGAGGATGGACAAACTGTGGTGAAAATCTTCAGGATTGCTTTGTTAAATTATGAAAAAACAACAGTGATGTTTACTGGTTTTTTTTATGTTGTTTATGTTCGTGCTGAACTTAGAGGGTAACCAAACAGAACAGTTGGAGGAGAAATTTGAAAATCCAGTCAGAGGGGTGGGGCTTGGGAACAATTTCGTGACCAATCACGAAATTCAAATGTGATACCTCTATTTAACCTGTAGGGGCAGCACACACATGGTTTTTGAGTGTATTTACAAGTTTAAACAAGTTTATTTGAATTTTTTTAAAGATTTGGCAATGACCAACAGAGGCACTTTTAAAGCCCCATTTAAAGAGACGAATAGCCATAAAAATGGATTTAGGGTTTGGTAACCCTTTAAAATAGATTAATTTTTTGTGTATGGTCCACGATCTACCCACATTACTTTCACCATCAACATGTCAACATTAATCGACATATTGTGATCCCGTGACTTACCACGATGTCTTACCGCCATAGTTTGCAAGAGAAACAAATACATTTGAAAGAAGTAACTGAAAGTCAAGAAAATCAAGAAAAAAACAAGCATAAATTCCTACAAACTTCAGAAATTTGGAGCCAAAGAGAGTCTATTTAGATTCTTAAGGAGGAGCAAATGTTTAAAAACTAAAAAACTGATGGAAAAAGAGAAGAGATGAAATGTGAACTTGATTTCCATCAGCTTGTTTCAGGTGTATTTTGAACAATTGGGCTGAAGAAGTTTGGAGGAAAGTCATATTTTTGGAAAAATTAACTCATATGAGGTGGATGGTGGTCAATGTGAGAAAAATGTAAAAGAATAAAAACATTTGTGCGGTTTATGACGATTTAAAAATAAGTTGAAGTGATACGATGGTGTTTTCTGCTGATTGGATTTTTCTGGTTTTCATATTTAACATTCTACATAAAACCCAATAAAAGGTTTAATGCAAATTAACAATTATAGTACAATATAATGTGTTTTTTTTTTTATCTCCACTACCTTTCCTTAAAAGTCACATTCCTTTTACTTTTATTTGCCAAACAAGGCTCAGTTCAAGGCAAGCTTCCTTTGATTAACTATATTTATAATTTTAACAACTTCAAATTCAAGCCCAACACAAGCAAAAGAGCACCCGATGATGTAAGCTTGCTAAAACAATCTCAATTAAAATAAATGGATGTAGTAATTAATTGATTACAACTCTATTAGCATGGTGTGTGTTAAATACAACTTATCCTTAATTGTAACCACAGTTTAAGAAATTATTAGTTAAAAATTCGATTTTTCCTGAAAACAAAGTGCATCCTTGTTTGTTCGACTGTTTCCTCAGAAAGCAGATTTAACAGGGAACCATGCCTAGCACAGACACACATCCCACTTGGAAGGAACCCCCAGCAGTGCATCTTGAAGTTTAGCTTTTGGAGGCAAGCAGCCACCCAGAAGTGGTGCCTGGAGCCAGGATTATACTCCTCCACTCTCTGAGTCAATCCGAACTTTGGGGATGTGGACATTTTTGTCCTCCTTAGGCGAGCTTAGCCGCTAACACCTGTCGCCGTCTGGGTTTACAGGTGCATGTCGTCCCTTCAGGGCAGTAGTTAGCACCGCCGAACAATTTCCAGGAGCAAAGCTGTGGAGAGGAACTGGAAAACAAGCTCCAGTCTAAAGCAATCTAACGAACAAAGAGCACAAAGCATTTAGTGACAAGAATGCTTGATAATTAAAAATAATTATGATACAAAATAAAAAAAACTGCATGGATGTCTGAAAAGTGTTGTCTTTTTACCATGTTATGGGAAAATGGTGACAAACTTCTTTTCAAAGTCTGCTTTTCTTTGCCAACTTTCACAAAAAGATGATTTTTAAAAATCCCTGGAGGTGAAGAAGAGGGCCACCATTCTGTGGCGCTCGTGCCAGCGGCAGGTTTTACCCGGGCAGCTTAGCACATCCTCTTTCTGGACCAAAGTCAACTCCCAAGCTTTGTTTTTGGAGCATTAAGGCCTCATGCTGGGATTTTTTTTTTTTATTGAGAAATAATCTGAAAAGTTCTGCTCAAGTCAAATTCTTGTTTTAATTTGGGACTTGGAAAGCAGCGCTGCAGAGAATTACTGCTGTTCTGAAAGCCGCTGGGGAGAGAAGAGGAGGGACACAGAAGGAAGAGGAAATCTCTTTCTTTCTGAAAAAGAAGTTTTTCAAAGGTCACAATGACTTTTTTCACACTAGTTTGAACTGATCAATATTATGTTTGTCTATGGACCCAAAGTTTAGCCAGAAAGCCTCCATAAATCAACCTCAGATCTCGTATCAACACAAAATAAATTCTCAACATCAGTTTAGCAGCAGAGCTGAAGCTTAAAGTTCTTTTTCCATTTTCATCACATTATTGGCTAAAACAAACTTTCTGTTTTTGTTCTTTTGATTACAATAAAATATTATAGAATAAAAAGATTTCACAATCAGGGTGTGAAAAAAAATGTATAGAATAGAATTAATAATTCTGTGTTTAACATTTGTAAGATATTTGTCAGATTAACCAAAACAGCAGTCTGATTGAAAAATACACCATATGTAAAAACATCAACCTTTATAATGATTTTTTTTCCTGCTACAGCCTCATAGTAAGTAAGTGTTTGCAATTGTGGTGAATTAGTATTGGTAATTTAAAGGAGTCCAGACAGCAGGAGATAAAGGGTGGAAGGCTTGACAAGCACAGAAACATAATAATAGTAAAAAAATAACAAATGAGGCCAAAAGGAAACTTCTAGTACATGACATTTTGGTAGTGACTGAAGCTTGACAAAACTGACATATGATCTAGAAAATTGTGAAATGGGGGGAAAAAAATAAAAGGCTGAGCAGTCAAACAAGTAGTCATCATGATGATGATACTACTAGTAATCGTACAAAAAAATTAAATAAATAAAACTGACCAAAATAAAAGTTAGGATAATTTAATTAATAATACCGCAAAATGCCATATTTTGTTGTTGCTCCTCTTGAGCTTTTATAAAATGTGAGTCAGAACATTTTCTCACTTCCTCCTCCTTTTTTTAAGCCTTTGGACTTTTTACTGGAGCATTTTCTTAATTAAAATATTCAGTCAGTTCAGATTTTTGAACCTCCAACTCCATCGTCTGAACGCGCTAAATCAGTTTAAGTATCACATTGTTGCTGGAGCCTATCCCGACTACTGTCAGGATATGTCGCTGAACCCTCACAAAGACTTTTGAACAGAAATGTTTAAGTTCCCTTTAGTTAGTGAAACTAACAGAAATCCTTTTTCCACCATTAAAACTGGCTGTGTCGTACAAGCATCAGATCAATGTTTGATTGTTCAAGTATGCTGCAAATTAAAGTCATATATTGTTTTATGCTATATTTTTGAAGTGCTCATTAATACGTGGGTTTAAATAAACAAGAAAAAATAAATATAACTTATTATGTCAAGAGTTATATGAAGTATTTCAAATAACACACTGTGAAAAGTGAAGTGAAATGAACAAAAATCCTGTAATTTGTTATTTAAAACTATAAGTCTCCATCCAGTTAGAAAAGTTTACACTGACTTAAAAATTGAAACTAAAATCGTAAAAAAAAAAACTTGAAATTTTATTAGATAAAAACTAACATTTTCAAACGTAACAAATTACAGAGCTTTTTTTTAATTGATTCAATTTTTACTTTTTACGATGTACATTTAAACCTGATTGATAAAACTGATGAGCTGATAAATCTCACAAAGCTAGAATAGGTTGCTTCTTGGCCTACTAAAACTGAATCTTAAGTTTATTTTCTGTATTTAAAAAGAGGATCTTGTCAAGAATGTTCATCAATACAAAATTACTCTTAGTTTAAGAGAACTTGTCTGAGTGCCTAGATTTTTTTCCTAAAGTGAAAATTCTTCATCCTTTAGCATATTTTTCTTTTCTTGGCTATGTAAAAAAAAATTGCCAGATTTTTTTTTTCTTTTTTATGGATTTCCACTTTTTTCTCATTTCAAATGTGAGCAATTCGAATAATAGCAGGTATTAACAGCCCCCCCACACCCACCCCATGCCTATACAAAACAGACAGGAACAAAACATACAGTAAACAGTCATTAATACACAATTATAAAAAACAAAAAACAACAACAATTAAATACAGATGTCCCAGTGCTTTGCGTATGAGCTCGGGACCTATTTCTAATAGACCCGTTTTTTCAGTGCAGCCACTGCATAACTTTAGTGTTTCTGAAGATTTGAACAGTCAGTGCTTGAAAAAGGTAAATTATAGTAATGCATATGTGATAAGGCAAAGATTCTTCAATAAAAGTTTGAAAAAACACAAATTGGATATAAAAAAAAAATCAATTTGAGATAAAGTAAAAATCAGAGAAGGGAGTTCTGGAGTTCTGCTGTCCTGGTTTCTCCCATCTGCTAAGAGATAACTGACATCCACAAACACAGAATTACAATCACCACCCTGCTGAAAGCTCGGATAAAACTAACTTTTCACAAAACAGTAATAACTTTGACTTATCTTTGTGTTGTTACATTTTGAGACCAAAAGACAGCAAAATAAAGGTTTTGTCATTGCCTCTGTTGTTTTTTCCTTTCTTGTGACACAGTCCATCACCTTAAATTACACTTCTGCATGCCTGTGATGTTGCATCTAGCACTAGTGTGTGTTTAGTGGTTTGGACCAGGAATGTGTCGATCACTTGGTAAAAAAGTCACACGCTGCATTCCTGCACAAGAAGATATGCGATCATTTATGTTCCACTCTCAGATTTACACACTTGCTGGCTGTCTGACAAATATAATAACCCCGCTATTATTGTTTTACGCATTTATTTGGGCTAAACAGCGCGCCTCACACAAAACTGTCTTGGTCTCCAAACAGGTGGCAAAATGCGCTGCCATGGTCCCAGTGCCAAAACAGATTACCCTGAAGGTGTTGCAATTTTTCACATGCATGATAATGAGATTCGTGCCGAGTTGCAAATCAGTTTTGCTTCAGAAATGTCAGTGAACTACCACATTACAACAGCTGCTGGCCTGTCAGGACAACTTTATCAATCAAAACAAAGCATCCATCCTCGGTGATTATTTTTTTAATCTATAAAGTGTTTTGTGGGATTTCAGGGAATTTATAACCGTTTAAATAAATCCAACCGTAGAGACCCACTATGATGAAAACGATGTTTTTAACACATTCTTGTGACATTTTTCTGATGTTTAAAAAAGCTTATAATAGCTATTCTGAGTATTTCTTTATTAAAGTTGTGGTGAATTCTGATGCATCCACTTTTTGATGACTATAGATCCATGAATGTCTTTATTTTCCTTAATGGAGGCTGACATCTGGCTCAAGGTTGTACGTCTGGATAGTTCCAATATTGCTCACCCTTTTTGTTGTATTGATAATATTAGGTTGGGTTAGTGAGTGGTAGAAAACATAAACGAAGAGGGGCGGGGTTTCTCTGTGCCAAATGCCCCACCACAACTTTGAGGCAGATTTCTAACAAACTTCTGACCCTCTGCTTTTCAGTTTTTTTTTTAAACATTTTAGCTTAAAATGACAAATCCGATCAAAAGACCTCCTCTAAAAGAGGCTCGAAAGATGATTGGAGCGGGACATCTGACAGGGCTTGAAGTGAGGGGTCAAAGGAGATGGATGAGAAAGCAGGATGGGCGGAGAGATGGATGGAAGTCTGATGACAGATGGAGATGCACAGCGACAGGGACGGACAAGTCGAGACGCAGGTGATGCATCACTAATTGACACTCAAAGAGCCGCGTCAGCACGCATTCAAAACGTGCACACACACGTCGTGTTTGCGAAGTGAGGGATGTGTTTAGATAATGGATGAAAACCAGAAGAATATGTTGGATAATTTACCGTGGGGCAGAGCAGAGGGGACGGACAAATTTTATAAGAATTGCAGAGAAGCTTGGCAGTGTACGATCAATACATTAATTACAGCGGTGAGCGATACTCGTGCTGGGACGTTGGTGACAGCCTTACTTTGATTAATGATTTCACTGGGAATCGGTCCAAGCCGAAAGTAAATGTGCCAGAGCTGTGACACTGATGGTACAGCATATCCTGTATTTGACTGTTTAAGTGCATATTGATGAACCATGCTAAACAAGTTAAGAAAGGCGGCAAAATGAATGGTGGCGTCATAAACAATCTAACATTTCTAATTTCACTCACCCTCCTCGTTGGCTGCAAATAATCAAGTTAAAAGGCGGTGGCGATGCTGAATGTGTTTCTTTATATACAGTGGCAGCATACAGCCAGGGGCCCGTTTCAAGAAGCAGGTTTTGTTGGAACTCTGAGTTCGCGAACTCCAAATTCAGCAGAACTCAGAGTTTTCGGTTTCAGAAAGAGAGATAACTCAAACCCGTGAAAGTGGGCGAAACCAAGCCCGTTTCAAGAAGCGGGTTAAGCTGAACTCAGAATCAATCACTGTGGCAACTGAGTCTGTGAACGTAACCTGGTCTGGAGCAGGTTTTCTTCAGGAAACTTAGAGTTCTCTGCGGTCTCCGCCCCTTTTTAAAGTGAAAGATGTTCAAATCTGAGTTCTTCATTAATATTTAGAGAACATTCACATTAGAGACGTCACGTTTCCACCACACAGAAACCAAAATGACATGTTCATTCATAGAGGATCATGTAGAGAGGAGGCGGGATTAATCCAGAGGAAATGTTATTTATGTCTGGAGAGGATTTGAGGACACGAGTCGATTGATGCAGTTTCCCCGATTCATTTTTATTTGAGCGACATTATAAATAGTGAGTTATTCCAGGGATTTGCTATTAATAGTGATTTTTATTTTCATCATTTGAAACTCTTAAAAATCGAAATGATTAAATCTCAAGAACTGGTAGGGATTTGAACTCGTATACAACGTGAAACACAGACCAAGTATTAGCTCGATTGTCAGCAACGCTGCCCCGCTTCTGACGGCCAGGTTCAAATCCCGAGCCCGGCACATTGCTTTTATGTAATAAAAAACCACTCATCAGCTAACATTTTTTAAGTCTTGAGAATTACATTTAAATAAATGCTTATTTTTAATATATCTCAGGCAGCTACAGTGTTTCATTTTAGCGTGCAGTGATATCCGTGTGTGTATGTGGTGCGTGTGGGGGGGGTGGGGGGTAAGGAAAACGGTCATTTATGCGATACGGAGATGACTGGTTAAATTATTAACAGATCAAGACCATTCCTTACTTTACAAGTGACAAAATAACCTTCCTGATATTATTTATTCGTTATTTGAAATGATTCAAATGTAGACGTATGCATTAACTCTGCAGATGTTTTCTCTCTGTTTTACCGCTGCAGCTGGGTTCTTATCTTGCTGAAAATGTTCTTATATGCTTGTAGGAATTTATCAATTTCCGTCGCCGGAAGTGGCCACAAAACTCGGAAGTGTGTTCCCGTTGCCATGGTGAATCGTGCTGTCTTTGCTCCATTGATCAGGGCTTTTAATGCTCGCGACGCTCGCACCTGATTCTGTTCTAACAACTTCAAGTTGATTGAACCAAACATTTTCAGCTGTTCTGAACCGAAAACTCTAAGTTCGGGATTTTGAGTCCAGTGACTCTAAGTTCAGGTTTCAACTCTAAATTTGTTGAACCTGCTTCTTGAAATGGGCCCCAGGAGGTTGTATTCGGGGCGTATCGGAAAAGACATTTTTCGCAAAACTATAATGGAAACACTTTTTTCGTATGAAGTGGCTGTCCTGAGCGCAGCACAGCATCATGCTTATATGTATATATAGTCATTGTAGATATATGTTTATATATTTATATTCATATTTATATATATGTGTATTATGTTATGATTTTATATGCATCTGTTGTCCTATGACAGATGAATTTATCCCTTTGGGCTACATGAATAAAGTTCAATTCAATTCACAGCTTTTTATAAGTTGCGTGTCATACGGAATCATTTAGCTCCTCCTTAATTAAATCTGCAAGATATCCTCATTATTTCATCTGTAGCCACACTTTTGCAGCTTGGAGCCCAAATTAGACGTGGAAGTCTTCTTTGAGGAGGAGCGTGAGTGCTGTGACAAACTTAAATGGATCTTGTTTTCAAACGGAAAAAAGAGTCCAGCTGCTAACTTGTTAGAGTGGTCTTTTTTTTTTTTAAAACGCTGAACGGACTTCTCATGAGCACCCGAGACTGTCTATGGACTCAACGTGCGCCAGACAGTGCTGTGATGTCACCGAAATGCTTTTTTACTGAAACAAATAGATACTCAGTCTTAATGACTTATTGCGTGAGTTGGTTTGTGCTTTATTGGAAAATTATAATTTAATGGAAACTGTGTCATTTCAAAACTGTATTTTTTTTTAAGTTTTGCGCATATGTGTAATAGAAACGCAGCTAGTGTTTGTCTGTTTTTTGTGCGTTTAAAGTGTTCTCTAATTATTTGTGTTTATTTCTGGTTTCACGTATTTGCACTTCTTTTTTTTCCAGTCCCGTGACTCCACCAGTTCGTCACAAAAACTCTGACAACTCAAGATGGTTGTATGAAACTTTTGCTTCCGACGGTGCTGCGGGAGCTGCAGGAATTTCCCAGTAGGGGTAGCGCACTTATAAATTACTCCAGCCCGTCTGCTAAGCGAGTCTGTATGGAGAAATGGCATCAGCTGACTGAGAGGCGACTCGAAAATTTCCTGATTGTCGCGGAGGATAGTTATCATCCTGAGAAGGTGTTTATTCTAGATAGAGAATTCCACTTATTTGAGGAACGAGGAAGCACACGCTGAGTGACTGTCCTCATGAAGAAGTCTATATTGGACAAAAATAGCTCTATGTTTAACAATACTGTGTTCTTTTGATAAAGGTTTTACAAAGCATGTTTTTACAAAGCATCAAAGTGTTTTTGATGAGTATGGATTGGTGACGGATATTCGTTGGCTGCGGGGGATGGGGTATGTGACGGAGACTGGTGGTTCTCTGTTTTCCCGGAAGTCTCCAGTCTCTAACCCTCATGAAAAGAAGAGGAATGCTGTGTTTTCATCTGTACAGTCCGTTTAGATACAAAATTACGATTATTACGTATTTGTCAATAGCTGCATTTTATTGTGAATAATTGGTTATAATGTGAAAATTGACCGGATTTTCTCACATGTCTCGGCAGAACTCCCTGACAAAATTAACACGGATCGCTGCCGCGGAGGAGCCCGCCTCTTCCGCGTGCGGTGTGAACCCGGCGTGACTACTGCTGCTCTGAAGATACAACATCATAAAAACAACACAAGTTTTTTTCTTTTGCCCGAAACTAGCATAAGCATAATTAAAAGACCGGCGAAAATTTTCTGCAACAGATCAAAGATGATTGGAGTGGGACTTTAAAGTTCCAGCTTATGTTTTCCCGCTCCTTTACTTTTCTCTTACAGCACTAAGCGCTGCATCTCCAGAGAAAATCTTCAGAGAAAATGCAATGTGGCACAGATGGATTAGACAGTAGGTCTCTGCTCCTACAGTGGAAGCTGTTGTCGAGTGCTGAGGGGAAACCCGCCAACACAAGGTAGATCGAGCCCGCCTCACAAAAAGCTTCAAAACAGCTTCAGATGTTTCAAATGATGAGCACACCATCACGGCGATAAGCATTTCCTCCATACATCACTGACTCACAATCAAAAAATTGCTTTTTGTCATGTTTTTTTGCACATTTCACTCAACCAGAACTAGTTCCTAAGCAACTGCTCATTAGTTATATCCTGACATGAAACCATCAACAGACACATAAAGGTTCAGACACACCAGGCACGGTCATGGCGCTCTCGTGCTAGTCCCACCGGGCATGTTTCAGAAGCTCCAACTGCTGCTTATGCATAGAACTTCTGAAATTATGAAAATGGGGAAATTAAAGAGTCTGTGTGAGGTGTTTATTTTGAGCAGAATATATCTCCCTTAATCCCCCTCTTCCATGACAACTTCCTGTCTGCTTGAGATTTATGTAAACCGACACAGTGCGTCAGTGCAGCCAAACACCAGCGTTGGACGGTCTCTTGGTCCACTTCTAAAACCGAAAGTACAAACCATGAGATTTCACATCTTCTCATTGATTCATGGTTGAAAATCCAAGCTTACTAGCCTGCATGACCGTTCTATTGTCTCAATAACACATTCTGAAGTGGTCAATATCTGTTTTATGGCAAGCGAGGATTTTTTTTTTTTAATCATAAGCAAAAACCCTAACGCTAAAGCTAGTGAATATTATGTGCGTTTTTGCAGGAGGCTCCTGATTTTCTGTCCGAATTTAATCAAGCTGCTAGCATTTAAATAAAGTCAAGTGAGTTGAACACTTTTTCAACAGTTTCAGCCTTCATTAATAATGAAAAACAGCTTGAGGCAGACACTGATGGTGAGTATCAGAAAAAACTCTATTGGACTGATTTTTATGAAGCAATGTTCCAAAGTCAACATGGTGCTGAGAGGTTTTTTTTTTTTTGGCAAATTGTCCTTTCCAGTTTTAAACTTGTTCCATGTGTTGCTGCTTCACAGAAGGATGAATTCGGACTCCACTTATCGCTGATTCTAATGTTGCAGCCACGCTTTTGCCTTCAGCCTTTTGTGTGTTGTCAGTACAAAGGGTTTCAGTAGACACGCATGAAAGCAAGCAATCAGTTCAAAATTCACTGATACATTTATTCTGTTTTCCTCTACAACAAATTCATTTAGAACAGAGTTAGTATTACAGTAAAACGAATGAGATATTTGTGACATTTGTTTTCTTAAAGTCAGTTTACACATTCATTGAAACTTAATCTTCCTTCTTATCCAATTAGTGTTCCTTCTCTTAAAGCGTTATTATGGCAGTTGTAATAGGAAAATGTGCCAAAAGACAATTATTTACCACTAAGCCCTGGGTTTGTCCGCTCAATCATTGTGGAAACAGCAGAGCCACATGTTTCAAGCTGGGGATGTTTGATCTCATTTGCCAATAAGTGGCTTTTAAGGACATCAAGGAGACTGAAGTTAACCAACATACATGATGAATCACCAAGACATCTTCACACGAAGTTTAGTTTACATTTTTTTTTCAATTCCCTGATTTTTTAACTTCTAAAATTCCATTTGATGCCTTATTCAGAGGAACATGCTATAGGTTTTAGGCTTGAGAAGGGTCAAAGACAGGTGTGGCTACGTCTTTAGGGAGTGTCTTAAAGTTCCTTTGAGAGTGGCTACCTTTATGAAAAGGAAACGTAGGATTGTCATGTAAATGCATCACGGAATCGTGAAGCATTTGTAAGATTATTGTAGGTTGTACAGACTTATGGGGTAAGAGTGATCCTGTCGTATAGTCTATACCAGGGCTGCTCATTCCTGGTCCTCAAGATCTACCAACCTGCCTGTTTTCCAGCTCTCCATGTACTGTTTGCTGCTGATTACCTGGACCAGGTGTGTTCTTTCAATCAGATTGTGGAGACATCTGACTGAGCCAATCAACAGCTGGCAGGGCTTGGAGATCTGGAAAACAGTCAGGGTGGTAGATCTCGAGGACCAGGAATGAGCAGCCCTGGTCAATACTGACAACTTACTGAAATGTGATCTAAGATCTAAAATCTCCCAAACTACGTCTGATTATCAAAATTCTTAATTTGAAGCAGTCAGGAATTAGCCTCACTTGAACTGTCTTTCACCTTTACTTCAATCTTCACTACGACCTGTCGCCCGCAGCATACCCATAGAAAAAACTAAATTAGTATGAAAATGTTTGTGGGCTCACCAAGTGGTCTATCTAAATAGTTTTCTGTGGACCACCTGCATGCCCCTTACTGGTTTGTCCATTTTTTTTTTTGCCTGGAGGCAGACAGTCTCCACCTCTAAAAGCAGTTATGATTTCCAGATGAGGCTTAGTGAGAGTGGAGAACGGCACATTACTGATCAGTCTTTGGGCCTAAAAACACATTTTTCTGCATAAACACAGACATACTAAACAGAAAACATAGTCAAATGTCAGAGATGGAATGCAGGTAACCCTCATGGGTAAAATGCTGCCAGAACTTCATGGATCATTGCTTTGCTGCGTTTTTTTTCCTCTGGATGACAGTCGTCTTGCATAAACATTTCCAAATTAAAAATCCAATCATCTCTAAAATATATGCTGCACAGGAAGACTAATAAAATCAATATATATATTTTTTTGTTTCTCAAAACTGTCCCTAGTTAAACAAACCTCACTAATTAGGGTTTCTTTCTTTTTTCAAAACACAAGTGTTGCTTTTGGATTGTGTTTGTTATTCAGCTTCTTATTAAAGCTGATTAATGAAGCATTAAGATTGCGTTTAACATCTAGGGATTTGGGTGTGAAATGCAAACAATTTGAACCAAGACCATTAAACCTAGCAGTTAATAGTCACTCAGAAGTTTTTGGGGTCGTTCTCCACCCTACAAACATGGCTGTACCTTCAAATGCTGAAGGCTTCCAATCTACAGCACACGTGTGCTGCAATGATAAGAAGCTTATCCCACCAATGTTTGGGAGAAACTATGTTCAATACAAATTTTTTTTAAAAGGTACTCT
The DNA here is from genome assembly GCA_003999625.1 of Oryzias javanicus. NCBI lineage: Eukaryota > Metazoa > Chordata > Actinopteri > Beloniformes > Adrianichthyidae > Oryzias > Oryzias javanicus. The sequence continues at coordinate 26,666,955 of CM012452.1, read as the reverse complement.
GGTTTGGGTGTGATGTAAAATGGAAAAATTGTTTGTTTCCTTTTTGGTCTGCTTTGTTTTCGGCGTCTTAACATTAGTGTCTGAAAACACTAGTTCACGTTGGCTATTGGTGAACCTTGGGGAGTTTTTGATTTTAGCGTCTAATCTTGTAAAGGAAAAAGAAGAAATAAAAGAAAAGGGAGGAATGTACCTTGCATTTAAGGGAAAAAAATAGAGTCTAAACTCTCAATCCAAAGATCAAGAACAAGAAAACCTTGTAAAATATTGAGTGCGCATGGAGAAGTGCTGAGGTGTAGGCGACAACTAAAGCTAAGTCAGTGGAGTACATAATAGCAGGTTTTCATTTTTGTCTCACTGTTTCCTCTCAGGTCAGTGGTGGTTTGGATCAAGGCCCCCTCTAAAAAGCAGCTGTCCTATCATCTTAACATCGTCCAAACAGTTTGGACTGCTCAAGTACAACCCAAACAAACTTTAAACTATTCTTATGGCCATGTATTGACATTTTATTAGGATAAAAGAATTGTATTTGATTAGGACATTTTTTACAATTGTGTTTTTTTCGTAGAACAGGATTCTGATGATGAATAAATGCTGATCATTCCAGAAACGGGACAGAAATGGTTTAAAATCCCGTCAAGACACATTTCTCCCATTCTGTCAGCAAATAAAAAGACCAAGAAATGCAGCCAAGTTTTTAATGAGTCTGAGAAAGGATTTTTTTGACTGAGAGCAAGATAAAGGGGGAAATAGTTCTGATTGTCAAAAATTTACAATAAGAAACGTCTGAAATGAATTATTTGGTAATGTGTGTGAGAAGAAGAAATTCTTCAGAAGAATGTTTTAATATGGAAAAAAAATAAGTTCAACTCCCACTCCAATAATGTTTTCAGCTGTAGAAGTGCATGTTCCTAATTTTAATTATGCTATTCTTAACAAAATTAAAAAAAACAAACATTTTTTTCAGGCAGAGTGGAAGTAGTTCATCCGAATTTCTCCCTTAATTTGTGGGTGGGACATTTCCCGCGGGGAGTGAGCCTTCACTCATTTCCCATCATCCATTTGTTTACACTCTCCTGCAAGCTTACAGCTCCTCACAACCCCAAACTAACATTAAAATGGCGAGCAATATTGGAGCTATGCAGTCATTTGAGAGAGATGCAATCCCAGATGAGGAAAACAGACATGAATAAAGAAATAATCAGAGGTGCAGTTTTAGTCTTAATTTTCTTTAATTAAATCCCACTTCATTTAAAAAACTGCCACAAGATCACGTTAAAAAAATTCACAGAAGTGGATCTTTAACAACAAATCCATGTGAAAATAATAATTTTAAAAAAAGAGTTAAAAATGGAGGGGAGACTGGAGGGGCGGTCTTTGGCCATTGGCGGTGTGGGTGCTCGTTGGAATAAATTGAGATTATTGATGGGGTACAGTCTGGGTTGTTTGGCAAACAAGCTCCCACCCACACTGATGTGGGCATCTCTGGTCTGTCCCGCGCCTCAGACTGCCTCCTAGTTCTTCCTTTAGACTTTGCTTGGGGGGCAGGGGCAGCGATCCAGCACCCCCTTCACAGTATGGACTGGAGCAATGCCTCTTCTATTGTACATTCGTCCACCTGAGAGACCCGGTGCTTTCTCCATGGAGAGGCTGGAAGGTGCAGGCTTCCCCTCAGGGAAAAGTCCAGGAGCTGTTTCCCACCAACCCTCCTTTCTTTCAGGAAGTGTCATATAAGAAAGGGCATTCAGTAGCTTTTTTTTTTTTTTTTGGGGGGGGGGGGGGGCAGCTTTCCCCAAAAGAAGAGGTGTTTTAACCAATCATCATTACACCTTTTCATACACACATGCTCAATTCCATCCCACCACACATTGCAGAACGAAGGCGGTCCCAAGTGATCTTCTTTCCTTTACTCCATCCATGGTGGAAGGGGCCAGCAGCCAGTGCGGTGTGGTGGTTCATTTCTGGGTGAGTTCGCTCCATTTGATGATGCAACGGTGTGAAAAACAGTTGTTTGTGTGTGTACAGGTTTGATTGAGGTATAAAAGATGTGTATATATACCATTTGTACAGCATGGACATGTGTGTACAGGTTTGTGCAGGCAATACTCATGTGTGTATTCATGTGAACGCGTGGACATTTGAGAGTGTAGATATGTCTTGATGTGCACAAGGATGCAGCAGTTATTTTAACTTTAAGCCTCAAGTGACTTTTATTATCAGTCTTCATGTTTCAGTTTCTGCTTGCGTTTGATGTATTTGTTTATTCTGTCCTCTGTACCTTCTGTGTATTCTCTTGTGTTTCCCCTGCTCTCTCCATCTTCTTCATCCTGTCAAGCTCACAGCCAAAATAATCTAATATAAAAAAGTTTTTTTTTTTTTATTTAAATGTAAATTTAAACATATAGGTTTATACAAACATACAACCAATTTGCCCAAGGGGCACACAACAGAAACTTAATGGTTAAAAAGTGAGTCAAAAAAATTGTCCCTCAGCTGCTGTCTGGACAAATTAAAAACACTAAGGTGCCCAAATATCAAATTTCCACTGAAGAACATTATTGTATAATATTTTTTTTGAAATTTGAGCACAAGGGAATAGTATACACAATTAAATCATTTCAACATTGAAAGGAAAAGACCTTGTAATGGTTTCATTTGTGGTATGGATTCAGCTTGCATATCTTAAACAGGTTGTGCTTAGCAGAGTAGTCTGTAAGTGTATTATTGTTCCCATGAAAATATTCTAAAGCGTAACATTGAACCTAAAAAGGTTCAAAGTGGTCTGTGTGATGCCCAGCCACTAAACATTTATACTCAGTTAAATAATACTTAAAAACATTAATAAATAACTGTTGAAATCTGAGAGAATAGCGGACCTATCTTTCCTCTTAACTATTTACAGACTAAGTATGAGTTTAAGTTACATCTGTCAATATTTATCAAGTGACTGAAACAGGTTGTGATTAGAACCAAAAGATGGAAAAAATAATTAGTTAATTTTACAAAACTTTGCACAACAGTAATGGAGTTGGGGACTAATTAATAAATAACCAACCTCTCAAAACTGCAATTCTCCAACCTGCATGAGATCAGTTCAAAGTAGATTTGTTCTAATTTTAATCCAGAAAGAAAACTTCAACTGGAAAATGGTTCCCTCACTGTTGGCAGAGCTGATATAACGTTTGTTGCACCTAGTGTTTGCGACTTAAATTTTAATTTCAATTTTCAGAAGTCCGTACATTCTAGACATGCCCAATGGTGTATATTTATATAGCTACCACCTTGATTAAGGTTCTAAGAGCTTTCTAGTTACTGTCCCATTCACACACTGATGGTGCCAACCCTTCACAACGTGGAGAAATAAGAGGTTCACTGTTACAATCAGGAACTGAACCAGCGATACTTTGATCAGAGTTTGGCCACTATATCCAATCTTACCTGATCTGAAATTGGTTTGGTTGGCACTTGGATGGAAGGATTACCAGGTGCCACAACCTCATAGGGGCACCCTCTGGTTTTCGTACATTTTTCCAGCTGCTTTTGTGTAATTGTACTGCAGCAGTGAGCAGGTATCTGGCCCTTTCCAATATGGCGTCCAACTTTGCGTTCACAAAGGGCTAGTAGTTACTCTAGCCTTTAAAACTCATCGGTTGGCAGATACCATCTTTTGGGGTGTCTCGCTCTGTTCATCATACTGTATATTCAGACTGAAAATGTGTTCTGCATCATCAGGTAAATGAACTCTGGTTCACTTAAACTGATCCGAATGTGTCCAGTCTGAATACACTCTTTGATCTAGACGGGCCTCTGCTGCAAAAACCAAATCACATGTGCAAGTTGTGGTGTAATTTAATAAAGGAGAAGACACACGAGAAAACAAAATACTTCTAGCTCTAGACTAGATGGTTGTCATTAATTCAGATTCAAAACTGTGATTGTAATAGTTTAGTAATAATGACAAATGTCTAATAGACTGATTACATTCACTAGATGCATCAGTTTGAGTCTTTGATAGCAGCACGCATCAATCTCTTTTGAGCATTTATTAATATGAGCTCATAGTTCTTAATTTTAAGCACATTGTCTCCTACTTAGCTCAGGAGGTGGTCTCTCTTTCAGGCTCGAGTGCATAAACTGAATTCATTATTCCTGGTGTAAGAAGTGTCTGTCAGTTTATTTGTCCGTGGCCTTGTTCATTCGGTGACACCGTCTCTACACCCCTGGCAAAAAGCGAGGTTTCCATCCTCATTAACCTTCCTGCCTCTATCTCCAGTTCACCTCAAGCCAGCCCAACTTTAAGCGGCTCTTATTACTGCTGAACCAAGCTGGGGGAGGCAGAAATCAAGGGCGGGAAGCTCAGCACTGAGACCGAACGAGAGGAATAGTTCAGAGAGATGTCGCAATGGGGGGAAATACAGGGAAGTAGAAACGAAGTTAAAAACAACAAATCAAAGACAGCTGGAAAAAAAGTGATGATTTGTTTTAGTGTGGTTAAATAAAAAAAAAAGGATAAAACAGACCATGATGACAGCTGCAGAGAATCCATTCAGGGAAGTTGCTGAGATGATGTGAGCTGGTCATTAGCAGACACGCACAAAACAAAACAGCAGCGCTTGGAACCGTTATCCGTGATGGATTTCCACCTTTATAAACCAGTTATTCATCAATGCCACATTTGTGTTGGCTTCCGACTGCCAATTCTCCAAACCGCTCAAAGCAGAGAGTTTCATGGTATCTTCAATCTTTTGTAAATATTCTGACTGTTTCTGTGGCCCTCTCTCTGCTGGTGTCTTTATGGCTGAGCCAGTTTGATAATCCCAACAAACACGCTGATTGATGAGTTCCTGCGTGCAGAGAAACAGTTATGGGCACAAATGGCTTCTGAGGGAAGATGGTAATGATGACTGCTTTGCCTTTTCAAAGTTCTATATATGCGTTTTTGTTTACCTCAAACTGAGGGATCTAAGATAAATGAAAGCAAAATGAATGCCCTAAAGAGCCATCATTTAATTATATTAAAAGGCAATGCATTACTCTTATACACCTGTACAGGGATTAAACTCTACAAATTCTGGAGGTTTTTGGGTAATCCAGGTCCGTGGAGGGTCATGAACCGGTACAGATGCGTTTCAAAGGAGCGCAGGTGAGTTCCTAGTGCAGCCACCCTATGGGACATCATGTCATGTATGTGGGTAAGTGTATCAGTAAGTGTTTGTAAGGATAAGTTAAACTCACTTGCTCCTAAGTGCATGCACTGGTTCCTAACTAACCGTGCGCTAATGCTACACGGTGATACGCAAATGCCTGTAGGATGCACATTCAAACTTCAGTCTGATTGCCTAATTTCCTGGTTTCTAAGAGTCAGAGGACCATTCAAGGACCATGCACATATATTACCAAAAGTATTGGCTCACTTATATACCTTGCAGGTGGGCCTTATCTAGCTACATGAAAATATTTGTCAGGACAGTAGAACCCCCCAAAAACCTTAAGGCCTTATTGGTCAGTGTCCTTAGCCCCATTACAACAGTCAATATATTTATGGCTTTGTTTTTAAGTGGGAAACTGCTGGTGAAGTCCTTAGAGTCTGACCCGACTGGTTTCAAGTGGTCTTAGCTCCATGTGGATTGATGTAACAATGGATTCCTCAATGTGTTAATAGCAAAATGTTAAAGCAAACCACACCCTAAAAACCTTCATGTAACCTAACCTAAAAATATTTAAAGTTTCTAAAGACTTTGAAATTGTAGAAAAACTTTTATTATTAAAGTGTTGAAACATGAAACCGTTAGGGTTTCCAGTTAAAATTAGCTTTTTTTTTTTAAGTATTTTTGTGGTGCTTGCAGTACTGGTCAAGGACTTCGAGTTCTGGGCATGGATGTCTGCAGCCAGGTCCTCTTGTATCATCTCCTGCAGACAGACCACATCCACCCTTGAGGGCAGTTGTGACTAATGCATAAGAGATGCATTGCGGCGTGGGATCCAGCATTTCCTCATACACAGACGGAAACCGTGAGTGCCTCCTCAGGTCGGTAGCAAATGCATGAGTCACGACCTGCGACCTGCGACATGAGTCTGCCACTGTCAGCAATTGTGATGATGTTTTTGTGTAGTGCATCTTGAAGAACAAAGCATCACCAGTAAATGAGAATGAATGGAAAAATTGCTGTTTGAAAAACAATGAACATAGAAAAAGAATGACAGATACTGTTAGGCAGCAGACATGATTAAATTCCATCATCTATTACAGCTCGCTCCGTGGCTTTGATCCAGCGTCAAGGCCAAGCTCTTCGGTGCGCTCAGGCTTCATTCGCTTCTTAAAAGGTAACTCTCCTCTTGTCTTGTTTCATCATTTACCATCCATCATTCTCTGCCTGCGGGGAACCACATCCAAATGCATATGCACACTTTCATCCACACACACTTTCCAACACACTCATTCAACACTTACAACAATAAACAGCCTTGGCTAGAATCTTTGATAGTTTGACCCTCGAGAAACAAAAAAAAAAAAAAAAAAATTAATGTTCTTCCCCAGTTTCAACATTTTTTTTAGTTTCCAATGTCTTCCAAAGTCTCTTTTTCATCTCCCGTTCAGATTCGTACACACTTCCTCAGTTTCAAGGTACTTACCAGAGTGGTGCACTGCGGCAGCAGCAATCAGCAGTGAAGACAATTGTTTGCTTAAATCTTCTCCCACTGAGCCGTGGTTGCCAGGGTTTTTCTCTCTGAGTGCTGAAATTCAGCCAAATTAATAGATTCCAGTTAAGATCGTTTTGCTTGTTCTATTTTACCCTTTTCTACCAATTTTCAATATTTAGCGAGAATGAAAAATCGGTTAGCCCACGCATGCAAGCCACCAGAGTGAAATGTTTATTTTCTTGGGACTATATTTTCATAAAAGGCTATTATCTCAGCATTTTTGAAGAAATGGAAGGTGTGACTTGGCCTGCTGAGCCTTAATCCAAGTGGAGACTGTTGTTCAACGAGCAAAAACCTTTGATAAATGTTTTGCCTTGAGCTGCCTAATAAATAAATCTTACAGCCTTTCCTATTATATAGTCTACAGTTTTCCATGTAATTTGAACACAGGTATCAGACGATTGTAGTTGGATTGGAGTCAGCCATCGTATTCTCATAAAAACCCTCCCAGACACGTTGATGTTGGTCTTGCGTGAGACCATGAAGGAGACATGAAGGTTTTCTGGCTGTAATATATAAGAATTAAACATTTTTTCCCACCCTAGAAATGTAAAATGACCATGTCTGACCCCGTTTGAAATTACAAGAAGGGCAGATTTAATGTCAATCAACTTCTGTCATTCTCTACTGACCCTCCAATATTTTTTTCCTTCTAATTTTCTTCAAGTCGATAAAACATCCTAACCTTCAAGTCTGGGCCTCCTTTTTTTCCCCCCAACAATTCAATCTCCATCAGTATTCCTCTACATGAGTATCCCCTCCATCTGTCATCCTCCATTTTTCTGGCAGCAGGATCCTCACATCACTATTTTCTCCAAGCTTCTGTCTTTTTTTTTTCTTTGATTGTTCCATATCTTCCTGTTTAGCCCCTTTCTTTCTGCTTCCTTGCACCCCCGTAGGATAACATAATTCAGAAGCCCTCCGAGACCAAAGACCCTCACCAGCTCTGCCTCCATTTTCTCATCTTCAGACCTTCTCAGTGGGGTTCTCAGAAGGACAGTGATTACAACCAATCCACTGCCGCCTTGCCATGCCAATTAATGTTGGGGCTTAAAGATAGAACTCGGAATAAAGGGGAAAAAAAAAAAAATGCCAGTGCCCGCATCTCCATACATTACCATACTAAACAGTCTGCTGGAGAGGCTGAGCCCAACTGGTGGCTCTACAACAGACACTTCAGGGACATGTTCCCCCAGCCAGGCGTACTCCAAGTCAGTCATGTTTGCATAAACTGTCCCCGTCTCTAAACAGAATCGAGGACGTCTCCTTCTGTTTCATGCCTGAAAGTCAAGATGCAAACATCTTACATTGTAGTATGTGACTTTTTAGGGGGCTCAATTTGTTTTCTTTTCAATGTTCTCTGAAGGATGGATGCCCAGATTCAGACATACAATCAAGAAGAGCACGAGTCTGTTGCACTCCTTTAAAACCAAAAGAAATTGTTTTTTGCTGACATTTCTTTCGGTAGGAAACATAATAAATCTTTCTTTTTTTGGCTATTCTGTTTTTTCAAAGATTAATGAGACACAAGGAATACATGTTGGCTTCTCTAAAGACAATTTAACAGCTTTTAGAAGAGAAAGTTTGAGACAAATGTTGTAGAATTGCAGTTTGGCCCTTGGAAAAACATGAACTTTATCAAGTAAAACTTTGAAAACTAAAAAAATGAAAACAGAGGAAAAAAAAAAAAGAGATGTAAAAAACGTTAAAACTTCTGTTTTTCAAAATTCCATTTTCGTCAACAAACTTCCAAAAATACAAACTACTTTTGTGATCAAACACCTCACAGTCTAGAAAAACTATGTAAAATGATAAACATTAGGGGTGTAACAATTAATCAACTTGATTGATTGATTTATATTCCATCCAGATCTGTTTGATGAAAGTTGTTAATCAAATTAACCTATACCATCCTAAAATCATTTAAAAATCAAATGGGAAATACCGTTCAGGTTGAGGTACAGTATATCGTCTGGAAAAACCACAGTGGGTTCAAATTTATGAAAATAAAATGTGAACGGATTTGACATAATTCTTTACTTTTTCACATATTCAATTTAGACTTGATTACTTTGCAAGAAATTCAAAAAGTTTTGAAAACTTCACCTGCATTTTTCAGTACCAGGTATTTATCTCAGAGTCACACTGGTTGAATTTTTTGGCTAAAGATGTCCTGGATTTTATATGTTAAGTCAGTAAAATGTCACTAAACATGGGACCCTTTCTTTGTTTATCTTTATAGACTGAACTCTCCATTTGTTGCTGAGTAATTTATATTTGGCTGCGGGAGGAGAGAGATCATAGTCTCACCATTTTTGTAATAATTACCTAATTTTATTTTATTAATTTGTTTTTTCTCTCCCTTTCTGCTTGCTTATACTGCATTATTGTCTGTTTTTTTTTCCTCTGTCTTGTGTTTCATTGCAGCCCTAGATGTAGGTAGTAACTTGGTACATTTACTCCATTACATTTACTTAAGTAACTTTTTTTTTAGTAAATTGTAGTTGTAAGAGTTGTCATAATACGACTTACTTTTTACTTTCACTTGAGAACAACTCAGAGAAAAACACGACTTTTACGCTAGGCCTCCTGCTGCTCATCAGCGTTACTTTGACTGGAATAAATGAAATTTAAACCAAAATGATCCTGTGGCGGAGAAACTTCCATTTAAGGCTCTGTAATGTCATGTGACTCCTTGTGACCAATCACATGAAGTTAGACAGTCACGTGACTGTACACAAAAGCTCTCAGCAGCAGGAAGATCACTCCTATCAACAATGGTGACAGCCTTATTAAAAGTTGGATTATTGCATTGTTTCTTTTTTATTTACTCTTTTTTTAATGGCAGAAATGGGAAGTTACTCATTAGTTACTCACTACTTGAGTAGATTTGATCCAAGTAATTTTTTTTTTAACTCTTGCTCTTGCATTGAATTTTTTAAAATGTATGTTTAGAGTAAATAAAAAATACCTTCCTCCTAATTTAATGAAAAGATACAGGAAAAGAAAAAAAAATTAATCTAAAAACACAGAATACTGCTAAAAGAATGATGTGCATCAGTTCATAAATGGAATAAATTAAGCGTAGAAATTTAAAAAATGCTACAACGGTATCAAGTTTTAAAAACTACATTAAAAACAGTACAATCAATGACTATAAAACCATCAACAAATAACATTTACTCATCCCCGAGGTATGACGTTCATTTCTCACCAGTTGATGTTGTAATTATATGATTTTGTTTTTTTCTTTCCCAAATTTCTCTTTTTGCATACTAAATCAGCTGAATGCTTGTGTATCTGTATCTTTTTTTAATTGATTTATTGATAGTTAAAAGGTGCAGACAAAATAAGTTTTTATTCTTCCTGTCCCATTTCCATTTTTTCTCCATTATGTTTGAGTTTATAACTTAATTTTATATTGTATGTTTTACTATTAACGAATAAAAAAAAATAAAATAAAAAAAAATAAAAAAAACTCTTGCTCAAGTAATTTTTTGAATGCCTACCTTCTACTTGAACTTAAGTACTATTTTGGTAAAGTAAGGATATTTTTACTCGAATACACCTCTGACCCTGTGCTGTTTTTGTTGGGGTTTACTATTGCTATGCATAATTCCTTTTTCAGTTTTTGTACCGGTTTGCAAATACAAAAGTGAATAAATAAATTCTGGAAGAAAAAAATAGTGAACTGGATCAAATCCTTCACAATGAATTCCATGACTATGAATCAAATTGTTAAAATAACTTAGCCCCCTAATTACCAGTAGACTTATGTCTCCTACAGTGCATTTTAAAGCGGCAAATCTGTAGTCAGTGAACTAGTGATTTAAGCAACGGTGATCAATTAAAGTATATATGATTTTTAATATTTTTGTAATTTTCTGAGGAAGTGGATATTTGTTGCATCTTTACAATAACGTATGATCACCGCTCTCATCACTTCCTGCCGCTGACTCCTCTGATGAGACACTTTTCACCTTTAGAGATGCTAAACAAACTACTCGACATCCACAGTATCGAGAGAGAGGATTACAAGGCCGACACTCCTGTCAGCTGAATGTGACGAGGAAGGACAAAAACAGCTCCTTTCATTTGCTGAGGGAGAGGCAAAAAGTCCTTTGAGGAGAACGGTTGTAACAATGAAGAAGAAAAGAAACGATCAAAGCAGCCAAATCAAAAGCTGCTTCTGCTTTATGATACAAAATTGTGAAAATGTGATGCTACAAACACGTTTAGTGTGTTTGTGTGTGTATTGTAATATCAAATGTTTCTTTACAGTTTCAAACACATTTATAGTGGTGAACATATCAGCAGATTTGAGGTCAAACTCAACACAGAATGACAAAGAAAATGAAAAACAAACAAAATTTTCATCTTTGACTCTTCGGGCTTCGCTGAGCATGTTAAACAGTGAAATGCATAACAACACAACTCAAGGAAAGCTGAATAAGAACAACAAGTTTGTTCTTTAAATTGTTATGAAAAGGTCCTCTTTTGTCCAGACTGGTTTGTTTTTTATTAACCTTTATTCAGCCAGGAAGTCCCATTGAGATTAAGAAATCTTTTACAAGAGAGTCCTGAGCAAGAGGCGACAGTAATTAAAAGTTAGAAAATAAAAGCATTAAAACAGTTTAAAAGAAAACAATCTCTCGTTCTCTCAATTTAAGATTTAATATAGCTTAACGGAAGGAGTTCTGTCCTTCTGTAGCATTTTTGGTTTAAAAATGTAGTGCTACACAAAAACCAAACAACAATTCTCTAGTTTCATTTGCGCAACTTTTTTTTTTTTTTTAAACTCAAGCATTTTTAAATAGAAAACAATAAAGACATTTTTTTTTTTAAGTCTGCTGTAAATCTTTGCCTTTTTAAAAGTTGGATTGACATTTTAAATCAATTTACTGCGTTTGTTCTTGAATTTATTTTTTAAACAATTACTTTAAAATTGTAAATTTGAAAAATGGCTAAAAAAAGAAAAAAAACTCAAGTCAAATTTAAGGAGTTTTGAACTCTTACTTTCCAACCATCTTTTTCAGCTTGTAATCATTTTCTGTAAATTTTTTTTAAGTTTCTGGAGTTTTCACATTTAAAAGTAAATAAATAAAATTGCACAGCAAATCTTTTCTTGAACAAGTCAAGGATTTGTTTTGGATTTTTAAAATACCCAATTATAGTTACAAAAGAGAATAGGAAAAAAAATCTAGAGTTGTGAGGCAACAGCAAAACATGAAAAGTTTTATGCAGGCAGAAATGGCAATTCTACATTATGGGAACAAGTGTGTTGTGCAATCTAGCATGATAAAAATATTAATATTTGTTGAATTTTGTATAAGTTCATAAATTAAACTACTCTTTATTATTTATTGTATTTAGTTCTCCGTGCTTTTGTTTGGTGCAGTTCGATTCACATGTTGTTCCTCATTCCCACTCTCCCAGAGGGGAGCGGGAGAGATTTCAGATCCCAGGTGGATGGGCCGTGCTTTTGCTTCTGCTTCATCTTGACTGTGGACTTCACCACTCATCTCTCAGCTCTATCTGAATGAACTCTATTCAAATATATAGTAGTAGAGCTAATTTTTCTTTAACATTTCTGGTAAATCGCTCGTCTGTCCAGGGATTGGATCTCTCCCACATGTTGGCATCCCTAAGGTTTTTTTCCTCACCATGAGGGAGGGTCTAAGAGCAGGGGTAACCAGTTACATTTAGTTATTTAGTTTGTTTAGTTTTTAGCTATTGTGCATTTTATGACTCATTTTTTGCATCTGTAAAATTACTGGCATGAAACCCAATGAGGCAATTTTTCTTTGTGATATTGGTCTATATGAATTGAAACACCCCCTCAAAAAAAACAATCAAAACTAAAACATGACAAGAGTGACAGCACAAACAAACAAAAGTCTCCTGGAAAAGCCCAGAAAAGCATGCACTTATATAGACTCATGAACTAAATGACTGAGCAGGAACAGCTGAGCTGATGACAAACTGACATCAGGTGTGACAGTGCTGAACCCCAGACAAAGCTAATGCTAAACAGAAGAAAAGAAGGAAACTAACATGTTTTAAACATAATAATAATTTTAAAAAAAATTCCAAATATCCTACCTTGTGTTATTCATGGACATATTTGCAACATATTTGATAAGCATCTGTGGAAAAGTCTCATTTCAAGCTCTCACATCCAGGATAAGACATGAAATACCAGGATTTTATTCTGAATTTCTCAGCGCGTCAACATCTCATTCACAGCAACAATGCACAAAATAAGTTCAGGAAAAACACGCAGTATTCTCCTGTGGTTTCTCTCTGTCAGCTGCATGAAACGTGCGCAGAATGTTTTTCCATCCAGTCTCCATCTGTGAACTCTGAACTTTTCGACAAACTCCCCTGAGCCGCCTGAACATAAACAACACACTAACAAATCCCACGGCTCCACTTGCCATTTTGAATGAGTGTTGCTGTAAATTGCAATGCAGAACAATATGCATAATATGATGCACAATTAGGATGGTGGTCAATTTTACTGCTATAAAAGAATGCACCACAACAACAGAAGCTGTAGATAATACAGAGTTTAAGCATTAAAATCTAGACATTGTGTCATTTTTTTAATATATTATGCATTAGATAGATATTTATTTATGAAGGTTCGTCTGAGGTTAAGTGATTTTTAAGTATATTCCTCCCTGCGCTATCAGTTGCAAAAAAATGCAAATTAATAACATTTCCTGAATTGGATGTTTCTGATGTTCCAAATTTATTTATGAAGTTTCTGCATCTGGACCCAGCAGGCTCCCTCTGTCCTATTATTTTCCATCCATCTTGAAAGAAACTTTGGTTTTGAACTATTCAGCGCCTGTTCCCGGGTCTTTCATATGTCATGTGCACAGCACACACCCACACTCCCTGTCAGAATACCCCACGCACAAATCAGTGTGACCACGCCACTATGAATCTTACTGAAACTTCGAAGTTACAGTCCGTCAAACCAGCTTTGCTCTTCCTTCCTCTCGATGACTAATGATGCACTCAGTGACACTTTGTCCGGCCACACTCGGCGATACATCAACGACTCAAACAGAATTAGAGTGCACTGTTAAATGTAAGCTGAAGTTTGTCAAATGCAAAAAAATGTACAATATTTATATATATTATTGTATTTTAATTTATTCTCCTAAATTATTCACAAATCTAAATACATTGAATAATCCTTCAATATGTGAGGTTCTATTGAAAATATTAACCTTTCATTTGAGCAGATATTATTCTAATATGTTCTATTTTACTTGATCTTATTCGCACGTATTTTAAATGGAATCGAGCACAAAAACTGATTCAAATTTACGTTGGCCACACGTAACAGATGCAGCCAAGATGCACATAGCTGCATGTTGACTGTGTGTTTTAACTGCACCCAAGGCTGCATTTAGTTGTAATAATAAGAGGTATTTGTTGTTTTTTGGGGGGGTATTTCAATGGATAATTAATAAAGAAAGATCTTCAGTTCATACATTAGAACAAAAGAATGTAATTATTGTTTAAGTTAAGTATGTTGCATTCTTATTTAGTAAAAGGGGAATATGTTGTGTTCTAATGCTGCCACTAGGGGGCAATGTAAGAAAACGTAAGAGAGAGAGAGGAGAAGGGGAAGTGATTTGACTGTTCTGTCGATGATGCTGGAAAGAAGCTGGATTAATAAAGTTCATCTGAAAGATACGCCGTCTGATCTGTACGACTTCACAACATAACAAGCTCTACTTTCATCGCTGTCATGGAAAGCTAGCGTTAGCATTAGCATAAAATAGAAGAAGATAATCTGAATTACCTTCACAATCAAACAAGCAAATTCAATGGAGTACATGTAACCTTCTTCTAACTATGCGCGGATTGTCAGAGAGAAATAATCCATGACTTGTCCATTATCATCCATATGAATTTGGGGAAGCAGCTGTAGCATTCTGTTTAGCATGTGGGTGTTGACTTGCACATGTACCTACGATTGGAAGAGGCTTGGTGTGAAATGTCAAAGCGGTGCAAATCTTGCACCAGGTTCTCTCTTTCACTGCCCTATTTCATATATAAAAGACTTGGTGTCAGATATGCAATTTTAAGATTAATTATCTTAATTTATGTCTTTCCTTATCAGAAAAATGCCACAAGAATATGTTAAAAACATGTTTGATGTTCCTTTTGCTTTTATTTTTACAGCTCTTCTTCTTTCATGGCACGTGGATGGACTCGTGGATGGACTCAATAAAAGTCTCACTCTCACGCTCACCCTCCTCAGGCTTCAACTTAGCCGTTCAAAATGTCTGGGTGACATCAGAGATTATCAGTGCAGTGATTAAATGTCTTTGGTTTTAATCTTACTCTCACTCTGGACCAGGGCTCTACAACCTGAGGCTTTCGAGCCTCTTTACTCCTTTATGGTGGGTCTCAGACTGAAAAAAAATATAGCATTTTAAAATATAAAGACTATTTAGTTATCAGTGCTTTAATAAGAGTTTGTTAGATTTATGAATTTATAGCTGAGGTGCTTGGTAACAGTTCAATAAACTCTGTAAAGTTTGGTACATTGCTATTAATATTATAAAAAAATTAAGTCTTGTGTGATCTACAACAAAGGAGAGATTTCAAACAATGGGAAGTGCTAAAATATGAATGCAGATATATATTTTATGCATTTGTTTTTTGTTTCTTTTTCCTAAACAATGAAGTCAAGTTTATTCAGGTTAATAGTTGTAAAGAGAAGGAAAAAGAATAAAAATCCTCAAAGTAGATTCAAGTACTGACGGATACATGCTTTGTTGGCAAAAACTTTTTTCTACAGACATAATACGCGGTCACACAAACACTTAACACTATGACAATTTTTTTTAATTAAAAAAGTTCCCAGTAGTATTTTAATTATGATTATGAAGTTTTTAATAAAAATCCCACAACCTAAATGTCTTAAAAAAAATGTACATGTTGATCTGACACCTCCGTCTCCAAAATCTCCTCTGTAAGGGCGTGGCTTTTGGAGCTCAGTAGGTCTCGGAAGTCCCTGTTAAATTATAATGACATTCCTTAAGGTGGCTGGATGAACTTTCAAAGGAGCTACAAGACACACCTGTTGTAGCTGCCGTCAAAGGCAACTCTTAATTCATATTTTGTTCATAAATATTTTAAGTTAAAAGGTTTAAAAACTGTTTTATAATAATTTGAAATAAATGTGATATTTTACATAAATAAATAATGATGTTAAGTTAAGTTAATATAAGTTAAAAAAAACTTTATTTAAAAAGGGGGAACTTATTTTTGTTCCTTTAATTTTTTTTGTTGCTATGGGGGCGTTGTAAGGTTGCAACATCAGAGTGAGTCTCACATGGTCCAGTAGGAGAGGTCTGAGGAGTTATGCTGATGAAAGAATTTATAGAGGATGAAGATGTTCTTCTTTTGAAAGATTTTACCCTCTTGAGTTAATGCGGCCAATGAGGTATGGATTTATTTTGTCATTTTAATTTACAGTCTGAGATTGAAGAGGTTAATTTAAGTTTCTGTATTTATTTCATAGTTCTGACGGCGTGTTGGGACACTGTTGTGGCATGGAAAGGCATGTGGAAGAATCTTTGTGTCCAAATAAATGTCTGTTAAAACCCAAGAACCGTTCGTGCCTTTCGTCGAGCTCAAGAGGAGTAACACCTGTGCTGACCTTCAGATGTGGCCACTCCTCCCCATCGCAGTTTTTCGTCAAAATCCAAACAGCCTGTGTTGATTTTTTTAGTTATATTTACAACTGTAGACTGTTAGCATGGAAGTTAGTTAATTTTCCCATCAGCCCTTTGCGCTAGCTTATAGCACCTCACAAGCCCAAGCTAACATTAGCATAGCAAAGAAACAATGAGCACAACATCGGAATTACGCAGGCATATAGTTTTGAGCCAGATGGTCGAACAGACGAAGAAAATGAAGACATTAATGGATTTATTTGTCTCTCTAACCATGTCAGTTGCTTTTCCAAGCATCCGGTTTTGATCTGTTCCTGATCCAATGCGATCTGACTAAAGAAATACAACCAAAAGGCAGTTAAAATCTTGAATAACATGTCCTGCATCGTGAGAAAAAATGCTAAACTTCAATAGAAATCGTGTTTTCATTCCCGCCCACAACCCAGAGGCTAATTTCTAGTGACTTAATGCTGCAGAAAACATCTTAAAAAGTGACACAACAAAATCTCGTAATGATAACTGGAAGACTATTAGGAATTTTTTTAAATTGATAAAAATGTAGTTGGAGTGGTACTTAAAGGTATAATTTAAATGTTTGCCATATTTTTTTGTGTTGTTGAAACCCTATTTCCAGGAGTACGTTTGCTGCAGTCATATCTGTGTGGTCTCTATAGTTATAGGTACTCTGCCAAAAGTAAAAGATAAATTTACATTTAGACATTTTTCTTCATCTGTTTTCAGGCTGGCTTAAAACAAAATCGTTCATGTATATTTATTATAAAAATCAAAATTACATAAATGCAAAGTAGTGTGGGCTGCACGGTGGTACAGTGGTTAGAACTCTCGCCTCTCAGTGAGAAGTCTCCCGATTGGGTCCTTCCTGTTTGGAATTTGTATGTTCTCCTTACGCGTGGGTTTTCTCCAGGCACTCCAATTTCCTCCCACAGTCCAAAAAGGTTAATTCATTATTCTAAATTGCCCCCATGTGATGTGTTTGAGCCTCTGCAACAACCTGTCCAGGGTATGTTAAGGTTCAGAAGGTTCTGAAATAGATGGATGGATGCTGAAAGCAGTGTTGTGTATTTCTAAAGGCTGAGTACATTTTTTGTGGTGTCTGATGGGCTTTGGCCTGTGAGAAACCGGCCCAACTGGCACTTAAAGGGTAACCAAACAGGGAAGTTGAAGGCTGACTCCGCCCACAGCCGAAATTTGAAAATCCAGTTATCGAGATGGAGACAATGCAGATCATGATGTGAAACTTCTGAAATAACTAGGACTTAAATGGTTTGACCAATCATGAAATTGAAATGTAATACCTCGTTTCCACCTGTAGGGGCAGCACACAGACAGTTTTTGACTATATTTTTTAAAGAACTAAACAAGTTTATTTGTAATTTGTCAAAAATTTGGCAATGACCAACAGACGACACCTTTTAAAGTCACATTTCTAGAGTTTAACGACCAAAAAAAAGTTGATTAAGGGTTTGGTTTCCTTTCAAGAGTTGAAGGTTACAGATCCCTACGCAAAACATCAAAACGTTACACGGTTTTCTCCCAACACTAAACACTTGACATTCACATGTCATATACCCATTACAGTAGCAGTATGCACTATTTTCATCGGTTTGTCATCAATAGAGAAAAAGAATAGCCTTACATTTACATTAGTAGAATGTAACCTTTGCCACGTTGACTTCTGTGGTCTGTCACGTCTGTCACTAGCATAGTATTTGCTTTTATATTTACTTTGTGGCTTCTTCTAAGTCATTTCAAACAAGCTCGTGTGAAATATGAGATCTGGCATAACTGACATCAGCGAGAGGGGGGGCTGCTTAAATATGCAGTGATCCAAACCGCACAAAGTCAGAGCCCACCCATCTTTGGCTATAGGATCAATAAATGTGGCTGCAGAATCAAGTCTCACCTATTGCTTAATCTAAACTGAAAGCAACAGCTGGGGAAAAAATAGAGTAAGATTTGAAGCTGCAATTCCCTATATTAAAATCTAAATCAATATGGCCCACAAATGGACCGCCACCATTGAATTTTCCATTTTAAATGGATGAACTCGCTCTTCCAGTGAGAGGTTTTTGTAAGTGTGCGAGCTGCATGCACTTTTAGGATGACCAAGATGGGTGATTCAGATTTTTTTAATCATTTTTTTAGATTAAATTGTATTATTTGTTATTTTAATTGGCTTTCCTCTTGTTTCCTGATACAGATTTTAGTAAAACCCATCCTAGGGATAGACTGATGTATTTCTACTTTTTATAAAAAATTAATTTACGTTCCTATTTGCTTTTCTATAAATTCTTTGAGCAGATTTCCCGTTGAGCTTTCCCAATCTCAATTTAAAGTCTTGTTCACAGCAGTTTTCTAATTATTTTAGGAAATGAGGAAACAGCTATCTTTTTTTATCGCCCTCTTCTTATTTAGAGTACAAGGCGGCTGCTGAGAGGATCCTGTGGAGGCTGATTATCAGGCCTGTAAGTAAGATTGTTTATACTTCTCTGAATCTTATTAAGGACATCAGTTCTTGCTAAAAGACCCGTCTCATTCAGGAGTCGTGCAAAAAGAATAACACAATCTTATTTAAAGCGTAGCTACTGCATTTAATGTTCAATTTTCTTCCAGATGAATATGAGATGAAGCCATTTTCTATCCATCTTTAAAAAAAAATATCACTTCAGGTGCACATTCTTGCATTTCACTGTAGACTACTTTAGTTGTGCTGAATGTGAAGGACAAATTACAGAACCCGTCTTGTTCTCCTCAGCTGCACCATGACAACGCTGTGTAAGTCAGTTGCGTCTGAGAAGAACTGGGACTCTAACTGTAGTAACCAGGAATGTTGGTGGTGACAGATTGACATTTCTGAGAAATTACTAAGATTCTCACATCAGAAGTCATAGTAATTGTTCAAAAGAAACCTCAATTATGGTAAAAATAAATTCACGGGTGAGAGTTAAAAAAAAATTTGCAAAAAAGGTCAGAATTCTAATATTACTGCTGTAATTAGTGTTATCACCAGGGGGAGGTCGGGTCTACGGTGGCCCTGAAATGCAAATCACACCAACAGATCACTCAAAGCAAAAACCTATAAAAATCACTATGACGATCAAAAAAAAACTAAACAAATAATCATAGAATAAAAAGTTTCATTTTAGAAATCAAAACAAAATTCTTGAAAAAATGAAACAAAGTACAAATTCAAACTTTCAGAAAACCAAAAAATATTTCCAGAAATTATTATGAAATGTTAAAAAAAAGCACTAAAAGAAAACAGAAATGGTAGGTACTGTGGGACATTGCTGATAAGATGACGTTAAGTTTCATCTAATGCCCTTTCAAGTCTGCATACTAAGAAAGGTTTTATGATGAGTATGGATTATTTTCAATTACTGTTTCATGCCAAATGTCTTTATGTTAAAATGATGAAAAAATGTTATCAATGCAGCGATGTTCCATAGGACCTTTTCCAGTTTCTTCTTTTGTTTCTTTTTTTTTTATATTTCAATGAAAACTGTTTTTAAGATGCTCTTGTTGCATTTTTCACATAATGAAGCACATATTTAAAGAAAATTGAATTGGTATAACCTTGTAGCTGTTAAGTACAAACTACAATCATGGTGCTACAAGTGTTCCTGCTTCGCTCCATTCCAATGTATCCACTTGTAAACGATTAGAGCCATTAATGCCTGTTTTCCTCGTCTGAACAGGCATTTAACTCAAACTTGGCTGGATAGCTCTAATATGGTTCGCCATTTTTGTTGCACCATTAATGCTAGGTTGGGATTGTAAGGGGCTGTAAGCTAGCTGGAGAAAGTGTAAACAAAGGGATCACGGGAAATAAGAGCAGGCTTACTTTGTGCCACCTCAGAGTTGTATTTCTAATGAACTGCTGCCACTCTGCAGATGTCCTTGAGAATGACAAAAAAAAAATTTATTTTACAATTGATTGAAATATTTCATTTTAATATCTGGAAGTTACTTTTGTCTATCAAACTCTGGAACATCGCTGATTGGATGATGACATTTGTTCACCATGTCAACCTCAAGTTATCTGGAATGAAATGATACTGGACAGGCTCTGTACTCATCATAAAACTTTTATCAGTATGTACACACTGAAGAGAAAAAACTCAAATGTCAAAAATGAAATATCATCATCGGTTCAGAGATTTACCGTTTTTTTATTGTTTAGATTGGAATTGCTTTTTTTTCTGGAATTGTTTTTTTTTTTTTTAAATGCGATGGTTCTTTTTTATTATTTGTTTTTCTTTTTAATTGCCGTTGTGATCTGACGATGGCCATACCATTATTTTTTATTAAGGGTTTGGATTACTATCCAGTAATATGATCATATATTACCTTTGGAACACTAAAAAAAAACCAAACATTTATGAAATATTGGTTATTTTCATGAGTTTTTTACCTTCCCATAAATAAAATGACTCAATTGCTGAGGCTCCACCTGCTGCTGCGTGTGGGCGCCGCCCGTTCCACAACGTTATCCTAGAGCCGGTCTGCCTCCGCGTGCCTGTGCATGTCCGCGCACACAAACAAACAATCTCCAAATTTGATATGGATATTTTGAAGCTTACACTCTTGACCCAAAGTCTAATCTGGAATTTGAAGGAAGTGACCCCAAACACGTTTCTGACTGGCAAATGAAAACTAAGAGAAGTTTCTCATAACGTTGCATGATTGATAAATGATTACTAATAATTGTCATGCTGCTGTCCATTTGTAGACGTGTGTATGTGTCTGTATGCGAGGCGCAATATGTGTGAAAATGTAGCATTAGATCTGGGGTTATTTGCTTATACTGCATAATTTCAGGTAGTTGTACGATTAACTTGCGCATCTGGCCTCAGTTTCTGTTTTATTGTAAGAATGGCACCAGCTCTGAGGATTAATCCACTTTGTTACTAGCCCCGCATTAAAGTGGGTGTGTTTTTCTGTCAGACTGGGGGCGGAGCTATCAGAGCAGACTCTTCCTGAAAGGGGTTGTCCTCACTCTGTGACATCAGCACGTGAAAACCCAGTCGTTTTTGTGGGTCTGGGAGGGGCTGCTGTTGAGAGCGCAGGTTTTTAGAGGATTACTTAGAAATGCGTGAACAGATCAAAATACCGAATGAACAGTATAATACACCTAAAAACTTTAAAAAAAATTTCATTTATAATATGGCCCCTTTAGTATGTTTTTACTTTGAGTAATTTGTGGGTGTGATTTGGACTAAAGGGCCACCGTAGTGGTCTATCCTTTATCCCTGACAACTTCCCTGCACTTTTGTGAGTAAGTCAGCCCATTTACTTACCAGGAATTACCGTGTGTGTGTGTGTTTTTCCCCCTTTTTATACATTTTCCATCTCAAACCTCTTAAGCCTTTGCTCTCGTGTACACTATGTTGTATTAGGGCACCATTTTACCATTTTTGAGCTTGCACACACTCGTTTCTGTCCGTAAATGCACTCCCCATCTCCTGTCTCTTGTTTTGTTATGTTTCTTTCCCCCACCACTTATTAGACAATTTCTCCCCCCACATGTCGACTCTACTAAAAGCAGCTTTTCTTAACATTTAACCAGGAAAAAAAAAAAGAACTCCCTGTAAATCATTGCAACTTATCTTTGTGAGTTTCTTCTGTCTCTGCAGGCTTCTCGGGTCTGCGGGGGCCCTCATTTCCAGCTCGGTGCTCATTGCAATGCTGCACATCGATGGAGGGTAATATAGTTGCTCAGGCTCTCTGATGTGATGCTCTCAAAGGGAAAAAGAAAATCAGACTGCATCAGTAGATTAAAAAAAAGGGAAAACTACACTCTTTGACCACTTTAATAGGTAAAATTGCACAGGCTTCTGCATTCTCTCAGGCATTTCTGCCATGAATTTCTCCCGCTGTGGTTGTCATACAGCTTGATGGAAGCTGGTGAGGCTTATTCATGTCAACATTTTCTCAGGTGTTTCTGCTTTTAGGGTGTTTACCAGCAAAAAACAGATTAGAAATAAATCTGAGAATGCATGACAATGATGTGAGGGCGCACAGAGCAAAGCCAGATCACAGTAATCATTGCCATTGAGGTCCATGTTGTGTAATTTACTTGGATATGGGTTTTTGAAGTCATACTGAGAGTATGCTAATGTGGAAGTTGTACAACAACTATCCCGCGGCACCTTAGTGCAAACGTTGAACTGCACTCAAAAACAAAGAGGAGGACATGCTGATTAGTGAAACACATACCATACAGTGCTTGACTTTATTGTTTTGTACAAACAATAGCACAAAGTACATGGTGTGTAAGTCCTTTTAGTGCCGAGGCCTCCCTCAGGCCAAAGACGACACCGTCTCTCTCTCAGCTAAGCTCGCATGAGTGAATCTACTTCCTGTCTAGCAGCAGACATTTAAAAAAGATAGTTCATTCCACACACTGCATGGTTAAAGAACATGTTTTTGGTGTCTTTAACATGTTCTTGGGGCATTTTTCTCATGATGGATAATATATATAAAGGAAATTCTGCATAAAATTGCATGTCTGACCATTTTTTTTATCCAAATCTTAGTGAACCAGCAGCAAATTGAAAAGAGCACAGTTGAGAAAGCTTGTAGCCATGACATAGGTGCTAAAAATGGTGAGTCCAAGCCCTGCTCTGCTCCATTCCGATGCCTCCACTTGGAGAAAAATAACGTCTTTGTTTTCCTCCTTTGAGCTGTCATCTGGCTCAAAACTGTCCGACCAGTTATTTCCAATATTTCTTGCCATTTTCATTGCACCCGTTATGTTAGGTTGAGGTTGTGAGGCTGTGAAGGCTAGCGGGTGAACGTGTGAACCAGAGGTCTCAAACTGGCTGACGGTGGGCCATTTGCTGCCCCTAGACAATGTTTTGCTGCCCCCGCCTCAATATGAAAGTTTATTGTTGGTGCAGCCCACAAGTTTGGTATGAATGGCCCTTTTACAGTGTCGTGTGAGGAGCTGAAGAACCAACCAATCACGGTGTACCATGTGGCTCTTGGGGGCATGACATTAACCTGGCTTGAAACATGGAAAATTGTTTCATTAATGAGTTCCTTACTTATTTTTAGAAAGTGATGATTCTATCATAATTTTCTCAAGACGTGCAGCCAGTCCTGTATGGGGTTCCATTCGTGCAGAAATGATGTTTTTGCATCCACTATGTGAACAAGTTTACTGAACATTTGCCCATGTCTATGTACTACTAAGCTATCTCTTCTGCATGTCCACGCTTCTCTGATGACAGCTTTGTATTTGTTTTGTGATGTTTCAGCTTGCTTTATGGTTAAACTTTCCATTTATTGTCGTGGGATCTGGTCGTCAGAAAAGTCCTTAGCAATCGTTGCTAGCATCGTTAGCTCCTATACTTTCACAGGACACAGACGATACTGCTTAGTAGCACATAGACATGAACAAATCTTCAATAAACTTGTTCAGTAGACATAGACAATGGACCAAAGATATATACGTGGACGCAAAAAGATATTTTTGGCACAAAAAAACCCAGCATCAGCCAGACTCTGCCTTCAATGGTCCTGTTACGTCCCCTGGGGTACAACACGGCTCGAGTCTAGGGGAAAGGGGGGGGTGAAGGGGTCAGTAACGAAAACTGGAGACAAGTTTCAAAGAAACATAGTTTCTTAAAATAACCACCCGTGTCCTGGAATGAAGATCAAATAATTGATGAGCTGACAAAACAAAAAGACAAACCAAAACAGAGTTGGAACCATGGCCAAAATTAAAATAAGTCAGGGAGACTGCTGACCCAGCCATGACGACCGTGGGAGTCAGCAGCTCCCTGCTAAAGGCTGCCTAACACAACTACCTAATTAAAAGAAATGAAACAAAGCCAGCGAATCAGAACTACCATGGTCCAACACCAAACTAACACAACAAAACCCAACAATCTAGGATTGTTGAGGACAAACCAAACCAAACCACCCTACCCTACCCTACCCTACAACTTAGAAGTTTCTAATCGTGTGTTTCCACTCTGCAGAAACTATGTTCCTAGAAAATTACATCTTTTTTGGGTTTGGCTAAAAATATTCATAATTAAAAGACTACTGGCAACACATTGAAAATAGATTAAAAGATGATTGGAGTGGGACTTTAACACCAGAAGCACGGGTGTTCTGCTGATTCACCCCATTGTGTCAGATCTAAATAACCATGAGTAATACATTTTCAAAAGAGGAGAGAGTGGAATGGTAAAACATATAACTAATGTTGGTTTTCAAAACTCACTAATCAGTTCAGGGTTTTCCTAATAATTGGTCTCTTTATCTTCTTCCATCTTTCATCCAAAGCAGAAACACATAGTTTATCCCCAAATGCATTTATTCTAATTTTGTCCAAAAACCATAAATCAGCTGGCAGAGCGTTATTACTTATGCACTCAGCAGCAATAGAACGTTAATTAGTTATTCTGGGAATAACAAACAAAGCACTGCAGTCAGGAATTTAAAAGGAAATAAGCTAATGCGGAAATAATCATCTCAGGGATGCTGTATATTCAAAGATCAGACCAAAGACCGCTTATGAAGTGGATGTTTCTCTCCAAAGGGGGTCAAATATTTAGGAGTTAATGAATAGTCAAAGTTGGCTTTCAAGGCCGGCTCATAATAGCCTCAAATCTTGACTGAAAGTAGATGCTGTGAATCAGGGGCGGAGCTACATGGGGGGAAGGGGGAAAGCTGCCCCCAGTAAAAACCTTTCACCCCCTACTTGCTAACAGGTTTTTGAGACAATACTTGTATTATCGTTGACAAATATTAAGAAATCATCAATAAAAGGTTCTTTAAAAGGCCCATATTATGCTTTTCTTAACCTTTTCACTGTAAAGTATATAATCTTATATGATAATATATTACCTTTGGGACAGTAAAGAACAATTAATTTAATGAAACGAGTTATTTTCACAGCCCTTTGCCTTATCCAGAAGTAAGATAACTATATCTGAGGCTCCGACTTTCGCTCCTTGAGGGTGTCGTCCATTTCATGATGTGATAGCCCGCCGGCGCCTCGGGAGCGTGTTTGTGTCTTGGCCACAAAAACAAACAACATCCGAACTGTTGCAAAGATGGACGTTCATATTGTTCATATAAAATGAAAACGTTTTTACTGACCACCGCTAGCTCCACGGAGAAAGTGGGTGGACTCTTCCTGGAAGGGGCTGTTCCTCACCCATCAATGTGAGCACCATAGACATTATATAGAACTGGACACATTATCTCCTACCCACTCGTGTTCCTATTTCCTATTATCCCAAAATGCCAAAATCCCATTGATATCTATTGAAAAATAAACAGCTATTACTCACTCATTCTGCTCGTCAGAATAACCATTCTTCTGGTGCCTCTTTTTAACATGTTCT
Source organism: Oryzias javanicus (assembly GCA_003999625.1). NCBI lineage: Eukaryota > Metazoa > Chordata > Actinopteri > Beloniformes > Adrianichthyidae > Oryzias > Oryzias javanicus. Next base: position 26,641,163 of record CM012452.1, on the reverse strand, counting down.
TGCTATACCTATTTTATTTTCTTCATGATATATTTTTTTACATTGCAAGTTATTCAAGTTCTAAACTGGCTGATCAGATCCTCAGTAAAAGCATGCAGTGCCATCTGACTCCAGCCTCGAACATGCGAAGCCTTTGATTGACAGAGTCTCCCTGAGGCCTCTTTTAGTTGAAAGGGTTTGGCTTTCCAACAAACACACTCCTGATTAGCGAGAGTGGTTGCCATAGAAATGATGATTCAGACCGACTTGGACCAATCACTGCTTGCCAACGGTATCGGTTCCCAAAATTGCTGAATTTGTACCTTGGAAAAATAGCGACTTAATTTACCTCGTTTCGTTGGAACTTGAGGTCGGGCCAGGGCTGGCCCTGCATGGTCTGACCTAGGCAGCCGCCTAGGGAGCCATCTGCTGGAGGAGGTGTCAAATCACAATAATTATATACATATTTTTTTCTTATCTTTTTTTTTTGTTAAACAGTTTGACACACCACTTATTTATGTTTAAAAAAAACATAATTCAAAAGTGTGATGTAATCATTTACTCTGCAGTGTCATTGCTGTCTAAACTGGGTTGGGGGGGTGACGGGCACGCGGTGTTGCCACTGTTAGTTCTTCTTTAAAACTTCAAGGATGAAAACAGGAAGAGGAGGAAAGACGGGCTCAAAACAGAAGTTTGTTTGTTTTACTTATATAAAATTGCTTGAAAATTCACTCCCCCTGCATATTTTTAAAAGAATAAATTAACTTGCAGTCTGGTGTTTTTTTTTTGTTTGTTTTGTTTTTAACTTTAACAGTTGAAATCCCCTTACTTTCCTTTTGAATATAAGCTGATCAATGGCACAGTCAGTTAACAAAGAGTGTCCCAGTTAGGATATCTGGATACACGGGGCGCCAAATTTGTTTTTTGCCTATAGGGCCTGGCCTGGGTAAGGCCTTATCTATTGATGCCTTATTTATTGTCGATCTATATATGTCAATGGTGAGAACCCAATTGTTTCTGTGGACCGGGAGGGGCTGGAGCTCAGAGAGCAGGTTTTTGGAGGAGAGCCCAGTCCGAATTCTACCCTTCTCCCTTCACCTTCATTTGGCCCTCCAAATGGAGAGATATGAAAAATTAGTGTCTCATATTTCGGACGTTACTTTCGTTCAATGATGTCATCAATATATGCCGGTCTGCTAGCGTTAGCGCAGAGCTTCCAGCTCTTGAATCTACATGACAACAGTGATTTTATAACTTTAAAAAGGTCGTGCTACAACAAAAAGTCAATACTTACATTTGAATGTAAACGTCTGTGGTTCAGAGCGCACATGTATGAAGAAAGGCGCCTCTCAGCGTGATGCGGTTTAGACTCGTGACGGAGGACTTTATATCCTTCTGCTTGGAGGAAATGGAGGAAATGTGTTTCTGAGTTGCACTTAAACTGCCGCTTCAAATGTAGTGGAAGAATTTGGATTTAGCCAAATAGAAATGCATAACTGGAGCAATGGAGCATTTTTTGAGGAGTTATAATACACTTAAAAGCTAAAAAAGTTGATTTTGCATGACATAGGCTTTTTAATCAATGCAAAATAACAGAAGTAGTAGACCCATATTTTTAAATGAAATCTTGAGACATTCAGATTATGTATTTCACTTTTTTTATGTATTTGCAGGCACATTTCTCGCTAGAAATATTACCAAAATAAAGATTAGTCCACAAAATATTTTATTCTGAGGGATTTTACAGCAAAAAAGTAGTGGATCTACTGCCATATTGTTAGCCGGTGATAGACCGACAGAAACTCAAAAGTCACGTGATCAGTCACGTGATCCGGAGAAACCTAAACATCCGACCACGTGATCAAAACGAAACCTAAAAGCCGTTCCTGTTGTTTTGAATGGGCTGCAACTGCGTATCATATGCACGCAAAAACCGTGTTTGGCGTATACTATGCACGGTATTCCCAGGGTGCAAAGCCGTGGAATATGTACGCATTTCACTGAGACTAGGTTGGTATTTGACATATTTTTGATTCTCTCATTTGTAAAATCCTTTGTAGAAGTGAACCCTCCTTCTGGTGGGTCTGGAGTCAGGAACTCAGCCGTTGGGTGGAAGCAGTCTCAAACCAGTTCGTTCAGTTTCACCTTTGCAAAGTGTGGATCAGATCATACTACACAACAAGATGCTCCTCTGAGTCTGCTCGTCCACATACAACAGGCTAGTTTTATTAAAAGAGGACATAAGCATTTCACACATATGCACATCCAATCATGTTGTTTGTGAAACTGTTTCCTCATGAAGAAACTGCCGCCGTTTGGGATGTGCGTGCAGCTGGACTGCACCCACATCCTGTATTTCAGTTTCTTGTTCTCAGGCAGATGACATGCTTGACAGATTGTTGTGCAAGATCAAAACGTATGTACAGGACCTTCTTCCACTCTTCTGTTCTCATTTGCCCCCCTTCTGCCCCTCCATATTAAATATTCTAGTTCCGCCACTGCGATGAATGCCTTCCTGCTCCTCATGAATCCCAGAAGCAGACACGTCCTCCACGAGAGTTTACTCCTCCAGAATCAGCATGGTCACTTCTCATAAACCATAGGCTTTAAGCTTTTTTCAAACTCTTTTCTGCATCCTCTCATCAGCACCACATTTCATTTGTTTTCATCCGGGTTGGGCCCCGCCCCTCCAGCAGCAGCCTGCCTGTGACTTCACCCGGCTCTCACTCATCCTCCACCTTCCGTCCCCAGTTATTACGCCTGCCTGTCCCCCCAGCGGGCCGCCTTTCCCGAGTACTGCACCAACACCAAGCTGGCTATAAATCACATTGCATTATCACCGCGCCGCGCTACGCTTTGGCGCTCCGCCCCGCCCACCGCGCGCCTCCCATTGGCCGGCGAGGCTCCGCGGTCAGCCTCCCTGCGAGGAACGTCGACTCCATCGCAGGTCCCGCCTCCCTCCCCGCCACAGCTGATTGGGGGACGGGGGCTCTCCTTGAGCCGTCAATCAGGCGCTTTGCTGTGCGCCTCGCGCTGAACGCAGCTCCCTGCGACGCGCTGAATGCGGAGCGGAGAGGCGCGCTGCATACCAACAGGGACGCGGAGCAGGACTCTCAGACCCCGTCCCAATCCAAAACACTCTAATCATATTCTGGACGACTTCAACCCATCTTTGCCTCCAATGCATTTTCTGAGAAGAACTCTCTGTCATTGCAGGCACTGAGAGGCAAAAACTAAGTGTTTGTGGGGTATTTGTTCTTTCTGCTGGGGGTTTTTCTGGCTGAGAGAATCTGCACTGGAGAAGATAAACAAGCCCACCAGCCGCTGTCGGACGGGAGTCATTCAAAGGGAAAAGTCAGGACTGATGGTTTTTTTGCTCTGACATTCATCCGCGCGCTGGCTTTTTTGTAGATATAAACAGATTTCCCGCCGCGTTCCCTTAAAGGAGGAATACCTTGACATTTGGCTGCAAAACCAAACAGAAAATCAATCAGAACTCCATCATGGGCCACCTACTCTTGCGGAACGCATTTGCTGGTTTGATCCTGGTTCTGCTGTCGAAAGGTAAGTTGGAAGGAGCCGCACAAGTGATGCGCTGGCGCATCCTCGCCCGCTGCGCCTTTGTTTTTGACTTTTATTTTCCCAAATGTTTGTGGAGGAGAATACTAATGATGACGAGGAAAGAGGGGGAGGAGGAGGAGGAGGAGGAGGAGGTTCTACCTGCAGGTGAAGTTGTTTGTACCCGTGCACGCCCTGCGCGTCAAGCGCGTGCACGCGAGCGCAGCGTCCAGACCGCGTGGCTGAGTGCAGGCTGGCATCGAGAGATGCATGCTAAGACGCAGAAGAATTGTACTTCCATCCTCAGTCCTCTGTGAATCTGCCTCTACGTGACTTGAATGGGACGCATTTCTGCGTGCACGCATGTGTGCGCGTGTGGTGGTATAGTGGTGGGGGCTGTGTGTAGTACAGGTCTTTATGATGCAGTGAGAGAAGCTCCTTTTTTTCCCCCCTCTGAAATGAAGGTGGAGAGAAAAAGCTGGGGAAGGATGGACAGTCTGGAGGTCCTGTGGGGTCAAGCGTGAGCCGGCTGGCTGGTCAAGCCTTCATTTCCTCTTTTATCACCAGCATAAAACATATTGACTTCAGCTTCCCACAAAGACACATTTATCTGCAGTGAAATCCCTCCAGCTTAAACAGTTCAGCGTGGAGACGACTTCCACAGTTTCGGATAGTGTTTTAAGCATCTTCATTATGTGCCCCATAAACAGACTGTTGTTGTCCTCGGGGAACTCTCGCCACAGCATATTTAAAATCTTCCATATTTCATAATGTCATCCTCTAATACTCTCACAACACCACGGGACGTCCATATTAGCTGCGCGCGCCATCCTCTTATGCTCTGATTTCCCCGTTCATCGAGCACAAACACACAAAAACACCTGGCTCAATTAGTGCTGCCTTACTCCTGTGGGAAATAAATAAATTACTCTGGCCCTTAATAACAATAATTGATGTGTCAGTGCAATAAGATTTGAGGTTAACAGCCTGCAGATGCAGACGGGAAACCCTCCTGCTCCGAGCTCCTTCTGGGCAAGGAGAGCCCAGCTGGTCATGGTTGGCTTCCCACAGCAAGCTGCTTCTCCACGCGGGGCAGAGAGCAGACGGACAGCCCTGCAGGAAGCACGCTCCACGCCGGCGCCGTGGCTTCAGCTGCACACAACCCTGTTGGGTCTCATAACTTTAAATTTGCAACCTGTAGGTTTTGTGGAATGAGGAGGCCAATCGTTTAAGGCGCAGCTGAGAGACGATTGGATGTGGATGTGATTGATGCACATTGCAGCATACATGAAGGCAGATCCCTTTTGGAGAGGGGGGGGGGTCTCACACGTCGCTGCCAGTCGCTGCAGGTCCTTAAAATGTCCATCTTTCAAGGTGGAAAGCATGCATTATAAAGAAAGAACATGACTGCTAAAAGGACACCGTTCACTGCTCGATAAATCATGCAACAGTGGATTATCCTTTGTGTCTGTGCCCCAGAGAGTCAGGTGTGGGTTCCTACCACTGTTTAGGAGATTGTGTGCGTTACTATTGCCTGTTTAATGATGTATCAAACACATTGTCCTAAATGATTGTACCACTTCCACTGGGTTTTATTGATCCAAAGACGTTTCATCTGCTCATTCATGTCCGACAGAAATATATTTTAAGAGACGATTTATGGCTATGCACAGTGCAAAAGGGTTTCAGACCTGCACAGTTACACACCAAAAGGTTTTTTTTTTCTTTCATTCAAAGGTTTCCCATAAACCTGGCCTGTAAATGCACAAACCACTCCAAAAATAGGATGTCCAAGACCTGGCATGCCATCACACCTTTCTGTTCCACATTTATCCTCCTCTTTCAACTTTAAATCCATGACTGCTTTTACTCCAGGTGGTGGTTGAGCTGGCACCTTCTCACATGCACAATATTAAAAAAAAACAACCAAAAAGATCTGCATATTCCTGGCTCTGTGCAATTTCTCCAAATAGTTTTAATGTCAGAAACCAGACCAACATTCATGCCAGTAATGTCATGTTTAAAGCCTCACTTCGATTCTCTTTTGATCTTTTTTAAAAGTGTTACCAGATGTCTTTTAATTAATTTTTAGTCGAAACAAACAAACAAAGTCGTTTTCTAGGACATAATTTCTGCAGCACAGCAGAAGTTTATTAGAAATTTGTCTCTGATTTTTGTGGGCGGGACCGTTAGCACAGGCTTACGCTAGCTTACATCCCCTCACAACTCCAAGCTAACGTTAGTGGAGCAACAAATGGTGAGCAATGTTGGAGTTATTCTCAGACAGCAAAAATGAAAACGTCAATAAAATGGAGCGTAGTAGGTAGCTTGTGGCTTTTTATTGTATGTTAAACGTCACTGCTACAAACATTTTATTTGTCTCCTCCTGATTTACAACATTTTGAATTAAAAATTCTAAAAAAATACAGTTTAAAGGGTAACCAAACCCTGAATCAACCAATTTTGCCTGTTTACTTCGTATAAACTGGGCTTTAAAAGTGCTGTCTGTTGGTCCTTGCCATATTTTTGACAATAAACTTGTTTAATTCCTGAATTATGGTCTAAAATTGTCAGCGCGTTGCCCCCTATAGGTTGAAACAAGGTATTACAGTTGAATTTTTTTGATTGGTCGATTGGTGTAAGTCCAACGTCATTTTAGATGTTTTACATCATCATCCACCGCAGCTCTAGTATAAAAGCCACGCCCATCTGTGATTCTCGTAGGTGATTTTTGCCTACGGTTCCTTAAAAATCTACTGACTTGCACAACTTCTCAGTTGACTTAGAAGTTAGGCAACAGTGGTTTAGTGCAATTGGAATTGAATCCGGCCAAATCCGTCCTGGTGATGGGATTTTACAAAATAAACGTTTGACTCGGGATTGTTTGCTTAATGCGTTAGCCTTTATTAGCTTATGATGCTAGTGTCCTTTTACCGCTGAGACACGGATTGTATTTTTCAAATTTGGGCTAAAAGTGGAGTCAGCCTCCAACTGTCCTGTTGTGTTACCCTTTGAGCTTCTAGTTTATGTCCTCCATGACAAAAATGGCTCAAGAACATGTTTAAAATCAACAAAGGCATGATACAAATTTAATCTGAGTTGGTCATTAGTCTCAAAAAGTTAGAAGAAAAAGCCACCAGGAAAACAGATTAGGACAAGAGAAGATGCAGAGCCACCACATGGTCAGGTTTTTGTGAAATGACTGTTTGGTTCCACATTCAAGTGGAATATTAATAGTTTTGCCCTCTAGGAAATTCTCTCCTAACTGGAGTTCACACACAGTTCATGCAGGTGTAGGTTGTGTTCAAATAACCAGCAGATGGGTTTTCTTACTAACATTATGAGAGATCTAGTAAGCAGAAATCTACAGTACAAAGGAAAGCAGGTGAAAGCCAGCAGGGTGGCTTTGCAGCGCTGCCATCATTCTTGTTTCGGTAACATATGGGGGGCAAGTGGGGTCAATGCACATCGCACATGTTAGCATGTAACCATCCTCCTTCTTCCCTGCCACCTCACACACATGCAGTCACAAACACGCACACACGCAGTGCCACACACACTCAGCTGGATCACCAGCCTTGGCTTGGAGATGAAGGGAAGCGAGATGCCAGCATCAACAGATGCCTTGCACCCCTTTCCTGGAGGGGCTTCTGGTTTTCCCCTCTCCCTTTGAAAGCATCGGTTTCTGTGTGTTGTTGTTCTCCATGTTTGGCTTAGAAATGCCCTGCCATTTTGGCAGATTTTTATTTATCTGCAAGTGCTGGAGCGAGAGGGCTTGGATTTGGTCTGAAGAGCCTGAGGGACGGGAGTTGGAGGTATATCCAGAATGAAGTGGGCCTTTGGTCTGAATGTCTTCTCAGAGGGTGTTTTTTTTATTACTTTTGTGGCTTTATGGAGCTAAATCTGACACCGTGCTTCACAAGCGGCTGCATAAACATACTTAAAGAAATGTCTGTACTTTCAAGTCGTAGACAGCTGGAGAGACTGACAATCAGCAAATCAATTACTGCTAAATACAGCTGAAACAGTAAGCTTGAAGCAAACACCAGACAAGTCTGATATTCCACAAGGGTCACTTCATTTATGCATCAATTCTACATTACTTGAGTCTACTAAAATTAATGTTATCCCCTTGGGAATAAATCTACATATGCAGTGGTACATCAGAGCTGACTCTTCTGCATGCTATTTTCTCGACAACAAAGACAAACTTTAGCTGCAAAATGTTGCATATTTTGCCCCTCTCTCTTGGACGCGCCATACATTCCATTGGTGGACGTAGCTCATGCTCAAGCGAGACAAGTTTCATGAAAGCCAGGTGTTTTTTTGATAGTGGTGGAGCCATTTATATATCTTCAAAGCTTCAGGGAGAATTTTTGTGGGTACTCTTAGCTTTGACGTGCAGTGGGTGTGTGGGCGGCAGATTTATACAACTCTGGTAAGATGAAAAATAGGGACAGATGGTCTCATAACATTATGCATTGTTGGTATTTATGATGCAGAAGCAAAATGACTGAGCTGCATTGTTCTTTCAGACTCTTTGCCAGACATTATCCACAATTTCTGAATTCCATCCAGATAATAAACTGTGTCCAGACACCATTTCTTCAACACTTTCCAAGCCTAGTTCTCCATAGCTGGCATAAAGGATGCCCTTTTAGCACATATAAGGTTAGATAACAGGTATATTTGAAGTTGGAATGTTGTAAATTCATACATTCTTTTGACCATTCTCCTCTGCAGCTTTAGCCACAGGGTTTCAGCTTTTCAATCGTTCGCACAATTAACATAATTCCTGCAGATTCTGAAGTGGAGTAAAGCAGCCTTGTGCTGATGTGCAACTCTTCAGCATAGTGCAACACATGTTGGTGCAAAGCTGATGGGAAAAACATCTTTTCTTCCTATTAGAATCAGCCGGTTCACGGTGATTGCATGAATGGTCAAAGTCTTAAAGCGTGTCAAAGAGTGTTATTTAGCTACTTACTCAGTATTGAAGACTCACGCCAATGAAAAATTGTGTTTTAAGTGTTTTTAAAATATTCTTCCAACATTGTTCTTGTGATGGAGGGGATATATAAAATAATTTAAAGGGGAAATCCCACGAACAACCAAGAACTCTAAAGTGGTATTTTGATCCGTTCCCGCATTGCTGAGTAATCCTCTAAAAACCTGCACTCATAGCAGCTGTCCCTCCCATACCCACAAAAACGAGCGAATCTTTCACGATCTGACGTAACATTGTGAGAATGGCCCCTTTCAGGAAGATTCTGCTCTGACAGCACCATCCCCAGTCTAACACCAACACTCAATTTCTCCAAAAAACGTTCATTTTAGATTAACGAACTGTATATCTTCCCGTCTTCAATAAATTCCATCTCAAACAGGTTTTCGTTGCTTTAGACACGGGGCTTCTTTAAGACACTCCCACCTCCCCGGTTGGGCACAGTCGTGCAGACGTCAAGTGTTGTGAACTACTAAAAGCAGATATATGGTATGTCATCCATCTTTGAAGAAGTTTGGATACTATTTATTTTTGTGGGAGGAACGAAGAAAGAAAGACTCTAGGATGACGTCATGAAATGGGCGGTAGCCACACCCAGTGCCAGGTGGAGCCTCAGGAATCAAGTCGTTTTACTTCAGGAAAAATCTCACAACAATAGCAACTATTTCTTAAAGAATTTGTTTTTTAGTGTTCCAAAGGGAATATGTTATCACATATATGGATGCAGTTCACTCTGAAAGGCTTAAGAAAATCAAGGTATGGCCCCTTTAAGGTTACATCTGCACTTCTCAGTATTTCTTTATAACTTATGCTATCTTACATCGACGTGTTCTCCTCCCGTGACAAAGATGGGCTGGAGTTCATGACTGCCATGGACACCAGTGAAAATCAAAAATCATTAAAAAAAAAAAGTTCCGCACACTGTCTGGTGGGTTGCAGATGACCCCATCCCCATCGTTAACACGCCTTGGAAGGGTTCATCAAATAGTGATGTATCAGGAGCAGATTAAAAAAGCCATTTGAAAAAGCTCTCAGTTGTGATCCACTTGCAGACAAATCGATCCATTAACGCCTTCATTTTCCTAGTCTGAGCTGACATCTTGCTCCAAATTGTCCGGCTGGATGTTCGGCTTTTTTGTTGCACCGCTAATGTTAGCTTGAAGTTGTGAGGGGCTGTAAGCTAGCGGGAGAGCGTGTAAACAAAAAGAGATGATGGGATATCAGAGGAGGCTTACTTCTGCCCACAACTCAGGGGTGAATTTCTGATGATCTCCTCCCGCTTTGCAGAAAATGTCTTAAAAATGACAGATTTTTGTCTAAAAACTGCATAATCTTAATTAAAAGATCCATGGGAATGATGGATATTAGAACTACATTATTCTTAATTAACAAAATAAACAGCAAAGCCTTTAGTTGATGAAGTTTCCACCATTAACATGTTTAAAGGATTGTCTCACGACTCATGTATTATTGTGAAACCACAGTATTACTATCTTATACTTAAATACTGTTGCATATATTATCATTTTGTAAAATATCCTGTGATTTCCAGTTGTAGTAACGTCAGCCCGCTTTAAGTTTTCTACTAGCTTACATCCCTGGGGAGTAAATAACTTATGCAGACAATGAATGAGTGTGAATGCATGGCAGTATAATAGCCTGCTATCTGTCATAATGCAGGCCGTCTGTAGGAAGATTGAAATTTCCCATGTTGATATTGCAGTGGCGGTGAATGCTTGCTATATTGTTCAGCAACGATGAACATATTATTTTTTTTAAAAGACAAAAACGCTCGGGCGATGGTTACCGCAGTGGAAACAGCTCAGGCGGTAAAGCATGGCAGGAATACTTTGGCCTTGCAGCAACAACATTTTAAAATGTAGCAGATGTTCTTGAAAGGAGTCACTACTAATTAAAACTGCTCATTATTAATTAAAAAAAATAAAGTGGTCATTTTTCCTTGAATTGCAGACGTGTGAGTAAAATAAAACCTAATATCTTTGCAGTGATGAATTTAAATTAATGAGATTTATCAGGGTCTGAAAGGGGAAAAAAAAAGAATCATTTTTTGTCTGCACTAAGCTTTAGCTCGAGGCTTAGCAAGAACAGAATCACAAAATAAACAAATGCTTCCTTAAAACACATTAGACAAAAGAAATGTAACTCTAAGAAATTAACAGTGACATATGTAAAACAAGTAATTTAGGATGGATTATGAAAGCAGCGAGACAACAAGACAGAAACTCTTATTTACAGAGTGCAAATTCCACATACTTAACTGACATCTGCTGCATTTGCAGTCTGCTGCTTGGAAGTTGCAGGAATCTATTACAATATTATGAAAACACTAAAAAGAAATTGTTTGCTGTGTTTTCGTTTTCAGATGTACAAAATCCTCTAACAACAGGGGCGTCCTAAACCAAATCTATTTTTAATTGGCTCCAACAGGTCTCACATCTGGCCTCAGTTAGAAGAATGCTCACCCACTAGGGGGAGCTGGTGTTCTTGATAGGTCAGCCTCTACACAAAACACAATTAACAGAAGAAGAACCTTTTTATTGTTAAGCAGAAACAACAATAAAGGGGTGGGCAAACTTTTTGGCTTGTGGGCCAAAAAGGATTGTAAAATTTGACAAAAGAGATTCACTAAGAAGAAAGTAATGTTGAGTCTCGGTAAAAATTCTTAATTTTGATTGAAAATAAATATATTTTAAAATTGAACCTTTTGAAGCTTTTGATTTCATATCAGCGCCAATTGCAACAATAGGTTGATGTCTGTCAGGGAAAAACCCAAAGTTAGAGAAATGCTGCAATCATGTGGGGTTTGATTGATCGAAAAAATGACTTTTTGACTCAGAAAACTGACGTGAATCTCAGAAAAACAACCAACCTTCACACACCTCATGAATGCAAAATAGCTAAAACAAAGGTCAATTTTTTGTGCACATTTGATAAGACACTAGACACCAGAATTACAGGGAGAACAAAACATTTTCAATATAATTTCATCCAGTTTGGCAGGTCAGATTAAATAGTTTAACGGGCAGAATTTGACCCCTGGTTTCTTGACTAGGATTTAAATCACAATTTTTTTTCCTTTTTTTTGCTGTTTAAGAGATGTGACTTGTACTCAGGTGTGACCCATATCTTATTTGAAAATAAATAGTGCTTCACACTCTTGAATGATGATCATTAGGACGAGCATGAGATTTTAGAACTTATCATTCAAGTTACAATCTTGCCTCGGATCTCCTGACTTTCAGCATTACTCGTGCGCCTTCAATTACTTGATCCATCTCTGCTCCCCTTAGCGCTCACACACCAAAACAGCTGCTATGTCCTCACTATATAATGCACTATATAACGCGTTCGCCATTTTGTAGTTTTCCCAGAAGTCTTTGCAAAAAACTTGCGTGCAGTGAGGCTCACTACATTTGCAAATATAGGACCACAATGCACTGGGGTTGAACTATTTTGCCAAAAAAATTTTCATTTTTAATAAACCATCCACATTTTTACCACAAGAATACAATGGAATCACAAATTTGAAAATTTATTTTCACTTCATGAAATTGGTGATGTCATATCTGCCATTTAAAAAAAAGAAAGAAAAGTAATGAGAATTGCTTTTAAAACCCAAGGTATTATATAGTTTTGCACTATATAATTCTGACATAGCCAACATCTCTTTCCAGGACATCTCTTTTGCTGCAATTTATACTCCGGAGCTACTTATAGTCCAAAATATAAGATAGGACAACACATTGGCACTAAAATTTGCTTTATGTGTTATTCTAAGTGTTTTTCACAAAGATCTAATGAGATGTTGACGGTCGGGAGCAGAACCAAGTTTCCTGTAGTTCTGAGCTCTCTGAGAGTATGACGTGTACTTTGAAGCTAACTACACCTCCTACACATGTGTTGATTAAGCACAGAAGGTGAGGTCTGGTGACTGGCACACCTGTTCATATAATTGTCTGAATGTAGGTCTCAGTGGGGGAAAAAAAAAATGTTGAACACCCCTGGGTTAGACGGAGATGAACAATCACTGATCTGTCAGGCTGACGCTGAACTGTGGTGTTAGCAGAGACTGGGAGGTCACTGATTCAAATCCCTGGAGGATGGTCCGCTGCAGTGCTGCAGTGGATGATGGGCAGACGCAGCGCCACCTTGATGCCCTTTAGATTTTTCAAGTCGTTTTTGATAAACACTTTGTTCTGCTCGGCCTCACACGTACTTCGGATGGCAGCTACATGGAGTTTGTGTCATAAATATTGTTTATTGCAAGGCTTGTTTGCAATTCTAATTGCTTGAAGGGATAGAAAGTAGCTGCTCTTTACTCAGTAAAACCACTATGTTTAATCGCTACCGGAGCAACCTCCTGTTATCCTCCCCTGGTCCCGTCTTATCTTAAAAAAAAACCCTTGACTCTGAGAGTAAATATGAACATGAGTTATTGGGTGTGACTGGGACAAGTAAACAAAGATCTAAAGACACTGGCTTTCATTTAACACCACCTTCAAAGTGACTCGCTCCAGCAGAGTAAAAATATACATGCAGACAGTGCTAAAAAAATGCTCCTGAACTTGGGCTTCTAGGAAGATGAAATGCACCTATTTGCACAGTGAAAGCTTAAATAGTAAATCAATGGAAAGGCAATCACAAAAAAGTACATTTTAACATTTTATTGAGTTTGCATTAGTATGGACTCCCCTTATTGATCACTTCTAAAGCACTTATAATAAAATTAAAGAAGTTTAAATGAAATTTCCCTCCAGTTAGTTTCTTTGACTTTGGTCTTTGGTGGATTGAGCGATCAGAGGTGAGCAAAGAAGAAAAAGAGATGTGCTATTATTTGGTTTTGGGGAGATGTTGCACATTTAAAACCAATTGAGAAACAAAAGTAGTGCTGTGTGGTTTTTCTTCTCTCTATTTCAGTTCATCCTTTTACTTTTTTTTTTTTTCCTATGCCAGAGTTAGCATAGCTAGAAACACAATTCAGATTAGTGCGGGCAGACGGTCCTTGGGGAGCCGATGGGGACCGGGGTCCCGCTTTCCTTCTCTGTCCTCATTACCCAAAGACAAGCCGCTCTCTGGCAAAATCAATGAAAAAGGCTTATGCACTAATGCAGGCAATGTCTGGTGCTGGGACTTTGCTTTGCGCTTGTGTTTTCTGTTCCTCACTGTGTACACGTGCTATGTGCATGTGAAAATCTCTTCCCCCTCTCGGTGTGAGCCCAATCATTTGTGCTAAAGCGGGGTGCTGGAGCAGAATTTTTTCCTCTCAAACAAGTGCCGAATTGCCTACTACTGGGGCAACCTCAAAGCTTCCAGTATTACGCTATAAACCACGGGGATCGCTCAGAAGGCCTTTAATTACGCACAGATAGCATCAGATTCATATGCGAATCCCTTTTACTTCAGAGCTGTTGTTACTATTGTAATTATAATTGCTCTGGGCATCGTTTCCATGACGACTTCTACTCACTGTCTAGCGTTTGTATACAACTTCCTTCGCAGTGACAAAAAGAAGAGCAGCACCTCACTGTTTCCTGTCAACAACCCTCCTGCAGCAGATGTCGACTTCAACGTTTGCAGTGCGGCGTCTCACAGCTCAATCTACGCCACAGATGTCGGCCCTGGTCGATTCTGCTGTTGTTCGGCCCCCGTCTCACGCGTCTGCCTCTTAATTTGTTTGGGCAAAACCACCAGTTGCAAGAAATGCTAAATAATGGTTCGACGTCGGGGATGATCGCAGTCCTGAACCCTTTGAAGGTTCTGTGTGGACAGGATGGCAGAGCAACGAGGAAGGGAGGGAAATAAATAAAACCGAAAAAAAAAAAAACAGATCAATAAATATTTCAGCAGCTGCTCCCTTCACAGACTTCTCCTGAAGCCATAAGAGATGGAGAGGGGAGACAGAGGGGATGAAGTGGAGGAATGAGAGAAAGAACAGAGTAATTGTGTTCTGGACTCTCATTCACAGTGAGCACAGGGAGAGATGGAGGGTGAAAGAGACCGACAGAGAATAGGAATAATTGTGTCCCAGACTTTAATAGACAGAGAGAGCGAGGGGTGGAAGAGGGACACAAGGCGTGCTAACGAGCACCACATACCAACGCTGTCCTCCGTGGGAACAAAAAAGCCATATGAGAGCCTCTGCGCGGAGACTTTAGCTCCCTATAACAATGACTGTAAGAGTCTCTCTTCTTGACTCTCACTTCATTCTAATTCCTGTCAGGAGTTAGCGACAGACCGTGTGGGTGTGTAGTTTGTGCAGCAAGCAGTTCTAAATGATAATGAGCCGCTCAACAGCTGAGACGGCTAACATGTCGCCGGGAATCAGGCGTGGCTGCTGTCTGTGCCAATCATCAGCTGATATGTTTCGAGATTGTCGTGAAATTTGCTCAGCCAGGATGCAGTATGAGAAGCACATTGTGTGGGTTTAATGCACACTGCAAAAACTGAGGTGGAAAGACGCAAAAAAAAAAACAAGCTGATGATGGCGGACAGGCCAGAAAGAAGTTATAATAAAATGATTGAGGGAGGGATGCTGGGAAGGAGAGACAGATGGTGTGAGGGAGGAAGGGGAGGATGGATGCAAAGACCCGCAACAGGCGGTGATCGAGATGGATTGATTTTGGAGGCAGATGATTAGGTGGAATAAAAAAAAACATGGCAGGTTCATCCTGCCAATGAAAACTGAGTTTGGTAATATTGCTGCGTGAGTGGGAGTCGTAGAACTGTTTCAGGGTCACTTGTTGTGTGGTATTGTAGCAAGGAAGGAAGTGATGCTAACGCAGGTTTGGGAGTCTTTCTCGTGAGGCAGCGCATCATCGTGTGAATGTTTAGTAAGAATTTACACTATAGTGATTCTCCTGCTCCTTTTAGCACATTTTTCACCACATAAAAACTTAATCACACTTACAGAGATCTTGGTATCAAAACATTCAGCTGGTTCAGGATATTACAGCTTGTAGTTTTGGTATTCATTAACTTTATAGATTTTTAATTGTTGAGGAAATGAATGAGAAAGTTTTCAAATTTCAAAATGTTAATAGTCATGGGCTATGTTTTCATCTTTACAGTAATAAAAAAAAAATAGAGTTTAGCTTTAGCAACATGCTAACGCTTTTGGCTAATATTTTATCTTACAGGGGTTTTTTTAGGCTGATTTAGTGTTTAGCTTCTATTTTAGGACAACATTTTTGACTAATTTAGTTTACTGGGGAATTTCAGGCTATTTTGGAGTTTAGCTAGTAATTAAGCAATAAGCTAGCTTTTTTAGCTAACTTTTTTCATTTTTTTTCTACTTAAGTGTTTTATGCTAATTTTGAGGTTAGCTAAAAAATTTAAGCATTCAAAGATTCAGTGGTCTTTATTGTCATATCACTACAGGAATGAAATTAAATTCACATCTCTGGTCCCAGACGAACTGTTTAAGTGCAAGTATGACAAATATGAATACGAAAGACATATCAATGTGATACACAAATGCATCTATTGCAGACATTGATTTGTTGCACAGTATAAGACAATATAAGTATAAATATTGCACAAACATTGGCTTCCGAGGGTCTGCGGGGGTCTTCAGTCTTATTGCCTCAGGAAAGAAGCTGTTTTGCAGAAACATGCTAACGATTTTGGCTAATTTGTTATCTACTGAGGCTTCCCTTGGCTAATTTGTGGTTTAGCTTCTATATTAGCAACATGCTAACTTTTTTGGCTAATTTGGTTTACTGAGGACTTTTAGGTAGTTTTGGAGTTTAGCTAGTATTTAAGCAACAAACTAGCTTGTTTGGCTAAATTGGCATCTACTAAGTTTGTTTTGGGCTAATTTGGAGTTTAGCTCATATTTAGTGAACACACTAAATATTTTGGCAAAATTAGCATGCTTTAGGGATTTTTAAGCAGTTTTACTACATATTTTTCAGAAATTTAGGTCAACTTCAGCAGTCTTTCATAATTCCTTACAAAATGTCCAGTCTTTTAGCTAATTTAGCATTTTGCAAATAGCAATTAAAGAAAAATCCATCACTATTTTCAGCAAAAAGCATTTAGACTAGCATTATCACAGATAATGCAACTATTCTAGTTTGGACCTTGTCAAGAATCCACAGGTTACATGCATTATTATCTTTAGGTATTTAGTAAAATATGCAACATACATGGCAGTCAATTTTACAGGGTGCAAAGTTGCTCCTTTGAAAGCTGCATAATTACTAAAAAACATCTAAGGTGTGCAGTAGTGTGTACTTGTATCATTTGCTGCGATCCACACTGCGATTAGAGATATGTCACAAGTCTCCTGTCATTTAATGTCGGCACGTAGCTCCGGCCCCCGCTGTGAAGCCGCCTGTGGGAGTTCTTGTAATAAAATGACCATGTTAGCATGACATTTTGATAGAAAAGACTCAGTTAGGCAGGATTTGGCTGTGACAGCCCATAAATGGCCCTTTTTGATCCCAGCCTCTGTCCTCTGGGTATTGGGTGTTCGAAAACTGTTGTACGCGTTTTAAAGCGAAAGATCAGAAGGAGAGTTTTGGAACAAACCACCATATTTGTGACAGTGTGGTCCTACTGCGGTAATTGGGATGTTGGGGAAGA
The DNA here is from genome assembly GCA_003999625.1 of Oryzias javanicus. Lineage (NCBI taxonomy): Eukaryota > Metazoa > Chordata > Actinopteri > Beloniformes > Adrianichthyidae > Oryzias > Oryzias javanicus. The sequence goes on along the minus strand of CM012452.1, from coordinate 26,624,017 downwards.
TTCCATCAAACATTTGCGCTGCTAGAGACCTTTAATTGGCTTTGGAAGCAGATACTGCGGTATTGTTGTGCTATGATATTTCGCTAATTAGATGCGGAGCAGGATAGTAGCAAAAGCCTTTGCTGCTCTACTCGGTTTTGCAGGATAAAGGACTCAATCTGCATTTGGACCACAACTTTGGCTATTTAAGATATTTTCAAGACACGTTCAAAATGTGCTTTAATCACATTTTTGTTTATTCATCTTGGGACGTGGATGAATAGCGCAATCTAATCATTTCTACATCCTTAAAAAAAAAATCAGTTTCTTTCAGTGTTTTAAGAATCACCCCAAAAAAGTTATTTTAATTACATCCATTTCTCCCTTTTTGCATTTGTGCTGCAATAAATAAAAATAAATTTGGGAAACGAGGCTCCTAGAAAAACTCAAATTAAAATTTCTCATCATGCTGGCCTTGTTCATCAACTGCCTTTCAATACGAGCATGAAAATGAATGCCCAGGCCTAAAACACACACAAAAAAAGTCTGCACTGTTTGATATATGATCAAATATGGAGTTGAAAGCTCTGAATAGGGTTACTACATAAAAGCAAACATTTTCGTATCACTCCCTGTAGAAATGACTCTGTGAAATCATTTTTTCACGGCAGCAGAACATCTTACTCTCTCGCCATCAAGAGGATACCGGCTGTATCGATGTGACCTTTATCGGGCCGGCAGACCTACAATTCCATTAAGTTATAATGAAGGTGTCAGAAAAGGGCAATTAGCTCCCTAATGTCGGGCATCAGTACTCTTAGAAAACATACATTTGCTGACAAGCCTAAAACAAAAAAAAGAAAGAAAAAGAAAAAGCCTGCTCTTTAGATTGTGTTGTCGCCGAGATTGTTGATTTAGATTTGACCCTTTGAAAGCAGATCTATCTCTGCTGCAATTGACAGCTTAAAACAGTGATTAAGGAGTCTGTCAATGCAGGCATCAAGTAAAAAAAAGAAAAAAATCTGCTCATATTCGGAGTGAGAGAAAGAGTTTATCAGGCTGATGTCAGACCTCCACTGGTGAAGATTCCAGTCTGATGCGATGATACTGTATCTGAGCCAGAGAAGATAAACAACCCAATTCAACGCTTGTTATGAAGCCTCATGTATTGTAAACATCTGCCTTATCAAACTTCAGTTATCTTTGTTTGTAATTTAGGATTTGACAGCTGTAATCAGAATTGATCTGTATGCTGCAGGGAGGCTGCTAAATCTGACATGACTAATGTCGGGCAGGCCGTGCAGGTGTTTTTTCAATCAGAGCGACATGATTGATCCTCCCTTGAATCCATCATGATCAAGCCATATTGACACTGTGCTTCTATTAAGATTTTCTTTTGACGGATGAGAGAAGCCAGAGATATCAGCTAGCATTTGAAGCCCCCACCTCCCACTAAAAGCATTTTCACTCAGCCCCACTGAGCAATTATTAATCCGAAAAAATGTTGAGGCCACTTCTGCAGCTTCTTCTTGTACTATTGATTTCCTTTTAATTAGATTTTTTTTTCTTTTTTTGCATCGCGAATTAATGAGAAGAGTTTTAACGATGGGTGAACCTTTGCCTGAAGGTCTGATTATTTCATACAGTTAACGTTACACATGTAATATAGCGGGTTTAATTGAAACATTTTCTAATAATCTTTTGAGTGCATAATTTCGGGGAATATGATGCAAAACTGTTCAATCTTATTGAAAAAGTACCTTTTTTTCCCCCCATTGCCTGTCACTGAACGCCTCATTTGGGCTCTTAGCGGCGCAGTGAGGAATTTATCCTCAAGAATATATGTGTCTGTTGTCAGCATTTTGACAGAACGGTTTGATGTAGCGCTGTGAATTTCTTTTCTTAAAGACAGGACTTCTAACTGAGCAAAGATTTGCTTTCATATAAAAGCAGCAGCACGGGCTGAAAGCAAAGATGGCATAACGCTTATTGTCAAACCTTTAAGACTGACTGGCTTTGAAATACAGATCCTTTGAAATTGCAACATTTCAATTCAGAGGACAGCAATTACACAGTCCGGCACAGGAGTGGCTGGAATTGCAATGCGGCCGTTGCCATATTTATTATAATCCTGCCAGTTTTTGCTCTGTGCTTAGTGCTCAGCCCTGGGGACCCCACATGCCGTCTGACTGTGCCCACTCACCCGCCGCTATACTTCCTGCTCTCAGCTCACACTTCAAGACACGAGCGCGGCGCCTAAGGCCATCTGTTTGCTTTTTCTGGGGCAGCAACTTGATGCCTACGGGGATACGGACATATGTGATAAAAAGAACCATCAGAGTTGTCAACCTGCTGTGTCTGTCCTCGTTACCTGGGGAGCACAGCACATCCTCGCACCTCTTAATAAAAAGTTGTAGCTCTCCTGTCTTGCCGCTCCCTGTAGGGGACCCCCTCCGGAAAGCACAGCATTTAAAATGCCCTTTTGCATGCCGTGCCACATCGATATGAGAGGCTGAAGGTGGTTCTGCAAAACAGAATTAAAATTTTAGGTCATTTTCAGTCACAGCAACCGAGCATGCAGACATTTTCACCTGGAACCCTTTTTATTTTTAGCTTCAATTTTGATTATACAGCCTTTCTGTTTTATTTTTTGGGATTAGCCAGCTATGAAAGAGAGTGTTATTTTATCATTTCATTTGGTCACAAAACAATAAACATACAATTAGATTTGTTTTTATCGTTTCAATGATTTGTTTTTCTCATAATCTGGAAACATTGTACACATTTAAATGAGGTTTTGAGCAAAATGGGGATATAAATACACAGATATGTAGTTGTAGATGTATATGTTGAACTATTTCTTTGTTAACAGTCCTGGCTAAGGCTGAGTATTGCTGATAATTTAAAGAATCGATTACATTCTGATTTTTTTCAATTCTTTTGATTCATTCAATTTTGAGTTTACAGGATTTACACATTTAGACAGATTTGTTTAGAAATGCATTTATCTATTCATCTATATATGTTTTAAAGATATTCATAAAAAAACAATATATTATATATAATATTATAAATATTCATAAAAAATATTTCCTTAAGACAGTTTGGATAATTCGTGCCTGTGAATTTATAAAGATGTTCATTTAGTCAGAACTGTATGTTTAGGTCGACCAAGCATTAGCATTAGCCGCCCATGGAAAATCTATTACACGTTAGCATCAAGCTAATGGACTTTTACACTATTTTTTTTTCCAAGAACCATTTTTTAGGAGTTTTTCCTTACCAAGAAGTCAGGGACGCCCAGCTTAGTTTAGTTTAGCGTTTAGCTATTGTTTATATTTGATGAGTGATTTTATGCTTTTGGACAATCACCAGTATGAAGCCCATTTAGACAACTGTGTTGTAATATTGAGTTGAACTGAATATGCTGTCAAATTGAACTTTTATGCCTATACATGTACAAGCTCAATGACTTGTCATTCTCCTAGCATCCCTGGAAGTAAGCAAACAAATAAACATAGAAATATTCAGTTTTTCTGCTGAATATAAACAGTAAAAGACAAAAGAATTCATTTTGGACTTTGCATGAGCGCTACAGATGAGGATTATGAACTGTGTCATTGTGACTTGCAATGAAAATGCCTATCTGCAAACAGCAAAGTCCTTCCCTGTCCTTGAACTGTCCATACAAGAGAGGGTTACCGTGAATGATGCTGCATTCAATCAAGGTGCAGCCGCACTTCCTCTTTGAGAGCAATGTGTGTTTGAAGACTTGACCCTCGCATGAGTGTTTGATGAGTAGAGTGTCACATGATTGTAATAGACCGACCATCAAATGCATGCATGTAACATGTCCATATTGATGTTTATGACAGCTAATTTCTAGGATCCCATCATGCATTTAGTTACTCATGGGAGATGGTTTGACTGTGAATTATAACTACAGACACTCTTTTCACAAACTGCACCACGTTACATCCAGAAACACCTTAAAGATCAAACTCAGTGGGTGGTGCTACAGCAGTGAGGTGTGCTTGGATTGAAAAGAGAAATACACATAAGCCACGGCTCTTTTCAACCTATATGTGGGTCAAATAAGAATGTCCCATTGTGTAATTTAAAACAGGAAAACTGTGTTTTTAACTTGTTCTTGTAACATTTTTCTCATGACTGCTTTTCTGAGTATCTATTTATTCAAATTGTGGTGAATTGGAAGAAGACAAAAACAAAAGGCAGTTTGGAAAAGCTTGATGTTGTTATGTTCTATTCTGATGCATCCACTCGCAGATAAATAGATCCATGAACGTCTTTGTTTTCCTTATCTTAGCTGGCATCTGGTTCAAAACTGTACAGATGGATAGCTCCTACTCCTCCCACTCAATTTCGTTGTATATTGTACAATGACAATAAAGTTATTCTATTCTATTCTATTATTGCTCACCATTTTTGTTGCACCACTAATGTTTAGTTGGGGTTGTGAGGGGCTGTGAGCTAACAGTAAGAGTGTAAACAAAGGGATCATGGGAAATGAGCTTACTCCATGCCAACTGTCACCCATGAGTCAAAGGTGATTTTATGACAAATTTCTGCCGCTCTGCAGAAACTATGTCCTAGACAACAACACGAGTTTCTGGATTCTGCCTAAAAATGTCTCTATCATAATTGATAGACCACTGGGAATGCTTTTAGATCAGAGTGGAATTTACAGTGTTAGGAATTCGGTCAAACATAAAACAATATGTTTGTTGAATACCGTTTAGTTTTGCCACAAACAATTATTTTAATAGTCGACTAATCACCGATTATTTTATCCGATTAGTCGACTAATCAGGTCATGCGTAAACTGGATGCAAATCTTAAACCTTCATTAGCTTTGAACTAACTAAAAACTAGATATATAGCATTACCTGCAATAATGTTAATGTGAATGCTGTAAGCTGAATTTTGCTGCCGACATGCTAGTGCTGATAGCTGAAGATGCTAAAATTGATAGCTAAAAACGCTGAAGTTGATAGCTGAAATCGCTGAAGCTAACAGCAGAAAACACTGAAGTTGATAGCATGCTAAAATATTAATTAAATGCCAAATTAGCCTAATAAAATGAAAAAATCCTTAATTAGTCAAAATAGCTAGAGTGGGGCTGAAATATCTCCAAATTAGTCTAAAAAACAAAACAAAAAAGCCTAAATTAGCCAAAATAGCTATGATGCAGGTGAAATATTAGCCAAACTCCAAATTAGCCTGAAAAACTGAAAAAAAAATCCTACATCAGCCAAAATAGTTCGCTAGCAGTTGAAATGTTAGCTAAACTCCAAAATAGCCTAAAAAACAAAAAAGCCTAAATAGGCTAAAATAGCTAAGATGTTGTCGAGTATTTTACTAGTCGACTAATCGTGGCAACCCTAATACTGATGCATTTGGAGCTCATAGTGAACCTTTTTAACCAACAATGTATCCAGGTTTCCTAACCAGCCGCGATGGTTTTCCATCATGGCACACATACTGCATCACCTCCTGCTTTGAGAATAACATACAGGATACCAAAAAGAGCCATCCGAGAGGATCATTAGTGTCCCACTGCCATCTCTGCTGGAGATCTACAGCCAGAGATGAATGCACAGGGATGCAGCTTCTTCACAAAGAACTCAACCTACTTTCCTCAACACCTCTTCTCTGATAACCGCAGAAAAGAAATCCATATACCATTCCAGCCCAGACCTCTTGATTAAGGGGCAGCTTTATTCCATCTGTGATTAAACTTCTAAATGAACGCTGGCATAATGTCCACGTCCGTCCTTGAAGCATAAAGGGTGCCTGTAATTTAGAGCTTTTGAATTGCCCTGCACTTTAAAAGGTTCTAAAAAAAGCATCATAATTACATTTGTGGTCAAATGTAAGTTGATGACAAATGAATAAAGAAGGGTGTCTCATAAATATACAGTCTCCTTTAGCAGGTTTTATTTTTGATCTAATTAAAGAAGATTAAAGCAGTAAAAAAAAAAAGAAAAAAAGCTTTTCTGCATAGTGGTTGAATTTAGTTTAAGTTGTTTCTTCCCAAATGAAACAAAAATTGTAACTTCTATGAAAATTCAGTTTATAGGTCAATGCAGCAGGCGGCTTACTTTTTATTTTTTTGTTTAGATAAGAGGACAACCACCAGTAACAAATGAGATTCTCGGTCAAAGATTTTCCTTACAGCTCGCCAAACTCTTCTTCTTCTCCTCTTCATAAAGATTCATGTGTGTGAGTCATTAAAAAAGGATCTGTTCTGACTTCTGCACACCTCATTAGATATTTGCATGATGTATGAGAGAGAAAGAAGACATTTCTAGTCACTTCTAGCACAATGGAAGATGGTGAAGCATCGTGAAAATACAAAATCAACAAATGGACCACCTGTTGGAACGACCTCTGACTTTTGAGTGGAAAAAATACGCTTTTCAAAGCAACTATTTCTCCATTACAACAAGGGTGGTCTCTGCTGTCTTTAACTTTTGAAGCTGCTGACATGAAAACATGAATAATTAATATAGCTCGAGAAAACTGGCATGTCACATTATAAAGTCAAGAATCACACAAATTACATTTGATATAAAAAATAAAAAAAATCAGATGCAAAGAAAAAAAAAATCTACTAGATTTGTTATACATTTCCATTTTTTTTAAGAAAAATAAATCATTTAGATGTAATACATTGAGACAGGACCACTCACAGATTCTCCCCTCACCACTAGAAAGAACACAAAAAAAACATTTTAAGATAATTTATGTTTCATAATTTAGTGTTTTCTGAGGTTGTTCAGCAATGGCCCTGAACAGAAATACATGTTATTTGGATGAATGGATGATTGGAGGTTAAGTTTTTGTAAGAGATTAAAAGGCATATAAAGATTTCACTTTTATGAGACAAAAAACAAAAAAGGTCAATACAATTTAATTAAAAATAGTACCTCTTAAAGTAATATCTATTAAGTCTTTTTTTAACATTTGTAGAGGGAATTTAATCCTCACTTTTGAATCCACTGTTTCCAGGCTGTTTTTAACTCTTGCATCTTGCAGGATCTGCAATTATTTAAGCGGAAGTAGCTCCGTTCATGGGTCCTGCATATGAGGAAGTGGATAAAACCAGGAATGTTTCAGAGCTTCATGACTTCAAATGGAGTTTGTGGAAAAGACACACGGAGATAAATTGAGACGGAGCCCCACCATACGCGGGCCTGTGACTGACTTTAGCCGGTTGTTTTATTTATTAGCCCTGCCAGGTTGGTCGCAACATTAATTTCATGCCTGTGTTACCACACCTGCATCTTGTGCTGACTTCAAGCAGCTCAGGAGAAGGGAGTAAACCCCTTCCCTCCATGCGGCTCAAGAAAAAGCGACATAAAAGTGATGAATTAACGCGCTAAATAATTTGTTGAATTTATTCTATTGTGATCCTGTGCCTTGCCGGCCTTTTAATAGAGTGTATTCCATTTTCATATATTCTGGGTCGCATTATTGAATATAGATATGAGCGGCGGAGTCACAACATGTTAGGATGATAAATAAACTTGCCTTTCTTTTGCTGAGTCATGTTTTATCTTTGCATTCAAAGGTCTTTTCTTCTATTTGTCACCAGGCTCCTTTTTAGCTGCTCATCATAATATTAGACACTGACTGAAGGATTACATTATGATGACTGAAGGGGTATTAGTCGGATGGAAATTTATCCCACTTTTTTGTAGAAGGAAGCAAAAAGGTTCCAGGTTTACATGCAAATGGGATCCAGTGTTTGTTGGGTTCTGTGCAGACTCAACACATTTCTAATCAGGCTTGGCGAGGAGAGTGAGCAGAATTTCTTGAAACAGGACAGTTCTGACAGTAGAGAAGAATCAAGGCGAGGAGTCGGAGCTCTTGACTAATCAGCGAGGATCACTTTGGAAGGAAAAGATCTCAGTGGGAAGCTTTTCCTGTCAGTTTGATAAAAAACCCAGAAAGCTCAGCCTGAAGCATTCACAAAACAAACCAGGGCAAGGCTCCTAAATTCTGGACCCAGATGCTTCTGTTGTTTCTCCTCAGAATTCCAAAAGAGTCGATTGGCCTTATTTTCTATAAAGAGCGGGATGACCCTCCTGAAATGATTGAGGTGATCAGCCCAGGACTTTTCTCATGGTTTGTCAAAGCCCACAGGGGACTGACCGACTCTCCTTAGTTTTTTTTCCCACTTTTTCTTTCCCTCATATCATGCGGACAGCTCTGCTAAAAGATTCATGCGTGTGGACTTTGGGGTCATTAAAGAATGATCTACTGCAAAGCAGTTTTTTTTCAAACTCACAATGAAATTCAATATTCATGAAATGGATTTTCCTCCTTTCTTTCTCGCCCACTCACTCCAGCCTAAGAAGCGTGTTTGCCGGTATATTTGGACTGTTTGCACAGCCTTGTTAAGCTAGCACAGGTTAATGGTATCCTAAAGGCGCGTTTTCAGGCCACCCAGTTAATTATACAGTGTTGACGGACGACCTCCTTCACATTACCTGTGTAAAGCAAAGCCGAGTTGGGGCCCATCTGGGCTTTTCTAAGATTGGGGTCAAAGTAAAGACCGGTTAATCAAAGTTTTGTTTACACAAGATTTGTGCTAACTGTGCAGAGGAAAACTGCATAATCAAACCGGCACCTCGGAAATTTATGATATGCAAATGCTGACATTAAAAAAAATACCAGTGTGAGAAATATATTATGTTTTTTGTTTGCTTGTTTCCTTCTAGGCGACATAGTTTTCTCAATATAGATGCCTCTAATAAATTATACTTGATCTATGGCTTAGAGATTTGTGATTACATTATTATTAGACTCAGCATAATAGTGCTGTACTGTCATATTTTGGCTTTATTCAAAAACAGATAATAGCCACGGTGTACTTTTACGTACACATTTATTTCCTATATTGAGAAAAAATATGTGTTTTTATGTATTTTTCTGGTACAGTGTGACAAAGAGGGATGCAGTCGTATAGATTATGGTTTGAAGTATCAATCTAAATATTTTATTTGGGTCACTGTTTAATCCTCTCCACGCTGTATAAATCAGTAAAGAGACGTCACAGAAAGCAAGGAGTCCCAAAGCCACCAACTTTGTCTTTTTTGCCCTTTTTTTATTAAGTTTTCATTCTTTTTATTTTTGAGAGAGCATATATAATCATTCTGTGTATTTGTCTTTTTAATAGGAGTGCCAGTTTTACTGAAAGTTTGTTTCCTCCTGCCTGTTGCTTTTACCATCAACATGGTGCAAATATTTAAAAAAATAGATAAAGTTGAAGATTGAGCCTTGGATCCATTTGAATAAAGTTAAAACAATACCAGTTTTATTGAAAGAGCTGATTGCTTTGAGCATGAATTTTTATTTTGGTTGATTGTAGACAAGAAAGTAATTTCGTACATGAGGCCCCTTCACCCTCTGTGTGTGTTTTTGTGCCAGTGGTTCTGAAGACGTGCGAGGTTTATTTTACTTGCAAATTATTTGTAACATTAGCTACATGCACCCATACGAGGGGTTGACCGGTACGGGAGCTGTTGGATTTTGGGTTTTCTGGGCCCCTTAGAGAGTTGTAGACAGGAGCAGCTATATTGTAACCCTTCTGCTCTCTTAGGCTTGTTTACATTAAAAGTGGGGTCATCTGGACTAAAAGAGTAACCAAACCCAAAAATAAACTTTTTTGGCTGTTGACCTCTATAAATGGGGCTTTAAATGTGCTGTCTGTTGGTCACATTTTTGACTAGTTAAAATAATCTTATTTAATTCCTGAAAATATAGTCAAAAACTGCCTGTGTGCTGCCCCCTACAGGTTGAAACAAGATACTACAGTTGAATTTTGTGATTGGTCTGCAGCTCCAGTATAAAAGCCCCGCCCATCTTTGATCATGTAATGGTCGGTTGTTGTTGCATTAGCTTAGCTTTAGCATTGCTCGTAGGCTTTTTGCTTTCAGAAGTTTACCAAAGATTACCAAACTTTTCTACAGTCTCGTTACCCCTAAAGACCACACACTTGATACTTGAACAGCACTTTGCACATTATGCACGATTTGGGGGTTTCAGAAAAATTCCTACCACACGGCTGCGGCACAACCAGTTTACCCTTATTTACCATCGTAATGTTCAAGTGTATGACCTGTCACGCAACTTCAGGCCTTGAAGGCCGCTGTGTCTGCATGAATGTCAGATGTCCAAGCCCTACTCATGACTGATTATTTGCTTCAGGTGTGCCCAGCCAATTAGAACATGCCAGAGCACGGTATGTTGAAGGAATGTGATCCATCCTCGAGTTGCCTATCCATGTCTTAGATAAAATGTACACAAGCATTTTGGTTCAAGTGGTTTACATTTTCGACATTCTCTACAGGCCACCTTCATGCTCCATACAGATTTGCCCATTTTTCGTCCGCAGACTGCCCGTATCCACCTGTAAGGGCAGATGTGACTAACGCCTTAACAGCAGTGTAGCTCAACCATAGATCATTGCATGTTTCATTAACCAGCTGTTTCTCTGTTTCCATGAAATGTAGCCCTATTTGTCAAATTTGTAAAGTTTCCCATTTCCTTTAAGCTTCATGAGCTTCCATATTATATTCTATATGTCTAGAACAGGAGTCTGTAACTTTTGCCAGTAAAAGAGCCTTTTGAACCGGTTTGGTACTAATCAAAGCCTAAAAGCGTTTTTTCTTCTTTTTTTTTTACCCAAGTAGAAAAATTTGATTATACTTTTCATCAATAGACTGTCGTTTTTTATAATACATATAAAGTATATATTTTGGGCAAGAGTAAATACATAAATATAAAAATGAACCATAATTTTCTTATAGTGTAAATTTTTGTTTTTTTTCTGACAGAAGCTCATATGACTTTTTTCAAAATAAAAGACTTCCTGTCCCAAAGAGGAACATTCAAATGAAGCAAATGTACTCTAAAAAACATGACACAAAAAGGACATTTTCTCTTGTTATATTTTAGGTTTACTTTGGTGAACTGTCATCCTTTTACCCATTGCTGTTAGCTGGAGCACAAACATGAAACATGATTGGTTAATGATCCAGTAGAAAAAGGATATGAAGAATATGCAAATCTATATATTTTAGCCACTCCCTGATAAATAGCTTCTAACCATTGTTATGCAGCTTAAGATAATATGTAGTTTGAAGTTATAAAATAAATCAGAAAAGACTTTTTACTAAAGTTTTGCCTAGTACTTGCAATCTGTGTATTCTGGAGGAAATGCAGAGCAAGCAAGACATTAATGTCAGCAGGGATATAAAAACTATTACAGTTTCTAAGTTCCCCTCAGTAATATACATATAAACGTAACCAAAATAAATTAAATCAATGCTAAGTTAGCAAACTATTTATTTTGAATGAATGAATGAATGAATGAATGAAATGGTTTATTTCAAGCAATCAGGTTGTAATACATGGAATAACTTCACATAATAAATCACAAGTGGATCGCTTGAAAGGGGGTGGAAGGAAGCAAACTTATTTAATCCCACCCCGACTCGACCATACCATTTTCTCTACATGAATTATCAATATCCGGTTCAGGACTTAAAATCAAATATCAATATAGTTTCAGGTAATAAAAGATCAATAATATCAGTGATGTAATAGAATTTCAAAAACATCCATAGACAAATCATTTATATTAATCATCAACAGTAATCTAAACATTCTCATAAAAAATAAAAAAAAAATATCAAGTAGTAATCAACTTCATTTGTTACTGCAGGAAAATATATCAAAAATATTCTTATTAAAAAAGACAATTTGAGCAGATTGCATTTATCAAAGAACGATTATTTTCCAGTGTAAAGGGGTAAAAAAGAAGCTTCTGGTTGCAGACCCCTGATCTAGAGTATAATCTATGTCTATGCTGATGCATTATTTCAATAAACGAACACAGACTCAAGCTAGTGAAATAGGGACTTGTTGACTTTTTTTTTTATCTGGGACTTATACCACGGGAACAAATGGACCTAAATGCCATTAAGTTTAACGTCGCCATCAAATTCAGAAATGTATCAAAGATGAATCAAGATGCAGCCACCCACAGTAATGTTTAAACTGATTAATGCGCTGCTTTTTCCTACTGGATTCTTTAATTATGGAAATGTATTGGATTGGAATGTAAAAGGGAGCATGTTTTATCACTCTCCAGCGAAAATTCAATACTTTGCTACAAAATAATTGAATTTTGTTTAAATCTAGCCGCTGAATATTATTAGCATAGGAGCAGACCACTTTTTGTGTATTTGTAGAGGGCTTTATCAAATTTACAAACAAATTTGCAGCTATTGATTTATCATGATGAATAGTGGGGCTGTTTTATCGGTTTATAATAGTTTGGCTGAACCTTTCCTAAATGAAAGGAAAGGGGCAGGAAATACATTAAAGCTTTTATTCCTCTAGGAATAGATCAACCGTGTAAACCTAGTTTCACTTTTTTATGGTAGTCATACTGAATTTTATAATAAAAGCAAGTGAGTGACACTGGCGTTTATAGCCTTGGGTAGGATTGGTCGTTGAATATTTATGAAGTCATATGAGGAACTGTGTTCTGAAATGTAAAAAAAAATAAATAAAGACATAATGATTACATTATATAACAGCTTCCTGCTGTACTAAATGATGGCAGAACATATAAAATCAGGTATCTGTGTGATTAAAATACCACTGTCATCACCACTATCAGTAGCAATTTTAATCAGCTCAGCTTTTCTCTCACATAATCAAGACATCATACCATGTTTGATCTTTACCACCTTTATTATGATAACCGCCATCAATGCCGTCATCAACACTGATAATCAGAGGAATCTTTTTTCCCCTTCGCCACATTGTTATCTCCTTATTTATCACTGCTTGTAATTCCCAATGTCACACTTACTTATCCATGGCGCAGTTGTGTTTTGTTGTTGCAGTGAGAGCATTTCATTCACACAAAAGTGTTCATTCTTTCTCAGTTTTTAGATTTTGTCACCATACCACCTGTACTCTTGTTCTAAATCCTTTGTGTTTTGGTTTCTACTTGGTCCATGTCATGTGACCCTATTGTCTCTCCACATATGTCCTTTTTTTTTTTTTGTCTCTTTATTTCTCTATCAACCCATCTGAATCTCTGTTGTTCCCTCCTCTCTGATGTCATCATGAGCTTAACCCTTTAACCCCTGAGGCGCTTAAACACAAAATCTTTAACGTACTGTAACTTTTCAACCGTTAACATGATCAGTGTGATTCCAGTAGATTCTCTTTTCTCCTTGGAAATATTCTGGAATTACGTTGGTTGTGTTAACGGTTGAAAAGTTACAGTATATCAAAGAACATAAACACTGGAGCTCCGATGTTAAAGGGGCCATATCATGATTTTCTTAAGTCTTACAGAGAAAACTATATCCATATATATGGTTATATATTAACTTTAGAACACATTATTTATGAAATATTGTTATTTTTATGGACTCTTTCCATACCCGGAAATAAAACAACTTGATCTTTAAAGCACCGCCTTTCGCTTCCTGAGGGTGCCACCCACCTCATGACATCATCCTAGAGCCGGCGTGTCACCCCCGGAAAAAAATAGAAAAAAATTTTTTAATATTGATGTAGGCCTACATACAGTGCGGGTTGGGTTTTTATCCCTAAAATATGGCACAGACAGAATGGTGATAGCTAAAGGGTTCATTTTGCTGTGAAATTTGATTTTAAAAAATACAAACAAAAACCAAATGATCAACATTTCAAGATTTATCGATCTAATGACATTCAGTCTCTTCGCTTTCATTCGGATGCATTTACTTTTCTGCCGTTGCTCAATAATCCATATTTATACCTGTTTTCTAAATTTGTTGTTCGCTTTTCCCTCCAGTAAATAGTCTATTCCCTTTCTCCTGCCGTCTTCCCAACATCTTCCATTTGCTTGCGCCATTCTTGGATACGTTTAGGATCCATCTCAATATGTTGTGCAGATTTCTCACCACAAAGCTTGAATGCCTAACCGAATGAGCGTTTTTACAAACTCTCAACACAGGCAGCCGATGTCTCCTGTGCTGGAGGGGGGGTGGGGGACTCCCAAAGCTAGCTGATCACCACTAGCTCGAGCTGATAGCTTTGCAGAGAAAATGTTTGTTTTAGTCCGGGGGGGACCAACTCTTCCTGAAAGGGGCCGTCCTCAATCTGTGACATCACAGAAAACGGGGACAGAAAACGAGGACCCACTCGTTTTCATGGGTATGGGAGGGGCTGCTGGTGAGATCGCAGTTTTACAGGGGTCTCTGGTCACATGCAAGATGGCGCCAGAAACAATTTCTAAGCGGAAATATTGCAACTTCAGCCGGTTGCGTAAGTGGAAATTTCCTAAACTTTAGGAAACCCTTTAAAAAATGAAATTTAAAAAACTTTCAGAACTGTCAGCTTTTAATTGATTTTGGCACAAATTATGTTTTTTGGTTTTTTTTTTCAGTTGGCTCCAGCAGGGGGAGGGACTTAATTTTTTGAGCGCCATATTTTTTCTCTGTGGCCTGATTCTCTTGCAGTGCAAGTGTCATTTATGTCAAATCATAAATGCCATTTTATGAGAAGTTGCATTCAAATTTTATTTTGGTAATTTTATGAATTTTGTTTCTGTGACATTTGGAATCTGGATTGTTATTTGAAGTGATTTGACCGCCAGAGGGTCGAAGAAGTTCCGTCTTGAAACATTTTGTCAATAAAGATAGAATGGACAACGACAGAGCGACACGGACGTTTTACCATGTGCAGCTACAATGTCCTCCATACATGTAAACCAGTCCTTCTATTGATGACGTTAAAAAATCAGAACCGTACCATAGTAACAAAAGGTTAATCTCAACATGCAGCTTTAGAGGATTACTCAGAAATGCGTCAACAGATCAAATGTCACTTTGAGGTCGTTTATAGAGAGGAATGAATTTAAAAGCTCAAAAAGTAGATTTTTCCTGGTATGGCCCCTTTAAAGGGTTAAAAATGACGTGCTTCTCCGCGTGACGCCGTCTGCAGTGCAGATGGCGGGCAACAGGAGTTGGTGCACTCGAAATGCACTGACAGAGTGTAAATTGCACATGCGTCAATTTCTCTCGCGCACATTTGTTAATCAAGCTCTTTTCTCAGCTTGAATCTGGAAGACATCAGGAGAGCAGTGCATGATGGGCACACGCGGCAGAGTGCCCAGCTGCGTGTAGCCCCACGTGCGCGTGGCAGCGCGTGGAGAGAAACAGACCATGTCTGTGAAGCGCACAGGGAGGTCAGGGGAAAAGGTCAGCGCATGATAAGCGCTACTCCCTTGAATTCAGCAGGAGTCACCGTTGAAGGTGGAGGATGGTCGGCACGGACACACCTGACCCCCCGAGGGGGACCTGCACCTGCAGGGCCAAACACCTTGTTATCTCTGCGGCTGTCATTCAGACATCGATCGCTGCGCCGTGAGGGAGAAGAAAGCTATCACGGCGCTCTAAACCGGCAGAAAGGACGGCTTTGCCTTCATTAACAGGTGTTTTCTAATTGGCTCAGAGCTCTGAAAAGCAGCTGTGAAAACAAAAGCATAACCTTTCTATGGGCCTTGAGTTTATTTCGCTTCAACGTGAAGTGCAGGGAGATGAAGGCTCGCACGCACATTCTTTCACTCACACTTATGAATACGCACAGATGCAGAAACGTGAATAAATCCGGAGCGTAAATGCATTTCCTTTTGCCTCAGCCATTCCTGCCTTGCTGGCTTGATCTCCCAGCCTCAACAGGAAAAAGAGAAATTGAAATAAAAAGTGCTTTTGATATCTCCTTCTTGCTGAAGATAAATAAAATGATCAGACTCTGTCAACAGGATGACTGCCGCCCCTCCTCTTGCCTCTTCCAAACACACCCTCATCCTTCCATCTCTTAACCCCCGCCCCCTGTTCCGCTCCTCTCCTCTGATTGGAATCTGGAAACCCATTTGCTATCGTGCTCTCAGACCTAACTCACACCGTGTCAGGTAGTCTGCGCACGTCCTTTTCACTGCTTGTTCCCCGCGTTCCCCTCCCTCTTTCCTCCCCTTCCCTTTTTTCTCTCTTTTGCTCTCTCCTTTCGTCTTTATCCCCTCACCGTCTGCCGCGGGCTCTGTGGAGAATTTGCCCAAATTACCTGTCATACTGGCAGCTACGTGTAAATAAGCCAGGAAAGTGTGTCGTTTTTCCTGTGTGCAACCCACCCTCCAACACACACACACATTTCACCGCTATCTCGTCTCTCTTCAAACCACCCTTCTATTCAATCCCTCACATCTTTTCCCTGTTTTTTTTTCTTCCTTTCTTTTTTTTTTTTTTCCTTGTGTGTGTTGTGCCCTTAACCTCCATCTCTCCTTGCTGTTTCTGTCTTCTCACAGTTTCCCAGCAGAGCTACGGGGAGGCTTGGGAAGTCATTGCGGTTCTTTCTTGTAGGGAAAATTAGTTTGTTGCTGCTCTGTGGGATATTGCATGCAAAGAATCAGGTTTCATCATCTGTCATTTGTCCCCTGAGCCCGGGATAGTGGGGACCGTGGAGGCATAGTGTGCCATTTATTTTACAATGAAAAAGCAAAGGCATATTTCCTCTCATGATATTTCATTAGAAATATTCCGGCGCGTTCTACAGGTGCAGCTGCTTCGGCCTTTCTCGGGTGCTAGTCAGCTTAGATGGAAGGGGAGATGTGAAACTGAGGTCAGCACTAGACTTTGGGTCAATTTCTGCTTTGGAAGGTGTAATCATCAGTCACCCACAGGTTACAGGTGCAAAGACAGTGATTTGGTGGGAAGGAGGATGCTGTTGTGAAGTGGAAAGAGTGATGAGATGGAGGACTTGAAGAGAGGGAGTTCTGAAGCCTTGTACCGCGAAAAGAGCAACAATCTAAAACACCATCCTGGGAGATTTAGACCCGTCCACTCTGCTTAATCTAATTATAAACAAATGGAGATGTATCTTCCTGATTGTTTCTGTTCTATGCTAAGCTCCTCGTGGAGGAAAAGCAATTCCCAAACTCATTGTAATTCATGGAGAATGTTTAAGGAGAGTGTTTGTTTCTGTGTTTTGTCTTACATTTACCCAATGCGGAAAGACGAGCACCATTTACCAAGGTGAAATGTCTTCAATAATACTAGAGAAACCAGTTGGCTGTGGGGTTTTTTTTTTTAATTCTGGTTCTTTAATGAAATTTTTTTCATCTTTTTCCTCCTGTTTTCATGGATTGTCCCATGAAGGTCCCCACAGAGGGAAGTGTTGCTCCTGATGACGTATTTTTTGTCAGGGATTGCGGTGGAGGACCCAAATGCAGGAGACCAGACTTGGTGGCAGAAACATAAACCTTTACTTAAACAGGACGAACCCAGGAGAACAAACCAGTGACATGACAGAACATAGATGAGCAGATGACCTGACAATGAGAACTGTAAACCAGACACTTAAATACACTGAGGTTGATTAACTAAATGAAGACAGCTGTGGATGATTAACCTGAACATGGTGAGACTGACAGGGAAAACAGAAGATGACAAAACCTAAGCACAGAATCACGACAATTTTATACGATTATGTCTATTAGGGTAAGGGTAAATTGTGGTTTTGTTTTGCTTCTTTTCCTTATCAAGTTTTTACTTCTTTTATGTTCTTTAATGACTCACTCCATTAGAAATCGTATTTTTGGTGTGTGTTTTTAATTTTTTTTATGATGAACGACATGAAAATTAAGCTTAAAATTCTCTTTCTGAGTAAGTCTTTATTCAAATTGTTGTGAATCATGAGCAGACAAAAAGATGCTATTTGTAGATCTATGTTTTTCATGACAGAATTAGCCTCTGCGGCTTAAACACCTGGAAAGCTCAAATATTGCTGTGAGGGGCCGTAAGCCAGTGGTAGAGAGTGTTTACCTCAAAAAACGCTCCATAAACTACAGCAGCTCGCCTTATTTCTCAGACTCCCTCCTCCATCACATCTCACCGGTTCTTCAGCAGCTCCACTGGTGACACATCGGATCATCTACAAAATCCTCCTCCCTGAATCTTCAAAGCTCTTCATAGCCTCGCCCCATCTTACCTTTCGGACCTCCTTCAAGTAGCCACCCCTGCCCGTTCCCTCAGATCTTCCTCCTCCCTTCACCTGGTCGTCCCGCGTGCCCGCCTTGTCTCCATGTGGAACAGGGCTTTTAGCCGTTCTGCCCCCCAGCTCTGGAACTCTCACCCTTCCAACCTCCGGAACATGGACTCACTCCCCAATTTTATTTCTAATCTTAAAACGCACTTATTTCAATCAGCTTATCTATCCTGATTTTAACTGTAATTCATTATACTATGCTGTATTTTAACTGCTCTTTTATTGCTTTTGCATCTTTATATTATTCTTTTATCATTGCATAATTCTGTATGTTTCTTGCTGTAAGTCGACCTTGAGTTCCTTGTTCCAACTAATAAAATGTATTATTATTAAATAATACTTAATTAATAATAATTAATAAAAATGGTTTTCGCTTAAAAAAGATATAATCATAGCCAAAAGAGTGTTGGGAACAATTTTACAATAAATAAATAAGAGCATCCGAGTGGGACTTTAAGCTAACAGCAGCTTGTTTCAAAGTTCACAGTGACAGGTGGAGGTGACTGAGGTAAAAGTGCAGCTAATCCAGGTGTCCCCACATCCTAATATGAGGGTAGAAGTTCTGCACTGAAATTTCTTTCTTAAGTAATCATAGCAAACCTCCGATTAATATTTAAATCCCTACTGATCTGATGAATTACCGAGACTGGTGTGTCTGACGTCCAAAAATTAAGCCTTTAAAGACCTATTCCAATGAAAATCTTTTTTTTTTGGTGTGTGTTTTGACATATTCGTGTAGCATTTTCCTACATATGGAGGGCATATATAAAAGAATTTAAGATTAAAACAGGATTTCTTAGCATTTTTTTTCCAAAGTGTGATGGATCAAGAGCAGACAAAATCCTGCGTTTTGAAAAAGCTTGGCTAAAGTCTTCGTTATCTATACCAATTCTGAATTCTCCACTAAATGACAAATGGATCTTTAATGTCTTTATTTTCCTAGTCTGAACCGACATCTGGCTCAAACTGTTGGTGGATAACTCAAATATTTCTCACCCTTTTTTGTGATGCTAATGTTAGCTTGGAGTTGTTGAGAAGCTGTAAGCTAACTTGAAAGAGTGTAAACAAAGGAATGCTAGATATCAATGTTGCCAGTTTGTTGTGGTGTGGGAAGATTTTGTTGTTCTCGTTTTCCCCTTAGAAATATCAAATCATTAGAGCAAGTTGACAGCAAAAGTCAAAGTTTAAAAATAATAATAATAAAGTTCTGTTTTGAAATATATATATTCATTTTTTATCAAAATTGAAGCATGTTTTGCTCCACATTTCACATTGATTTCCTTTTATCTGCTTCTTGTCCGTCCCTTATGTGAAATTTTTGAACCCTGTGTGGCCCACAAGTCAAAAAGATTCGCCCTCCCTGGGGTTTTTTGTCCCAACTCAATAGTGCTCCAAAAATTGGTGATAGGGTGGAACAAAGTAACATTCCACAGGATCCATCCAAAAGGAGACTGTTGGAAATTGCCTCTTTCAGAAACTTGCCTCCATTTTTCTTTTTATTTATTTAGAGGAAGTGCAACAACTGATGCTTCCTTACTGGTTAAAAATCAGGAACCGATCGTAGAACTTTGTAAATTATCCATGCGCTTCCACCCCTCAAATTAAATCAAAGTCTGAAATGTGGCCTATTTTTATAACCTGAGGATGTGAATCTTTCCTCAAACATAAGTCGACATTTTATCAACATTGACTGCCGTGTCTTGACTGTTTCTATTATTTAGCGTTATTTTTACTGGAAGAGTGAACGCATTTCCCAAAGATTATATGGAGAACTGTCATCAAATGTTGTATTTCAGTAAAAGTTTGCCAACTAATTGAACTTGTTGGTCACTGGAGGCTTATTTAAGAGCAGTTACTCTTAAGCCCAGAAGAAGACAAAAGGTAGAATATATCTCACTGGGTTTAAGATAAAGAGGGAGCATGAATAGGTCTCTGCTGACATATCAATGAAACAAAAAGGGTTTGAAAAACGTGCTTTGGGTAAAAATCCAGACTTTTCATGTTCTCGTCTCTAAGATACATATATATATGACAAACCTTTTCCGAAAGCGCACCCTTCCAAAAACCCAGCGAAATATAAGAAATTCCAGTTTTGTCCTAGGAGGCCTGGTAGGTTCCAAACTGGGGAAGAGGTTCTTCCTTGTTGTGAATCTAATTAGCATTCTTGTAGAAGGCAGGAACCTCCGGGCTTATTTCCCTCCTGTGCAGGTTTTTGAGGATTGAAGGGAAGAGGAGATGGAGGTAGGTGAGCAGGTGTGAAAGAACATTCAAAGTAAAACAACAACAAGCGCCGCTCCCCTGGTGGAACATCCCTTTACGTTTGCAGTAAATTTCTGGAAGCTGAAAAGACAGCAGTAGAGCTTGCAAGTAAAGTGGATGTATTTAAGATCCCAACCTCCAACCAAACCCGGTTGCAATCTGATTGCATGTACTGATGTATTTAAAGTTTTAGTTTTTGGACTGTCTTCCATGCGCATTAAGCCCAGTGCTTCTGCTAGTGAGGCATACAGGAAGGCAGGGCGAGGAAGAAACAGAGAAGACATTAGAAACTGACAGCGAGCAGAGAGAGGCGCCTTTGATCAGGGCAGTTCTGGGACTCCACACAGCCCTATTTAGTCTTGCCTCCCCAACACACAGCTGCCCGATTGTCATAAAGCATAGAGAGACTTCAGGATCCTTTTCCTCACATCCCCTGTGCCCCACAGTTAGTTTGACAAGTTGAGGCCAAGCTTGATTTCTCCCACGTCTGGTAAGCCACGGATCTCAGCTCACTTTAATATCTGAAATTAAAAGCATTTATGAAAATCTGGGGACCAGACAGGAAAAAAAAAAAAAAAAAAAAAAAAAAAAAAAACGATCAGCATATTGTGCAGCATTAAGAGTGACGAAGGCAACATGCTTTCCTTAATGAGCTCAGGATAAAATTCCCCACCATGCCATGTTGGCTTTTCATGGCTTGATTTCACATCCATTTATCCGCCTCCTCACAGCAAATGAGCTTGAGAATTTATGCTTTTCTACGACAGTAGTGCTATCAAAGTGGAAAACTGCCTTTGGATGGAAGAGGAGATAATAAAAAGGAATATACAGCTGGATCAATACCTCTTGCACTCGTTTGTGTTCGGCGTAAAAATGTAACAGAGATTGAAGTGCTTTGGCTGAATGGGAAGAAGGCACCATCTTGTAAGGAAGTTTTGTAGGTTTAATTTTGTTTCTGTTTCTTGAAAGGGTAATTTATGTGCACACAGGCAGGCCCTCCTTGGCTCCTTTCAAAGAGCAATGCTTTATGTTATGCTCCACTGGTGTTTGCTTCAGTGTCTTCTCTTTTTCTTTTTTTCCCTTTGATCTTTTTTTCTTTTTTTTTTCTTCTCCCCATTGTTGCTGTTTTCACTTGTGCACGCAGGACACAGACTCCACAGTGGAGCTGGATCACATACGGCTTTGGCTCTCCAAAGCTGATTGAATTCCTAAAACCCATTTCCCTTCAAAAAGAAAAACAAGAAAAATTACGCATCTTCCATGCATTCAAAAACACCCCGAGCTCTTCCCATTCTCTTTCCAGTTTTAATGTGCAATAAAATTAATAGCAACTATATAATCTACATTTTTGCTGCAGACGCCCATGCAAATGATTATTCTATAAATATAAATAAAACTTTTCAAAGTGGAAGAGACAATCAGGACCCTTTAGTTATTCGTTTTTCCTGATTGATGTCAGCACATTTTCTTGATGAGAATGATTTGCAGCTGTACAAATGAGCACATAATGTTATGCTATGATGCTTTTGATTAGATTAATCCACTATCTGCTAAGATCCCAGCATCGCTTGCTGTCAGCGTAGAGTGGAGAGTAAATGCTCACGCTGGCAATGATTTAGCGGGCCACATTATAGCAGCTCCTCTCACTCACCAGCCGCTTTCCCGACCGTCAAATTAACTGGAAATCTAACGCAAATGAAACCTCGTTTCTGTGGTAAATGCAGGCCTGAGTGTGTTTGCGGAGTCCTTTTTTTATAAATATGTCACACATTTGTGACCTGACATTTTTAACTTAAAAGGAAGAACATCGGCAAAACCTTATACTTCGATTTTTATTTATTTTTTACTTAAAAAAAAAATAGTTAAACTTATTGCTGCTTAATATGTTGGAAAAAAATAGAGGTCATGCCATAATATTTTAGGTTCCAATCAACAATCCAACATCTAGTCTAAAGAAAACACAAGAAAAATTAAACTGAATGTATAAAGATTAATAGAGCCATTTTTATTTTTCATAGAATGAGGAAGCCATTTTAGTGTCAGAGGGGAACACTTTGCTGATGACAGAAACTGTGAAGAGTCGCATCAGCCTATTTGGAGAGCAGCACACACAAGAGTGGAAAAAAAACCTGTTATGGGAGAGGAATAATGAGATATTGTGAGTTGAAAAGGCACATTTACAATGCAGAATCAGAAGGGAAGGTGAAGTACAGACACTGATGCATGTACTCACATATGCATTATTGCTCAACACTTATAAAAGCAGGAAGAGTAGAAAAAGAAAGCTGTTGGGTGTTTTCGGGTCAACCATTGATAGATAAAAAGCAATAGTACCAAAATGAACCTGGTCTGCACCGTAGTGACAGGTGAGCTCTCCATGCAGTATTCAACATTTAATAATGGCCTTAAACACACCAAGAAGTTGATGTAATTAGTTAAAAGTTTGAGGTTAATTTTTGCTATAAAACTTATAATTAGTAGTAATTGGGAAAAGCTTGGTCTGGGTCTTGGCTGCACCAGTTTTTCCTGATATATAAGATCAAATCATCTATATAGCAGTTTTTTGCTGATTTTGAACAAAGTTGTGCCAAGTGTTTGGATCCACAGCATCTCGTTGGGTGTTGGTAGAGTTGTGGTATCCAGTGAAACCTTGATTATGGTTGTTAATGAAAAGAAAATTATCATGAAAAAAGTAGCAGAAACTAATACGTGTATGTTCAATCATCCATGTCTATATGTCTCTAAATGAGAGTTTTGAAATAAGATTACAACTGAATATGATACTTCCTTCATTGGTAATACTGTTTGACACTTTTGGAATACTCACATTTATCCTGATGTGATGGTCTTACGTTAGTTGTAGACAAATGTGAGCCGCTCGGTAGGTCTACAACATCCCAACTGTATAAGACCTTTATGATAAACTGGACACATCCAAGACTGATAACTCCCACATGGGTTTGCCAAACATTTAAAATGGCTAAATTTTTATCCATTTTGGTTTGTTCAATTACTATAGGTATGACCAAGCACAAAAATTGATGAAAATTCCTCTTGGGCACATGTATAACATCGGTCAAGATGGACATTTCTGCAGAAAAAGTTCAGGACTGGCCACACATAGAAATGTTGAAAATTACGTGTAAATAGTCACTCTTTATTTACCTGGATTTAACCTTAATCACATGCACCCATATTGATTCTGTGGGTTTTTTGGGGGGTTGTCCAGGTCCATAGACAGATCTTAAGGCACATGTGTCAAAGTCAAGGCCCGGGGGCCGAATCTGGCCCTCTGGGTAATTACATCCAGCCCTCCAGATCATTTTATTCTATTGTTATTAATGGCCCAATGTTATCTTGCTCTTATTTCTAACTTGTATAATTTTTAGAAATATATTTTTATGTAGAGAAAAATATTGAAAGTTATTTAAAGTTTACGTTTCTTTTTCCTGCAAGTTTTTATTCATAGTAATGTTAAAAAGTTATGTTTTTTTTAAGTCTCAAAAATGTCGTTTTAGTGAGTTCAATGAATATTTATCCTGTTTGGGCTGGTCCCTAAAGTGTGTTGACACCCCTGTCTTTAGGGGGTGGGAACACAGGTGTGTCTTGCAGTTCCACTTACATCCTTTAACACCAGAGTGCCAGTGTTTGTGCTGTTTGATTGACTGTAACTCTTCAACCATTAGGGCGTAATTCCAGCAGATTTTGACAGAGAAAAGTGCCGTGATTACATTGATCGCATTAACGATTGAAAAGTTTCAGTATGTTAAAGTTTTTTTTTTTTTTTGTCTAAGCGGCAACATCTCAGGTGTTTAGGTTAAGGAAGGTCATGAAAATGAATTTGGTAAATGTATCGGGAAGAATTTGTAGGAATAAGTAAGATACAATCACTTATAGGGTGATTATGTCATACAGTGCTCTTACCCAGCACTTTGAACAGCCCCCCACCCCTATATGTTGACAATGACGTCCGCAGCATGTGATTGTTCACCTTTCGGCATATCCCATGAAGGGTTGCTATGGGATTCACACATTCTTGTAGAGATTTTAATGCCTTTCCTGACACAACCCTGTATTTGAGGGCTGGAGACCGGCAATGGGAGATCCAGACTAAGCTCCCCCTGTGGCTGCCAGACCCACACTGAACGTGACACCCGCAGCATGCCCATAGAAAAAAAATTTGCATGAATATTTTTACCTTACAGGCTCTCCAGGTGTTCTACCATCTTGAAATGACCTGTGCGCCCCGCACAGATTTGCCCATTTTTTTCAACCACAGACATCTTGTATCTACCCATAAGTGCAGTTGGGACTAAAGTTCTTGTCATGTATCTAGTAATAAGTTCTTCACTGAGATGCAGAACATTTTGCCAATGCTTTGGCCATGACCAGCCTCAAATGTAACTTTCCATTTTTTAGTGATTTATGGAAATCATTTGTAATTCAAGAAAAGATATTAGACTAAAAGAGATTCTGCCGCTTTTTCCGTGCATGAAATGGCATAAAACACATAAAAACCACATCAGTGGCCTTGAGAAAAATCCATGCGATTTTCTGTCACCGAGGATGTGACGATACAGCTTTTGAATTGAACAGAAGGCTTTTTCTAGGTCCCAGTCATCTGTTCAAGCAGACATGTAGATGATATAATGGCTGAAACAGAAGAAAGACAAAGGGTTTTGGAAGGAAAGCTTGCAGCTCAGCATGTCTGTCTGCTGACAAATCTCGTCCTTGGCCTGAGCCTCGGTCTGGTTCATGTTTGTGTGGATTCCCCCCCCGAACTGTGTGTGAATGCAATATAGCCGACAATATGTCTCAATTGGGTTTGTGTGTGTGCATTTGCGAGTCTGCAATTTGTGGTTAGAGCCATCCCTCAGGTGTCTGATATCTGATCGCTTGGATTGATCGGCCCAAGGAGAGCGTGACATTCAGCTCGTTGTATCAGGCTGCAAACTCGCCCAATAATAGGTTTGTGGAGCAGCAAAAGCAGCGCCCTTTGTTACCGGAAGTTAATTAGGTGTGCCTGAATAATAGTGTTAAAAGTGGGAAAAAAATGGTGATAAGAGATAACCTCAGATATGACACAGAATGTGAGTGTTGTTGGGGGCGGGGGTTCCCCTCACGGTGTAAGGTGAGTCGCCAGGGATTCCAGGTTCATCTTTAAACAAGACACGGAGGCTTTTAGCGTGGCTCCAGACGACACGAGGTGGAACCCCTGCATTCATTGATCTTTTTGGTGCTTTATGAGCATAACAGGAGAGGGCACCCAGCCGTGTCTACGATGCACTGTAGCGGCACTGTGAAGGCTTTGCTGCATTGTTGTCAATACGTCTTCATGTAAAATGGAAACAGCAAGAAATGCTACTTCTGATAATGAAATATAATGGAAAACATGCAAGATTTGGAGCTTATGGAATGTATTCCTTAAACCTTTACATTCTCCACAAGTAAGTTAACAACTAATCATATTTCTGTACATTTCAATAGTTTTGGATTAGATGATGCATTATTCCTAATACAAAGTGCACTATGTGCTATATTGACTTCTCTTGATATTAAGCATACATTCATTGATTTCTGTGGGCTGACTGTTGCTAACAATGAAGTCCTTAAGCTGAGTATGCTCCACTTATGCATTTGTAGATGGATAAGGAGGCCCGTCCTGGAGGCAGACTTTTCTTTTTTTTTGAGGTCTTTTAAAATCAACTTTTTTTTTTTTTTGGACCTGATGTTGAAAGCTTGTCCAGCAATGGTTCACCCACCAGATTTGTCTTGATCCCTGGTTTTCCATTCTGCTGGTGGGATCTGAAGTACTTGAGTTTTTTTTTTTTCTTATATACTTTCCTTAAATCCTTTCTTGTGAGTTCTAATTTTCCTGTGACAAAGACTAAAAGCACCCTAGCAGTTTTATAGAGTATTATGTCCACCATTTCTTTCGTCTGTCCATATTTTGGATCGCTTAAAAATTAAAAAAAAAAATCTTTGCTTGTTTGTGTTTCTCAGACCAAAAAAACCCCCAAATTTTCCGTCATCTTATTAAATTTGTCAAACTCTAAAGCGAATCAAAGTCCTATCTGCCATCACCTACGCATACATTTACAGACAGACTTTTATAATGTTGTGAGCAACAACGGACAATTACTGTAATAGACAAATCAAACAGCACAGATGCAGACGTATACTTTTAACACAGTAATTTTATACGAGCCTCTAATTACTGCAGATACGTCCAGATGTTTTGAAACTAAATTATTTGGAAATAAATGTAGGGAATTTAAATGTATAAAAACTGCAGATGAACACAGATGGTCTCTTACTTTAGAGGTCTGGAGTGAATGAAGCATGTTATAAATAAACCTTAGTGAGAAATGGATATTTGTTTTTTTTTTTTATTTCTGTCAAATGAATCTGCATTAAATTAATTGCTAAACTATACTGTTTTTTCAAAAAAGTGGTTAAGTAAGAAGTTAAAAATCAATTTCAGCTTAGAAAATGACAGAAAAGTGAAACATTTTTAGACAAATTAATTAAAACGTAATTGTTTGCAGATGTAGAAATTAAGTAGTAAATTATTTAATAAAGAAAATTTACAAACAACTTTTTCAAGGAGTTGAAAAAAGTTTCAAAAGACAATTCCTTCTGAGTTGTTAGTATACTCTAAACATATAAAATGTTACCAAGGTCACCCTGACTCAAATCAGTCAAATAAGTTTTGAGTTTTAACCCAAACATAATTCAGAGTTCATGCAATATTTGTGGAACGCAAATTGCGCGTGATTGAAAGTAAATGTTGTCACTGAATTTGCATATTTCCTCTTCGTTCCGGTGTCTCCTACAAATATCTGAGTCAGAGCTGTTATCATATGGCGCAGAAGATTTGCAACAATTTTCATGTTTTTTGCTGGAATGCACACATCAAAATGGATTACTTGTAACTTTAAATGTGTTATAAAAGTTAGTACTGGTGATTTGACTAACTTTGCTAAATAATATGTGAAGTTCTATATTAATGGAAAAATTAGCATATAAGGAATGATTGGTGGAAATGAGTGAACTTTTTATTTTATATTTAAAAAAATCTTAAAAACAAGAAAATTATGTTTTTTTTATTATAAAAAAATGTATTTCTGGCAAAAACAATTAAACTAAGGTTGAAGTTGTTCACTAGGTAGTAAAACTACTTTCCTTTTCTTTCTGTTTGTCCATTTGTCTGTCATCCCCGGCCGTTTGGGACTGTGACAGAGTACTGCGATAGGATTTGTCCGTGCTTTAGTGCAGCACCCCACCACTGCTTATGGACTAGAAATGACAAAATGTTCCTTTATGTGATGGCAGTTTGGACGACGAATGAAGCCCCAGCTATCAATTCAGTGAATGGTCTTTTCTTATGTGGTCCGCAGGGCCACTTCTTCACTGCAAAGCACTGGGACACATGACAGCTCTCTTGTATTTACCCAAATGCTTTATTTCCTTTTCTATAGGATTCCCTTGGCGGAGCTCAGCAGTAAATGTCAGTAGAGGAAATTGATGATTTGATATTATAGAAAAAATTTTAAAATTTGATTTTATTTTCCAAATATTTTTATTTAAACTGTAATTTTCTTTAATAAAATGCATTGAAATAGGAGTTAATAGTGAGACTTATCAGAGAGTCAGAGTTGAATCCCTCTGGATCTTCATCAGAAGCTTGTTGAAGATCCCACAAGACGTCATTAACATCATCTCAGCTGGCTACAAAGAGGAATAGATTCTCTAATGCCATGTTAAGAGCAATCCCCAGATACTAGAACCTTTTCAAAATGGGCAAGTGAAGTACAGTACATTACCACATAAATGAGATGGTTCAAACTATGTAAAAGTAAGATTTCACAGATAAGTATCGAGACATTTTTTAGTGATGCCAACAAAAGTATTCTTTTGACTTTGATTCCACCAGTTTTTTTTCATTGTGCATGAGATCAGGCTCAGAGCTGGTCATCACCGACAGTTATGCCCATGTTTGATCATCAGCTGGGAGGGCAGAGTCTGAAACTTCACATCTCCTGGTTGCCTCATTCCTCCTTGTTGCATATAATCTTCCCTGCTGTCTGTTATGCTCTTCCGAACTCCTTTAGCTCCAGCTTTACCACAAACGTTTCACGTTAGCAAACAGTATAAAGAATTTTAACAATGTCATTTGAAAAAAATAAACTATGAAATCATAAAATGTTTTTTTCCACCTCACACAAGTAATTGTGGATGCATTATTGTATGCAAACATCTAATGCAGGTGACATAAATTTAATTAAAAATGAAGATTTTTTGAGGGTTTTAGATTATCTCCATAGTAGCAGTTTGTCAGGAACTGGTGGTGTAGGACCCAGAATGCATGTAAGGGAGAAACGAAGACATTTCAAACTCAAAGGAGTGACAAAGCAGATAACTTGACAAAGAAGAACTAAAACTAGACGCTTATATACACTGAGAACCAGTTGCACAAATCAAGACAGCTGTGGATGATTGACAACTTAAACCTGGTGTGACTGACAGGGAAACCTGAGCATGACGAGAACTAAGGAAATGTCCCAAAAAATCCAAACAAAAGCGCAAAATCCACACACAATTAGGCAGTCGCACACACACTATGTTTTTAAAGACACACAGAGGTTACAAACGAAAAATACAACCTTCAGATTATGAAAAAGGATTGTATCCTCAAACATTTATAGTTTTTTCTCTCAATGCAACTTGGTGAAGTACTCAATCATCTATTGATTTATTTTAAAGATGTTCTAAGTAAAAAAAAAACTTTTATGACTGAAAGAATTGTATTTATATAGCAGTTTTCAACTCCTTTCAGTTTACCCAAGTGCTTCACAATAAAAGAAAGTTTAATAAAGAACAAAATTAAAAAACAGCATAACATTACAAAAGCAGACTGCAGTAAAATACATAAAAGATAACTAAGAATATAATAAAACAATTAAAATAAAAGACCACTGGTGTTTTCAGTGCTCTTTAAATAAAATTTTTTATTAACAGCACTCTTTTTGTCTTCTCCTGATTTGTAAAAAAATAATAATTTTGAGCTACATTCATCAAAAAAAGGCCACAAGATCATATTAAAAACACCAAAACACAATTTTCATCTAAGTGGGCCTTTAAAGGGAAAGATAATGGTTGTTTTATTGAGTGGGAGAAAAAATTGGAAATCGAAACGGACCATCATTATAGTTATTTAATGAAAAAAATATCAGGCGGGGTATATAGGCGATGCACAACCTGAAGGGATCCTGCACTGTCATTAGTTTGATGGACCATAAACATACCACAGAGAACATATGAAAATGTCAAACTGTCATGGACCATTACAATGGAAACTGGACTATACCTACTTATTGTTGCTGTTTCTTTTACTTTCAAAGTGGAAAAAGGAAATACACATTTACCAGTGAAGGGGGACATAGGGCAATCTGGAACGACATGACATTTCAGAAGTGTAGTTCCAGAGGTGGATCAGGGGTGAACAGGTGGTTTGTCCTGGTTAGACGGAACAGTCAAACCAACATGAGTCCGAAGTGACGAATCTCTGTTTGGAATTGTTTGAATGTACAAATATTCTTAACAAAGAGCCAACCTGATTTTCTAATTAGTTTATTTTCATGCTGTGTGTGTGTAAAACTGCAAGGGAGCTTTTAATAAAACAGAAATAGCAAATTATGCCTCATTTGACACTTGTTTATTCAAAGAACCGCACGTTATAAACACAAAATTAAAAAGGTTTTAAAGAATAAACCAAGCAGAATCAAGGATTTGTAAATACCCTTGTGTTTGTGCCCGCCGTGCGATATGATCAAACACTTGACACTAAAGAGATCAACAAGAAAAAAAAGCTTAAATGACGAAATAGTTATTTTAACTGAACAGGACAACAATCACCACAAAGCAGTTGCAAGGCCAAACTGGAGATTAAGAACTCGACACCCTTTTTTGCACGACAGCAGGTATGGCTAAAAGTTCACAACAAGTTTGACAAATATGTCTCCGGAGCCTCAAATCTGCCCACCTGTCAGCCTCGCTGTTCCTGTTCGCCTTTAATCACTCTTGAGAAGGAATCCAGCCTGCAGTCCATCTGGAGTATCGAGTAGATGTTTACCACAAACACAACAGTCACACTTGCTGTTATTTTTTGTATATAAAAAGTTTGGGTTTTTTTTCTCATTTTCTTGTATATTGCATGTTGCCCACCAGTGGTCTCAGCTACAACCCTATGTGGTTCTACTGTGCTGGAACGCTCTTTTAATTGCTTAAGTATTACACATCATAAACAAAACTTTTTTTTCAAGCTTTCTTTAAGGTTATAAATCAATATTTTCAGTGGCTGAATCCAAATTGTTTCCCTGCCTCTACAGTTTCTTCCTATCCCTACATTTATCCCGCCAACCAGTAGAAATATGGAAAAATAGTGTCTTCAATTTTGGACGTTAACACCGCTGATGTCATAAATAGTTGCCGGTCATCTACGTTATGGTGCTTTCACACCGAGCGCAGCAGGCGGGACAAATTCGCGTCTGCCGCCTCTCTTTTGACACCTGTCAAATGTACAGCTCAATGCCTTACCGCTGGAATTCATTAATTGTCACATCATGGATTTTGTTGGGCGAATAGCTTGGGTTTAAATGTTTTGCAGAACTCTACAGAGTCACCGGCAAGCATATCTCTGTGTTTGATTTCACCAGATCTTTCAGGGTCTCCCGGGTTCTGTGAACTTCTGTGAACACTGCTGTCTGTGGTCCAGTTTGAGCTTTAGCCATAAAGGAAATAAAAATAAAACTGGGATATCTTTTTTCTTATTGTCTTGATGACAATAAGAAAAACATTATAAGCACATGAAGCTAGAGCAGTCCCAGGCACTACAACAGCACTCACAGCGGCTCTCCGGACTGCCGGGCAGTTAACCGCCAGCGCCGCTGCTCAGAGACCTGCAGTCGACCTCACTAGATCTGCCGGGTACTTTGGCTGTAGCTCTCGCTCTGCCGGGGCTTGAGCGGCAGCGGTAACCATCAGCTCTACTGTAACCTGGGGAGCGGAACTTACCATCTCGCTAAGCT
Organism: Oryzias javanicus; assembly: GCA_003999625.1. Lineage (NCBI taxonomy): Eukaryota > Metazoa > Chordata > Actinopteri > Beloniformes > Adrianichthyidae > Oryzias > Oryzias javanicus. The sequence continues at coordinate 26,592,548 of CM012452.1, read as the reverse complement.
ATCCTAGCATAGCCGTCCATCCAGCTCAATGAGCTGGGTGACGGGCTGACGATTTATCCAGGTTGTATCCTACTTTCACCAAACAGTAACTGGGACAGTTTCCAGGAACGTAGCGGCACCCGTGAGTTGAGAAAATGCATGGAGGATTATGACAAAAATCCTCGCATCGAGCCGCCATCTTGAATGTTTATTCTTACTCTATTCACTGAAAACGTCACATGCCCAAAGCTGACATGCTGCGTCAAGCTCGCCGCCAAAATTAGGTCACGCTGCGGCAGATCGCGTCTTTATATTGACTTGAGACTTGACGCCTCCGGCGGGCCCGCCGTTTTCGGCATTTAAAATGTGACACAAAAGGTCATTTTTTTGTGCATTAGAGCACATCCACGTGAAGAAATGTGTTTCTCCTCTGCGCCGTAAGCGCGACGCGGATCAGCCTACCGGATAGCCTATATGTCACAATGACTCCTCCTCCTCCAAAAAAACAAACTTTCAGACACCTCTACAGCTTTAAAAAGCCCTACATTTGGAGCAATAGGGAGTAGCTAGGAGTAGGGAAGCCATTTGGATTCTGCCAAATTTTTTACTCCTACATTCTTACACCCCGCTTATTTGCGAATTTTTTTCAGCCAGGTGAGTCTTCCAGTTCGTCACAAAAACTCAGACAACTCAAGACGCTTGTATGAAACTTTAGCATCCGAATGAGGTGCTGAGTTCTATCTCCGCTAGTGCTGACGGTATTGATTCAACTGGAGATCGATGCTATCGATATTTTGGATCGATCCGCTCAATACAGGCCTGCAGAAATCGATTTATCCACTCTCGCTTGAAATTTCCTGTATCTGCAAAAAGAACCCATCTGAGTCGGGTTTTCTGAGGTTTTGTTCACCTCTTTTCCATCCTTTTTAAATGCTGAGTTGTTTTTCTCAAGTTACTCCTGTTTCACCTGTTTTTATTGTTCTATTTAGTCGCCAAGAGGTTACAAATTTCTACCAGTTGTTATTTTTTTTATTCATTAAACACTTTGATTTATTGTATGTATCATAATTACTTGTTTGTTTTAGTTTGTGGACTGTTTTGCATTGACTTCTTCACTTTTTATTTAGTTTTAGGAAGTTTTTATTTTAAGGAAATGTTTTCAATTTAATTGAAAATATTTTCCTAATTCTATTTTTATGTTTATACAGTAATTAAAAAAGGTACATTTATAAAATAAACATTAAAAACAATTAAGATTTTGGGGTTTATGTCACATCCACCACATTTATGCGAAATATCGATATTGGAATCGATATTGATCGGATCGGACGGATACCCAAATGCTCAGCATCGCCCAGCTCTAATTTCCACTCTGCAGCTTCATGGTAGCACGCCAAAAATAATTACGGATGAAACCGGCAAATTCTGGAAGAAGATGCCCTCTAGGACTTATTTGATGAAGGAGAAAGAACACGCTCCTGGTTTTAAGGCACAGAGAGAGACTGAGTGACACTCCTCATCTGTGTCACAAAGTATACTGTAGTGCAGTCTTTTGTTCCAAATAAAACAAAAAAAACATTGAGTAATACTCCAACGTTTAATAAATGTTTTACAAAGCATGATCAGAAGTGTTTTTGATTAATCTAGATCAGAAACGGACGCGGGGGTGGGGTCTCCGGATTTGGATGTTTCCCCGCGAATGAGGGGGGAATACTGTATATCCAAAACTCTTTAACACACCGGAAATATTAACTGTAATTTTCACATAAAGGAAATTGCTTGTTACCCACCCAAACACTGTCATAAATGTTTAACTTTACTCCACGGGGATTCAATTAATGGCTTTAGAAAGGAAAGGAAAAAGAAAGCCTCAGGTTCAGAGGATGAATAATGTTATGGTGATTTGACCCGCTTGTGACTCTGGTGGACATCTGGTCTCACACGTTCCACTGGTGATGTAAATGCATATGTTTCCGTCAGTACTTATTTAGTTCCCACAGATCAAAGGCCACACCTGACATTTTCTTAATGTGTTTTCCTTTTCTTTCGAGGTCACCGTGTCCTTTTTCCAGTCATTATATGCGGAGCACCTACTAAACCTTTCATAATTTGCTAATGTAGCATTTTGGTTTTGCACAGAAAGCACTAATAATGTTCCATTCCAATTTGCTTTTGCTAAACACTGTGAAATTGCATGAGTCAACAGCTTCACTGAAGATGTGGAATGCGCAAGTTTTCCCCCTTAAAACAACATTCTCCCTCTTAAATACTTTTTAGTCTACATGAGGCGTTTCTTACTTCAGTGCATTGAAAGCGAGAATTAAACATTCAATTTCCCACCAAGGAGGGAAGGTTTCAATTTCCATGTAATTGTAGGCACATGTTGCATTCAACACAAAAAAAGCCATCTGTTGAAAATTATATGATGTAGGAATATATTTCATTTGCTGCTCTGAGTAAATTCATATTTGTGGAGGGATATCATGTGTCTTTTTAGTAGATACTGTATCTGAACCGTTTTTGAGCATTTGCAGGAAGGAGTGTTTATTTTTCTCATCCTCAAATGCTGAACCCCACACATCACAACATTCACAGCAACATAGGAGTCACAGTGAAAATGTCTAATGTGTATTTTTAACACGCCTTTGAAAATGGTTGGCTGCCAAGTAGGGGGATAAGGAGCTGTAGATCGTGCGGGTGAATTTTAAAACAATTCCTCTTTTTTTTTTGCCTCAGTTACCATTATCATAATCTTCAAAGATGCTTGTCTTGTTCATTTTGCTCATGACCCCAGCAAGGAAGTCATTGAATTTCCTGAAATAACTGCAAATAAGAGAGCCATCATTAAGATCCCCAGCGTGTAGACGCGATAACACGGCAGAGACTTCACATTAAAAAAAAAAAAGGACATCTAGTTGATGGTTTTTCAAATGTTATGAACTCCACTCCTGACGCGAATGCAAAGCTGTCAACTCTCTCTCTTGCTTTCTGCTGTACACGATGACCTCCGTAATTAGAGCACGGACACATTTGTTCATCTTTTGACGGTGGAATGAAGCAGATAAATGACACTCCGGAAACAGAAGAAAACAGCAGCAGTTTGAGTGAAAAATGACATAAGGTGTTGTGTTAGATTGAAATACAGAAAACTTAGAAACATGATGATTGAAACCTAAACAAAGATCTGACATGAGGAAGACATTAAAGATACAATCTAATGAAAATAGTGTCTTTTATCATGATGGAGGACATAAATTAAATAATTTAAGATTAAAACTGTGTGTCTGAGTATTTTTTAATCAAACAATGATGAATCTGGAGCAGATAAGATCCTGTGCTTTAGCAAACCTCAGGTTTTTGACACATCAGTTGCCATGGGTGGACCAAAGACTCCCTGCCAGTCAAAATCCTCCAGTTTCAGACAAATGGATCCCTTAACATCTTCATTTTCCTCAATTACTACATTATGGCTGAATACTGTACGGCTGCATAGCTTCAATATTTCTTTCCATTTTTTTTGATATGCTAATGTTAGCTTGGGATAGTGAGGGCTGAAAACTAGCAAGTAAAGGACTGCTGGGAAATTAGGATGGACAATTTTCGTGTCAACAGTCCTGCCTACAATCCAGAGGCAAATTTCTGATTAACTCCTGCGCACTACTGAAAATATGCCTAGAAAAACAACACTAGCATTTTGATTTTGTTAAAAAATCCCAATTAAAGAACTACAGAGAACAATTTAAAATATATAAAAATATAATCAAAGTCAGACTTAAACTAAAACAGAAAAAGCAGTGAAGGGTTAAAATATATTTTGACATAAGTGGAAGAATGCTAATTAAACATCACTGTGAGGGGATCGATGATCTTTTAGACTAAATTTTAACTGGTTTTAGACAAAAATTTGAATTTCCTGGTCAAAAGAAAATATTAAAAAACAATTTTTTTATAGTCATTTGTTTGCAGCAACACAAAAGTTATGTTATTACATTTTGGAACATATTTTAAATTATAAAGTGTCAGTCAGAAGCTGGCGTACAGATGCAGTGCATTGTTTAGATCCCTGGTGGGCAAACCAGGGAAATAACAAAATAACTACCATTGCATTATGGTTGCAGTTCTTTCATGTATTTTTTCAGCATGAGCTTGGATGCTCTACAAATGTTATAATTCCAGATGGAAGATAAACTCTCTGCATGTGTTTTGATACTGGTATTGAAAAAAGGTGGTAGATTTTCACAAGTTCTATCAAAAACAGGCTCGATTCAAAATATAACATCGTTGAGGCCAAGAAAATCAAAAAAGTATGTTTACTTTAGCACATTTTCAAATAAATATGAGCTCACCTAGGCAAGCCTGACTCCAAGTAAAAATGTATTTTTTCTCGGCTCTAAAGAAAACTCGAGACTCAAGAGCATCTCTGCATCAATAAGGACATGGGAGTAAACATCAACACATGCAATAGTTACATGAAACATATCTGTCTGCCCCTTACAGAAACTGTGACTCCTGCAGTCGTAATAAAACATGTAAGTTAGACTTTTTTTTTTTACTGTGGCCAACATTTGCACAATTTTGTAGCTTATATTTGAAACACCCTCTAGCAAAGTCCTGACTTGTGACATGATAGTTTGCATATAATTTACTTTACCTTGCCTGATTACCCGAAGCAGAAAAACTACTGAGTCACAAAGGACAAAGAAGTCAAAAGGGAGTTCACTCGATAATACAGAAATATAGAACCTCTTCCAAAAAAATGAGTACCAGTATGAACAGAAAATACATGAAATTACAGTTTTTGCCATTAAAGTGTTTTCTCTGATGGCATCAGATGCTCCAGATTCACGTTTGACCTTATGATTTGACAAAAGAAACTCGACTACACTCTGAATAGTCTAATTTCTGTGATTACATGCATGTTGTATAAGGATGTAATCAACAGACCTAGTTTTCCTTGCTAAAAGATGATGAAACCATGAAAAATACCATTTATTGAATCCACAAATGTATTTCTTTGTTAAACATGTTGTAAAAAAAAAGCTAAAACTCCAAAGTTTGTCTTTTAGAGCAAAGCACAAAGAGACTTTTTCATCCAAACCAATGGCGATAAGTTGACTCAAGATCCATGAGTTAAAAGGCTGTCTGCAATGTACAGAACATAAGAGTCAATGGAAACATGAAAAAACACAGTTTATCAGGAGGTAAAGCCAAGAACTTGAAATTATTTATTCTAGTATAAATCTGCTTGTATTATATTTATTTTTTTCTCCTAAGATATGTATTGAAGTAACCTCCATGTAAAAAAATCATCAATTATATAGAAATCTCTCCAAAATATCTCTATCAGGTGAAATCTGTAAATGGGTAAAATGAAAAGCTGATTCTGAATTAAATTTAGTTTCTGCAAGTAAATATGTTCCTGGCCAATTTAGGTAACATATGATGTTACCATGGTAACAAACTCAGACCAGAACACCTGGCAAATAAAATAAATTCAAATCTTTTTAATCTGAGTTTAGTCAGGATTTATACCTGGCCGGCTTCTTAACCCCTATTAGTCTTTGCTAATCACATCGATTTGTACAATAATGATGTAAATAAAACAATAATTACCAATATTGATGATGACCTTTGACCCATGGTTCTATTCAAAATTTCAAATATGTTTTTTGCTTCAAAATCTTTGGTTTGAAACAAACAATAAGAGTTTTGAAACATCTTTAGAACACTGTAAATAGTTTAATGGAGGTTAATTTGTTTTTTACTCATTTTTTCATTGTTTGACTTGGCCTTTGCTTTGATTTTGGATTTTCACTTTTCACCTTTATTTAAACACAATATAACGGCTTAATCATATGTGTGAAACTCAGAGGAGGAAGAAAAAAGTCCATTCCCATTGTTCATGTTAAAGATCTATTCATGTTCATTTAGTGAACGCTACATCTCTAATGAATTTGAGTTTTTAACTTTGTTTTTGATGCGTATAGCAGATTCTATATATAAGTAGCATGTGCTTTGTATTTTCTGCACTATAGGGTGCACCGTATTATAAGGCACAGTCTTATCAGGGGTCTATTTCTGTACTTAACCCATACACAAGATGCACCATATTATGAGGCGCGAAAAAAGAGTGAGTTCAGTTAAACTTTATTCCACTATTTAATAAAACTCTCATTATTTTTTAATGAATTTTCTCCCACAAAACATCTTTGGCGTTTGAATTAATCATCTTGTTAATTCAAACACGCCAGTTCCCTCTCATTGTTGTCTGAGTCCGTCTCACTGCCAGGTGGTCGTTCAGCAATGATGCCGGCGGCTTTAGCGAAAGCTCGGACAACGATAACAGCGGATCTTTAGTCCAGGAGTCAACAATCCTTTCACATATGGTGGCGTAACTCGCCCGATGCTGCCTCCCGGTACAAAACTGTGAGACGTTTGTCACACAAACAAAGTGAAAGTGAAGAACTACACACAAAAAGTGCACCGGATTATTGTCACATTGGCACATGGTCAATTTTTTTTTTTAATTCAGGCTTTGAAGTGCACGAGTGCGCGATTGAGCAAGCGGCAGGGAACATTGCCCCGGTTGGCAGTGGGTCGCACTTAGTATGAAAGGCAACAGTCGAACAAGCTCATTATTCTTATTTCAGATGCAAACATCACATGAGTTGTGCATATTCGATTCACGTTAGTAACCTTGCAAAAACGGTGGTCCTCGGTGCGTACAAGAAACTTGTGTGTATCCACAAACACATAAATGAAATTAGAAACAACATTTCTACCACTGGACTGTCACCGCACAACCTCCATATGTGTTCGACCGGTGGCTGACTGATATAACAAAAAAATCCTCTGGTCACAGTTGAATTTTACATTTTTCTTAAAACCTTGGCGGCTGCCACGCAGCATGTCAAAATGTCCAGGAAATTTGCAGAAAAATTCCCGTTTTTGGTCGCTGTCAACCAAGACAGGACACAAACTAAAACAGCAACAAGTTAAAATGTTAAAAACATAAAGACATTTCAAAATCTCATTTGGACGGATCTTCTCAACCTTACTAATAGAAACAATAGAATCCGAGCTTTCTGTTTTCCAGGCCCCGCATGTGTTGCTTAGAGCCTGGAAACATTGATTCTTTTGTGATTTTTGCTCATTTCTAAAGAACCCTGCTGCTTTGTGATGCTATTTTTTGGTATTTTTCGTGGAAGGAAAAAAAAAAAGTGAAACAAAGAAAACTGATTAAAAAAGAGCATGTAGCTTTTCAGAAAGCCTTCCATTCCCTGCAGTTTTCATTGTTCTTGCACCATTTGGGAACAGAATGTCACTTTTATGTGGCATCTTATTTTGCCCTTCATTGTAATTGTTTTTCTTCATCAGTTTAATTAAACTTAGCAGAATAATTAGCAAAAACAGACAGTAATTATCTTTATTTAGAACTTTCACATACATTGTTATTTATTTTTAACATTAATCAACATGATGATGTTGTTATGAAACCTTGATGGTGACAGATTTGGTAAAAGTTGGGTGTAGTTGGGTGTGAAGATCATGTGACCTGGTGAGGACGCCTGCTTGAAACGCAGCAAGAGAACAAGCTGATTTATTAATAAAGAGAAGCTGAGGGGAGTGCGAGGAAACATGCCTGGATGTCAGCTAGAAAAGACACTATAATTAGTTTAATCTTTCACACCATTATGAGGGGATCATTAGGAGAGGATCATTTCAGAGCATCAAGAGGAAGTGGCCAATGAACCAAACTAAAGCCGTTTCACTGTGAAATAAATTCATGAAGCCACTCAAATGTATGTTTTTTTTATTCTGTTTGGTGCAATTAGCGAATTGTGATGTTAATTAGCGAGTAGAGCTTAAAACTCAGAGATAAAAACAACTCAATTTATTAAGTCAGTGTTTTCACATTGATGCCTTACTTTCTTTTTACAAGGACAGATTTTCACAGAATTTATCAGTAAATTAAATTTTGTGGCAACATAAACATGTCATCTCCAGAAATTCTGTCATGTTCAATTGGGATTTTAAGTGCCCCCTTCTTTTTGAATTTCGATCACGCTTGTTTTGCATGGGACTCATGTTTTCTGCAAATCACCAGCTACATTTCAATCTGCCTGTTATGTAAGGGCTGCTCTGGCTTGTTTGTGCATTTGCATGTTTTTGGCTGGCCTTGGGCGTCTTTTGCTCCCTTTTTTAAGTTTCCGAACAAACACACAGCTCCTCAGTATGTGCACTGACAACCTTGTGTTTACTTAGCCGAGCTCTTCTCATTTTATGCTGCCCTTGCCAGCATTTCTCTTACCTTAATGTCATCATTAAAATTTTATGTTGAGAGAGTCTTGGAGTCTGTAATTCTTACATTCATTTTAGCTGTCTGCTGCACTTTAGATTTATTGTTTTGTCGACCACAGAGACTAAAACATATGTTAAATGAAGACTTCAAATCGCATCTCAAGCAACATCTTGTTTCTAAGCTAAAGGACAAACAGTTTATTGAGACAGATTTTTGCTTCATTTAACTTTGTTCTGCATTTGACCCTCTCCGTGAGCGGGCGGTCAGCTGTCAGGGTGAAGCTTGGAAACTAATTAGGGGCTTTTATCCCTAAATTCTTAGTTATTGTGTTATGATTTTAAGTTTTTGCCATGACCCAACCCTGGATTTCCAATTGACATTGAAGGGTCTACCACATGGCAACAAGGCTGGTTTTATCACCTTTTTATATATATATATATATTTTCAGTTTTTGCTCACTTAATACTTTTTGTAGAGCAAATTTTCATGAAATTGCTTTATAGTCCCACTCCAACAATATTTTTTCTGTTAGAAAAGCATTTTCAGTGGTCTCTTATGCAGTTTTTAGCCAAAATCAAAAATCTTCTGTTGGTTTTTGAGGACATATTTTCTGCAGAGTTGCAGGAGATTATTAGAAATTTGCCTCTTTGTTGTGGGCTGAAGTTAGCCTCGCTAATTTCCCAGAATTATTTTGTTTACATTCTCTCCCTCTAGTTTAGAGGTCTGCAACCTGAAGCTCAGGTATTTTATTCCTCTATTGTGGCTCTTTTGCTTTTAAAAAACTCCAAACTAAACCAATGAATTTATATTTAGATTTTTGACATGTCTGATAGGCCTAACTGATTAAAAGAACAGTAAAAGGTTTACTCCATAATCAGAGGGACATGATCCTTTTGCATTTACGTATAAGATTTTGAAATAACTTGGATTCTACACTAATAATGTCATGTTTTATTCACTAGGAAAAAAAGAGAAAGGATGAAGGCAAACAAAAGTCAACAACAGAAAAATATGTTTCTCGCATTTTTGATTAATCAAAGTAAATCTGCTGCAGCTGGAGGATCTGATTATGAATGGTTTTTTTTATTTTGAAAGGAACTTGAATGTCCTATTGTCAAAATTGAAAGAAATTAAATTTACTATAAGTAGAAAAAACTAAACAGTAGAGAACATGTCAAAGCTATATTTTATAACGAATGGCTTAAAGGCCACTGAAAACATAAATCAAGTATATTTTTCCAATTTTGAGGTGAAACTTTGCCACTCTTACTAAGTTTTGGTCCATCAGAACCTGGACCAAATGGCTTTTTAAACTTTAAGGTAGCAGACCCCTGCGCTAGCTTATAGCACCTCCAAAGCTAACATCAGCGGAGCAATAAAAATGGATTATTAGCGTAAAGTGTTGGATATCAGCACAAAGCTGATTTTCTGTGCTTAAGAATCGGCTGAAATTATGTTAATTGTGTAAATAGTTGAAGAGTTACTGTATTTAAAAGAATGAAAATGCTAAGATTATAGCTAAGCTAGCTAAGATGTTCAAATCCCACCACAACTATGGTTTTTATTGTGAAATTTTTCCTGCTTATCTTTTAATTATGAATATGCAGTTCTTTTGACTGACCCTACATTGATATCTCAGTATTCTTTGTTTACACTCTCTCCCACTAGCTAATAGCACCTCACAAGCCCAAGCTAATCAATATTAGCGGTGCAACAAAAACAGCAAACAACATTTTTTTTTTTTGTCAACTTATGGGTTTTTATCTGCTCCTTATCCAATGTGATTTGCGTAAATAAAATTCTCAAAAATGCAGTTTCTTTTATCTTAATTATTTTGAACATGTCCTTCACCATGAGAAAATGCATCAAGAACACATTAAAAACATCGAAACACAATTTTCATATAAATACTTATAATGAAACTGTGTCCAATCCTCAGTAGAACCTTATTTTTAAAACTTGATCTCTCAAAAGTATTTTATTAAAGAAAGTCACAACTTTCCACTCCCTTTTTTTTCTTAAAGGACATGTCAATGCAGGGAATTAGAGCATCAAGGCGAATGATGATATCTAAACCTTCAAATGTTTTGAGAGACAAATTTCTCACAAAGGAATGCTGTAAGTCTTCGTGAATATCCATCGGGGATCAAGGCAAACAGCCTGGTAAGAAGAAAACTCTGGATTTGCTGTGCACCATGGCAGTTCCACCTTGCATTGCAGAAAAATAAAAGCTGCAGATGGAAAAACGCAGCGCAGCACTTTGATCCGTTTTCAGGTGTGTCACGGTCTCGTGGCGCCGCGGTGACACAAACTGCTGTAGCAATGCAGCAGATAATTCAAACATAACGTTTCTAAACCACATTTGAGGCTATATGATTGTAATTTAACTCAATATTCACACACAGGATGAGGTAACAAGCATCAAATCTCCTGCATCTGCCGGAGGCGTGTGTCCAACTTGCTGCTGACAACAGCAGCAGACCCGAGGACAAATGCCACAAGCTTTTTTCTCCGTGCTGGTACTACTCCCAGTGAGACTTATTGTTTTATTCTGTCACTTATTCGCTTCGTAGCTGCCTTAATCTAATGCAATTTAAGCCACTTACATTTTTCATACAGTGCACATTAGGGAGTTAGTACTGGCTGAGTGGGCCAGGTTAAGCACTTCGCTAAAGGGCATCGTCACTGTTACAGAATCACTTTTTTCTTGACTTATCATCTTTTTTGCTGTTGCTCCACTTTTTGGAAGCGTCTGAACATTCATACGACTCTTTAAGTGCTGGCTGAAAAAAAACTATTTGTGGTTCCTGAATGGTCTGATCCCAAATGCAACCTTTTGTTCCGCTGACTTTTTTCCCTGTATTGATTGGTCTGAAAGTCTCAAAGAGCTGTGGTCTGGGAGTAAAGACACCCATGCTGTCTATTAAAATGGCAGAGCTTTGTTGTATGGCTGACATCAAATAAGCAGGACCTGGAAAATGTAAAAACATTTTTTTGAAAAGGTTCTAGCCTGAAACAACACCATCCACCTTCTCCTTATGACTTGTTTTATTTTTGTGTTCTTAAAATGTTCTCTTTTTCAACATGCAGTTTGAAAAAAAGAGATTATTTGCAATGCAGAAAATATCTGGGTGGGCCAAAAGCTGATAGAGAGGGGAAGAGAGGGCGGGGTTGCTCGGTTCAAACAGTTCCTCCCATAACTTAGAGGCAAATTTAGAATGATCTTCTGCAACTTTGCAGTATGTCCTAGAAAATTACACTTTGAAAAAAATAAAATAAAATCAGCATAATCATATTCGAAAGACTACTGGAGACCCTTTTAAAGGGACCATTCCATGGAAAACCAACTTTTTGAGCTTTTAGGTGTTGTTATATTGTTCATTCTTCACTATAAATAACCCCAAAGTTGTATTTTGATTTAGTCACATATTTCTGAGTAATCTCTAAAAACCTCAACAGCAGCCCCTCCCATACCAATGAAAACGAGCTTACGTCACAAGTTAAGAACCGCCCTCTCCAGGAAGAGTCTGCTCCGCCCACAGGCTAAAAAAAAAAAAAAAACGTTCAATCCGAAGCTAGCTGCGATAAGCTAACTTAACGAAGCTCTCACCCCGCTCGTGCAGTTGTGCAGACGTTAGCTGTCTGTGTTGTGAGTCAATTTAGCGATGGCCAAGAAATGCTCGTTTGATTTGGCGTTCAAACTTTATGAAGAAACTCTTGGTGACGAATCTGCACGACATGTTGGGATGGATCCTGAACGTATCCGAGAAGGACGCAAGCAGACGGGGATATTGGGAAGAGGGCTGGAGAAAGGCTATTTCCTGGTAAAGGAGGGGAGAAGACTATTTAGTGATGGAGAAAGGGAATAGACTATTTACTGGTGGAGACAGGGAGCAGACTATTTACTGGTGGAGAAGGCAACGAATTTGGAGAACTGGTTTGAATATGGATTATTCAGCAAAGTTGGAAAGGTGCGTGTCACCAGGAAAATGATCTGCATTCAAGCTAAAAAGATTTTTGATATGGAGATTAGTCAAAACAACGTTGTCATCAGGTCAATAAATCCTGAAATGTCTATCTGGTGTTATCTACATTTTTGAATGAATCTCACCACATGAGCAAATTAGGCTATCACCTTTCTGTCTGTGCCAAATTTTGGGGATAAACGCCCAGGCTACCAGTATGTATATCGTTTTTTTTTTTTTTTGTTTTTTTATTTTTTTGGTGGTGACACACTGACAAGGCCAGCTCTAGGAATTTCACTTAAGGAGTGAAAGGCGGAGCCTCAGAGATCAAGTCATTTAACTTCTGGATATGAAAATAGTCCCTGTAAATAACTCATATTTCCTATATAATTTTTTTTTAGTGTTGCTACAGATATGATCATATACTGTATGTATGGATGTAGTTCCATCTGAAAGACTAAAAAAAATTATGGTATGGGCCCTTTAAAATTGATCAAAGCATGGTTGGAGTCGTTCTATAGTTTTATGTGGCGATGTTAAACAGATCTAACTTAGCTTTTTTTTCATTTTTCTAATGATGTCATCATCGTTATACTTATTTTATGAGGGTTACCTTGAATAAACCCGGTGAGAAAATCAATTAATCTAGTAAAAGATGCTTCACAATTAAACGTTTTCATTATTCATGAGTTTTTACCTCCCACCCATCTCATTTTCCTTTGCTTTCCTCTGTTCTGCCCCCGTCCGCACATGTAATGCTCAGTAAGCACAAACAGAAAATGAAGAAAAAAGCTCACACAGACACAAGCACACGTTCATTTCTCTTTGTCTGGCTTCCTGCTGTTTGGAGCCTATATTGGAGGCTCAGTCATAGGGGATTAGCCACAGACTTGATCAGAGTCACAGTTGTTGCCAGTGCTGCTTCTGTGGCTTGAAGATTTGAACCTGACACTTAACAACGCGCATGTTGGGGCATTGAGCGGGATGTCTGTTTTACAGCTTTGCAAGACAGGCTGGATGCTCATTGTATGTTCATCTTAAAAGAACCTTATCCCTTTTTTGAAAACATAAAAGCCTCGCTCTGTGCAAATCATTTCTGCACCACCAGATAAAACATTTCAACCTGATGCGCTGACACATGATCCCATCATCTCATTACTCGGTGCCTTCGAGGTGTTACATTATTCCAGTCTTTTGACACACGTAGCAAATTTATGAAACCATAAACAGTTTTTTTTACTCAAGCGAGGATCGACTGAACAAAAGAGACAGCAATCTTAAAAGGAATAAAGTGGAGGCAAGTCAACATCTTTTTATAGATAAAACACATTCAAGTGTTTATACACATTTAATTGTTTCAATTCACAAGTTCAGTTCGAGTCATGTAAAGAAATTGAAAATGAAGAAAGCACATTAAATTCACTTTAAGATCCTCAAAGTTGAGGTAAAAAAAATAAGAAATTTTGACAGTGGGCCATGAGTATTTTAAGGGGTTTCAAGATAATCATTTTCTCATTTAAAATAAATAACGATTTTAAATAGGACTCTCTAAATATTAACCGATTGAAGGTTTCAAAGAGAAAGTATGTATTTTTCATCAAAGACACAGAGTCGGCCCACTGCTACAACAAATTTTATTTGACCCTTTTCACAGAGTAAAGGGGTGATGTAGGATTTGTGTTTTTTTTCAAAATGATTCACTCATTTCACAGATTAGTGAGTCAATATGCTTCGTTTTGGCAAATCAATCACCATTTAGAAATTCACTTGGTGCTGCAGCTGCAGAAAGATCCTCTGGTTTATGTGCTGCTTTTGTATGTTGGATGCATTTAACTGTTGGTGTTAAAATTACAAAATCTATGGATATAATGAGAAGAATTAGAAACTATGCTCACTTCTCATTATTCTCTCATTTTTCCATATTTCTGTTATTGTGTAATCTTTGGACAAGAACATATATTTGTTTTAGAAAAAAAGTTTAGTTTTTGATCACTTAAAACATTTTGAAAAAAGTATATATATAATATATATATATATATATATATATATGTTTAAATGTAACTTTTGCAAAAGGCCTTTGTTTGTTTAGCTACTTACTCTGTACCTCTCCTCTTTTTCCTAAATTACAAATTATTAATATATATAATTTAAACATTAATCAAACACTTTTGTTGTTATGATAACTCATGGTAAAATAGTGTTGGATAAGTGTGTTTGCGCTGATTAAAATTATACCAAATAAGCAAACAGGTAGTCTTTCAAATAGAAAATATAGAAAATTCAAATATAGTCAAAAACTGAGTTTCAGAGCCTAGATTCCAAAGGGTTAAATATAAAAGTTGTAAATGTACTACTTTGATTTCATATTATGATTATTTGCAGATGATAATTGGCTAGCAAATTCTGTACAAAAATTAGTGTGGATTAATCATGATTAATTTTTTCCAGATTTGCGATAAATTAGATCTTTCTTTTTAATTGATTCCTAGCTCTAGTTTAAATAAATCTAAATCAAAATGCATGTTCACTGTCCAATGAGCAAATAAAGCATTAGACGTTAGTTTTTTCATCACACTGCAATAATTCATAAAGTATTTTCACTTAAATCAAACTGCATGATCAGTGAGCCGTACGTCTGCAGATGTAGATTGGGAACCTCAATTCAGCTCACGTCTGTTTACAGTTTGGTATTCAGCCATGTTGTTGGGATAAAGTAACTGCCAATGAGTTGAGAGTCAGAAGGCTAAGAGCTTCCCTTCTCCCGTCTTCGATGAGACAGATATGATCCACTCCTTCGCTTAGCTGGTGTCAGCAGTATAATTAGAATAATGAACCACCATGTTGCTCTTTGCTCCATGCCTGCAAGTGGAGCCTCTGCTTATAAACACTTGTGCCAACTGTCGAAAAATTCCTTTGATTTTTTTTTTTTTTTTTTTTAGATTTAGCACTTTTTTTCAAAAGAGCAAAAGCAGAAAAAAACGCTGTTTTTTCAGACAAATGAGTGTCCGTGTTCCTCGTTAGGACTCCAAACGAGGCTTTAATGAGTTAATTGGCTGATTACACCAAATGCTCCCAGTGCAGCGCTGTGGGTTGGCTGTCATTCATCGGGAGAATATAGCATAAAAGAACAGAATAAGGAAAGGAAGCAGCAAGAAGAGAAAAGCGCAGGTCACCTGTTGATTTAATAAAGTGCTGCAGCTCTCCGGCACGTCTTTGCAGAGTGAGATGGCTGCAGTCTTTCCAGTCTGCCATCAGTCTGGAGCAGAGGGTGAGAGGTGACTTTCAATTAGCAGGATGAGCATAATTAATCAGTGAAGAGGTGATCCGTATTAAGGACTGGCATGCACGGTGAGTGAGTGTGTGGCTTTGCCGGTTCTGCCACCGTGTCAGTTTGACCTTCACTGCTACAGACTAGAAGTGAACACATGACAGACCAGAATCACCATCATGCTCTTTAATGACCAACAGGTTTTTCTGTGTCCGACATACTGAAAATGACCTGTGCTAACAGCATGATATTTAATTTTTTTTGTCTTGTTTTCACTCCTTTTTTTACACCTATCCTGAAATTTAAGTTAAAAAAACACAAGCATCAAGGTAGTCAAGTCCAAAAATATCAGTGTACCTTCGGATGTGTTTGTTTCTGCTGGGGGTGTAGAAGAAAAAGCGAAGCCAAAACTGTCAAATATAGAATCGATCTGTTTCAACTATCACCTATGAGCTGCGAGGGCAGCCAGAAACAAACACAAGCTGCAGGGATGAGCTGCCCCCGAAGGGTGGTTGGATTACCCTTGGGTTATGAGATCAGTCATCACAGAGAGGTGCTCTTCTGCCGTGGCGTTGTTGACCAAAAAGCAAGGTTATTCAATATTTAAAATTTGTTGCAATTTCTATTCTTGTTGGAGTTTTTCTTGGAAATCCTTTTAACAATTTCAACATTATATCCATGTTTAATTAAACCAAATTGTAAAGTAAGGTCAGAATGTTAATATTTCAGATCAAATTATTAAATCACATGTATTATAGTTTCCCTTCAATGACTCCTTTTCTATCATTTTTGAGTTGCAGTGCATTTATGATGTAAGGGCATCTAAAACAGCTTTGCAACATTTTGCTGAACGTGTGCAACATTTCCCATGTATACTGCAGATTCATGCAGCTGCTTGTGTCTTCTATGACGTCCTCATTAAGCTGTACTGTACTGTACAGGAGCCATCTGGAAGCCATGAATTGCTGTCATAATTTTCTTAAAGTCAACTGTTCAATCACATTTGGGCATGTAAAAAAAAAATGCATTTTTAGAACATTCATCCATTCTTCCAGCCATCATCAATATGATTTTGTAGGAATAAGGTTTAAGTTTACATAATAAATAGGGGTGTTGCAATTTATTTTAACAATTTCATTCATATCATGATTTTCATAATTAATATTTGTTCATTCTGAATGATCTGAAAATATATCCAGGACAACTTTAAACAAAATTCAACCAGTATGATTCAGAGATAAAATATGTTACTGAACAGTGCAGATTCCTTGTAATATAATCAAGTGTAAATAAAATGTGTACAGCAAAAAAAACAAACAATTATTAAAGGGCATAAACCATGAAAATTTATTTCTTGACCTTTTATGTGTTTTATAATGATAATTTCTCACTATAAACAACCCAGAGGCCATGTTTTGATCCGTTCTAGAATTTCTGATTCATCCTCTAAAAATCTGCGCTCTGAGCACCAGCCCCTCCAAACCCACAAAAACAAGCAGATTCTCACGAGCTGATGTCACAGTATGAGAACGGCCCTTTTCAGGAAGAGTCTGCTGTCCCACTATCACCCTCAAGCTAGCACCAACGCTGAATTTCTCCACTGTAGTGCTCAGCCGCTAGCTATGCCGCTCAGCTAGCTCAGCCACTAGCCACAACCACTGCTACTAAAGGCAGGTTTAAAGTATACATATTCATCTTTGCAACATTTCTGATTTTATTTGGTTTTTCGTCGGTGAAGCGCTGACGGGATACCAAACCGCCCCTGGGTTGATGTCTTAAAATGGGCGGATCCCACAAGCAGTGAAAGGCGGAGCCTCAAAGATCAAGGCATTTTACTTCCCAGTAGGAAAATAACTCAAGAAAATAACAGTTTTTTTCCTGAATAACTTTTACCTAAGTTTGCTAAAGATAAAACATAACATATATATATATAAAGACATAGTTTACTCTGAAAAACTTAAGAAAATCCTGGTTGTGGCCCTTTAATGGCAAATCCATTTACATTTTTGTTCCATAAAATTCCTGATTTCTACATGAAAATACAACAAACAAAAGATTTTAGAACTCCATACCACACTGTATGGGCAAATATTTTGCGAAATTCAAAGTGTTCCCACAGATTGGATTGTAATGATGGACTGATCATTTTTTACTGCCATGATAGCTGGCTCGTGTTTTCACGTTTTAATCAGATTAACCTACAGTACCTCAATCCAAATTGCATTTTACAACATTGATAATTCATTTTGCAATAATTTTATTTGGGTTTAGGTCAATTCTATAAATAAATTGCCTCAGACAGATAGATCTGGTTGAATCATAGGAATATAAATAGTATTGATTAAGCGGATTAATTGATGAATCACCTCCAATTATAAAGTAAATAAAGAAGAAACAATTTCATTCTTTAGTATTTTTAACCAAACAGCTCCTGTGTTTAGATCATTTAGTAGGTGAGAAGCAATATTTAAAATTGTTTACTTTATGTCATGGGTTTTTTTTAATGACCTGTTGAATCCCAAACTTCATTTGCAGTTGTAGAATGAGTCAAATATGAAGAGAGAACTCATTATTACCGGATGTTTTATTAGGAAATCAAGTATGAGACCCCCGGGCAACATCATGTCTGTCTTTTGGTGATTCAGTTAGGCCCAGAGGTACATTTTTCTCCTCAGCTAAATTTTATATTACCTTTGGACTGTCTGCTGCAGTGTAGCAGCAGAGCTACCCTGTTGTGCAGTTTTGCAAGTTCACAAATTTGCATAATGTGGAAAGACAATGAAGTGTACACGGGAGCTTGTAATTGCACCTGACTAAGGTTAGGCAACGCAGAGCGAGCGCTCAGTGTTTGTTTGCCGCGTTTGGATGAATGAGGTGTGGGCACGAGTTATTGCGGTGGCGTGGGCGTTGATGGTGTATTCATATTGGCAGTGGTCCCTGGCAGGTCTCCCTCTTAAGGCTAAAATGTTTGCACTCGACTAAAAGCAGAACACCCACATGAACACAGACTTCTCATAACTAGCTGGCTGTTATGCAAGTCGAATGCTGATGCTAGCAACTCCACAAGAGCCCCGTCCTTTTGTTCCCTTCTCTGCACCGTTCTCTCTCGCAGTGCAGCAACGCCGGCTTCATAAATAGTTTCGGAAGCAAAGTTCCACACATGGCGTTACAAGGGCGCAAATTATTGTCAGATCCATTTGCTTTATATTCATCACAGTAGCATTGTGTTTTGTTTAATTGACTGTGAACCTGCTGGTGTGGATCCAGCTCGTGTTCGGCAGACGCCAGGCCTCACAAATGAGTCAGGAGGGAAATAAGAAGAGGGAGCAAATTAGCCAATTTGCATGCATGTCAGAGTGAAGCATTTAGGGAGATAGTGCAATGATGGGCCTGATAGACAACACCAAGAAGAAAAAAAACAATAGAGAACATCCAAAATTGTGAAGGAATCTAGTACTTCACCGTGGTGGAGGTTTTCTGCTCCACTTTCCCACATTTTGCAGCAAGAGGGGAGCACTTTTGAAACAAAAATAAATAAATCTGTTTGAAAGCACTGAGAAGGAAACAATCAGTTGTAAAACAAGTAAAGGAAAATGCATCATACAGATCACTCAGGAAGGTGGATGTAAAAATGT
This sequence comes from Oryzias javanicus, assembly GCA_003999625.1. Lineage (NCBI taxonomy): Eukaryota > Metazoa > Chordata > Actinopteri > Beloniformes > Adrianichthyidae > Oryzias > Oryzias javanicus. The sequence goes on along the minus strand of CM012452.1, from coordinate 26,573,399 downwards.
CTCCTCATCTTTAGCAAACAGGCAGCCATTGAGATGGAGTGGCAGGGTCGAGCTCCCAGCTCACTGGGTTTAAATGTCACTTATGGGCAGCACCCACGGGCAACACTGAGATTTTGTCACTTGACTTGGTCAACATGAGCATGCAGTTTGTGCCAGTGTGTTTGTGAGTCAGTGTGGGAGAAATACACAAAAGAAACCAGCTTCCTCCAACTCTCAGCCCATCAAACGTCCCATCGTTTTAATATCACATTGACATTCCCTGCACAACACGACTCAGAGGGATGTTTTATTAGCAGCTATTTTCAGATGCAGCTTTTTTGTTGTCTTCCTTAAATTATGCCTAGTTATAAAATATGATTCTGACAACTTGAAGAAATCTGTCAGGATCTCAGTCTCATTTGACCTCCTTCTCCGAAGGTGCTTCTTGGCGTTCAATCATGCGTTGGCTCTGGATCACTGCTCGTCTCTTATTGTGACAGTTTTGTTTTTCTGTTTTTTTCTCTGTCCTCACAGTGAGTTGCTTGCCGCCTTGCATTTTTATGGATGCATCAAATGGAGAAAGCTACCCAACTCTGAGTAAAATTAAAACTTTGTGAGCGTGACTCGATGTTGAAGGGGTGATGCGTTAACCGCCAGCTCAGGATCTTTTGTGACACTGAGCAACAGCGCGTCTTTGTCTCAGGTTAAAAAGCCGGCTCTGTTCGTTTAATTAGCTATTCTACTGTAAATCAGTACATCCACTTTATTTGCCTTCTACCAGGCTGTTACTGGCACCGACTTACTTGAGATAGTGATCCTCTTTTTCCTCATTCTGACATGACTTCATCTACGGCATGTATGGACTGCAGTGTCAAGATTTATGACCAAGCTTTTGTGTTCCAGAATGAAGCCTCTATTATTCATGAAACTGTGCAGATCCTTATCACAGTAATGGTCCATCCATTTCATTTACTTACAAATCGGTGAATAATTACACAAAGGGGATAATTATCTATAGTAACTGATATTTCAAAAATAATAACTTTGATCCACTTTACTACTGTATTTAACACACATTTATTATGGAGAAGTCTATATTTTGCTTTGCTCATGACTGCTTTGTGTTGTAGCTCACTCTGCAGAGGAGGACATCTAGAAAGAATTGGGGTTTATTCCGACTGGACACATTTGGTCCTCTTAAAGTGAATCACAGTTGGTTTCCCCAATAATCCAGAACAATTTTAAATACAGAATAACTGGAACAAAGTGGCCACCTTAGCTGGAAGTCACATGAAATAAACAGAGAAGCAACGGTTGAGCCATTGACAAATACCTTCAATGATGAGATACAGCAACACATTGAATGCCGGCTCATTAAAAAGACTTTCAACAGGACACACTTTGCTTCACAATGTTTTCTCAACTGTTTATAGGTCATAAACACTTATCAGCATACCTTCAACCCGACGTCTCCTTAGCACTGCTGTTGCTAACATCCTCTGGGTTAAAGAGCGCACGGCACATTTTCTGGCCGGTATGCCTCTGCCGTACCAAAGTAACAAGTACAAATTGTTGGTTCTGACGATAAAAACGGGTAATTGAACTATGAGGTTTTAAAAAGTTACCTATAAAGCGCTGCACCTTTGACTGTCTTTTGTTGTGATGACTCACCTTGAAGTCCCTGGCCAATGAGTGACAAGATCATTAGTCATGTGGTTTTGCTTACAAGCTTTGGTCCAATTCAGAATTATCAATTAATCTTTTAATTTACTTGTACTTTGGAAAGAAGTACCAGAACATGCAAACTCCACACTGGACAGTCCCAAGTTGCCAAGATTCAACAAGGGCATTTTTTTTGTGAGTCCTAAGCACTACACCATTGTGCAGACAGACTTTAAATTTAAATCTTAGGCAAAGATAATTAGATTTGAAGAAAGGTTTTACTCCATGTTTGTTGTCTGCATAAATGCAAAAAATTGTGTTTATATTCTCACATCTGTCCTTGCCAAATCCATAACGTAATATTTGTGATTATGATAAAATATATCTTTCAGAGCAATTTTTTTTTATCTATATCACTTTTAACTCAAAGTTTGAACAAATAGTGCTTGATTTTAAAACCTTGGTTCAGATTTTGTTTTCATAGAAAAATGTTATTTGCACAGTTGATCTTCTTTTCGGTTTAGCTGCAGTCTTTAGAAAATGAGTCATTGATCTTTTTTTTTTTTTTTTGCTTTGTTTTTCTGGGGTCATCTGCAATAACATTTTTGCAAACAAAGAAATAACTTTTTCCAATCTCTGAGTAATATTCAGACTGAAAATCAAAATGGTAAAAGCCATTGTAAGAGCACAGGGTTTGCAAATGCGGGATCCCATTCCTCATGCAGTTATTGCTATGATCAGATGTATTGATCGTTAAATGCAAACATTTCCAATATTCTGGAGCTTTTATGGCCAGTAGTCAGCTCTTATCTCTAGTTTGTAGCGGTCTGTTGTCAAGCCACAGTTGCTTTATATTTATATTAATATTTAATTTTGATGAACTCATGTTCAGGTTGTCCTGGAGCACAGCTGATGACCTCTTTTTTTAAACTTGTCATAATTTATTAGCTAATTTGGATGTTCCTCTAAAAAGATGCATACATGAGTGTTTGATTGCCAAAAGATTCTAATGTCACTCAGACTTTTTTACAAAAAAAAGATGTTAGAGGAGCTGTAAACTAATAGTACACGAAGATTTACATAATACCAAAACCTATTAAAACAATCGAAGCTCCAGTTTCCATGGCAACGCGATTTATCTTGAGCTCTACAAAAAGGTAAAACCAGTTCTCTATTTTGAACATGACATCTTTTTTTGTTTTGTTTCTGCCTTTTTTTTTTTTTTTTTTGCTGCTATTTCGCACATCATGTCAAAGAGCCACAACGATGATTAAATGCATCTACTTGTGCACTGCTATTGCATTTTTTTGTGCAAGTGCTTCAGTTTACTGTTCTTTAAAAGCCAAAGTGTCAGAACGCAGATGGCTGAGCTTAAAAAAAAATAAATAAAAAAAAGCTCTTGTAGCAAGTTTGGAAGTTTTACAAGGGCCAAAACACATTTTACAACACATGTCTCGAATAAAAATACAATATTTTCCCAATTTGATGCTTAAACTAATAAAAAATGTGAATGTTAGTCAAGGTTTTTGCTTCAAGTTTGGTATAAAATAAGTCAAAAAGTTCATTTGAAATCTGAATTGCTTAAAAGTTTGGTGAAATAAAAGGTTTAGACTTTTCTACCCTTCAGAAAAGTACCTACTGTATACTTTAAAGTCATACTCAAAAGTAAATGGGAAGGTTTTCCTTTTCCTTGCAAAGCTAGGCAGTTCGCTGTCTGGCAGCAAAGTCTTCTTTAATCATATAGTGCCTCCTGAATCAGTCCAAGATGTGCTCAAACCTCATTAGAACTTCCACTAAGCAGAAACGAGCATCATGGGAAGGAAGAGATGGATAGCAAAGAAGAGATACCGCTGAATTTCAAAGATTCTAGTGAGCCATATACCCACAAATATATGCTGAAAAATGTTCTAAATTTACAGGGAAAAGTGTTTTTAGAACAGGCTTAGTGCGCAGACGAACCTGATTATGGGCTGCATCGGTGGAAGCATGGGTTTTGATGCGTAAGCTCTAGACCTTGACTTGCAGATAAAACACCCTCTCTGATCTTGTAAATCAGCACCGCGGTTCAACAGCATTTCCTGCCCACCACTGCATGTGTAATTGGGTTGCTCTCGTCTGCATAGCAGGAGTATTAACACACTTGAATGCACTAATTAAAGGGATCACTGTAAATCATCTCTGTGGCTGCTTAGTGGTCAAACGCTGTCCTATGCTGTGACCTTTGCCTTTGCAAGTCAGCTCTTCTCTGTCTGCCAGCCTGCAGGAGCAGTCTACTAGATTTAGGCTAACAAGCTATTAGAGGGTCCAGATGGTTACGGCGGCAGGGGGAACGGGCTTCAATGAGCCCGGTTCGTTGTCAGTGTAAACTCGTCTGAAGTCGCTTCGACTCTCTGTGAGCCTTCTCAAGCTCATGGTTGCTAGCTGATATGAAGTGGAAAAACATCTTTTTCCTTAAAGTTATTACACAGGCTCGTATAATCTCTTTAGAGGGAAGAAGAAGGAAGCAATTCTTGCTTTTTCTTTTTATTTCTTCACTTCCCCGACAGAAGTAGTCTGGAAAATAAAAGAAACTGGAACAGTGAGAGCCAGCACAGACAAATAAATACTCAGATTTAATCAGGCTGCTTTGTAACACTTTACAAAGTGGATTTATTTCTTCTCTCTAAACATTGCTATTCTGTAAATTCAGGGGATGTTTTATTTTCATCATGTTGAGAAAAATTGTATTCTCAAGATCGTAAGTGAGCAGAAAAAGGCTGCATTGGTTGTCATCCAAGTGACCAGTCAGTGTTGATAATTAGGGCCGGGGATGCAGGAAATCTGGGCAGGCCAGTTGGATTATCAGTGGGAAGCTGAACCAAACCAGGTTCTGGCCCTCAAAATTCTCCCGCAGCTGCAGCCCCAGCGGGAGACTCTGTCACTTGAGGAGCAATTTGGAGCCAAGCTGGATGATTACATCTTGGAAATAAGACTGCTAAAGCATATGAAACACATAATTTCGCACCAGTCCAACCCACAGATCTAATCGGGAAGTCCTGCAGGAGTAAAACTGGGTCTTGATGTGCTATGCAAGCAATCCAGCAGAGCCTTGATGTAAATATGTGTTAGGTAACAAGGAGGAGGAACACAACACAGGCAGTGCAGAAGGCTTTGCAGCCTCCAGGGAAATCAGAGTTCCAAGCAGGCCTGCCATCCAACAGAAAGAGAGACCCCGAGATTCATAAACAAGGCCTGGGTAGTTGGGCCACTAAAGAAAAACAGGGAAGTTTGATTTAATGTGCGTCAATGTCACGCACTTTGCATTGGATGATGTGGAAACATATAGCGGTCTGTGTATCACTTAACCCGTGTGACATTCTCCCTGATGCACACAGGCTGTCTGACAGGCACTCTCCCTCTGCTGACTGACACTGTAACCCACAGCAGCATGAAGTCTCATTACAGGTGAAAGGAAGAGGAGACCCTCTGGGACCCCCCCCCCCCCCCACCTTACATGATGGTGACCATAGAACCCAGGAGAGAGAATGCCCTTTTCTAATTGAGAAGTGCAAAAGTGTGTGTGTGAGAGGTTGATCAAATTGATTAGTCGATCTGAATCTAAATAGATCAACAATCAATCCATGAAAGTAGAGCTTGATCTCAGGCATAATGCTAAAGTCTGTTAGTTTGATGCCAACGTATAACCGAATTTCCCATGCTAATGCTAACGCTCAGTGGTTTAAGCAAACATTGCTGACTAAATGAACATCTTTATATACTCACAGGCATACATTTTTTAAACTCACTTTTGTGAAATGTGTTCTTAAAGTATCCATTTGTGGTCTAAAACACTTTTTTTTTTGCTTTCTTCTACTGGAATAAGTGTAATGCTATAGCTTGATCGCCACCTAGTGGTCAAACTGAAATGTCCTCCAGGAGAGAAAACAATTGGAGCTTCTCCATTTGAGAATCCATGTAACACTGTATGGAATTAAAAATATGAATATTATTTCACAAATAAAGTTTACAGTATGTGAATTGTATTAGATTAATATGAAAATCTTCAAAACAAATATATAGATAATGCGTTTCTAAACAAATTTGTCTTACAGTGTAAATTGTCTAAGCTCAATATTGAATCGAATCGACTGGATCGAAAGAATCAAAAACAGATTTTGGCTTTTTTTTTAATCAAATCGATCCAGGCTCTGGTGAATTGAATCAAATCAATTCTGGAAATTATTATTATTAATATGAACAGCAATATCAGTCGAAACCAAAATGGTACCGTGCCTCTAATTCAGTTGCTAAACAGAGGAACATTTGTGATCTATTAAGGACAGACACCCAGTTTCAGCAGCTCAGCCCTGAACTATAAGCTCCTCAGTGAGATTCCTCCAAGTGTTTTGTGTAGATAAGGGCAAGATATAAAGCAAACATTAATGTTTACCTAAGCCGAGGCAGTCGTTTTTTGATTCTGCAGAAATAAATGAAATATTCCCCCTTTGTTCTATCATGCAATATCTGACCTCAACAGCTGACTGTCCATCAAAATCCAATTTTGGATCTTTTTTGCAGGTTTGGCACTTTTCTCTTTTTATCAGTCATTCGTCTTCAGTTTTTTTTTTGTCGCCCCACAACTACATCTCTGTCTGCTTTGCATCCAGTGCTCCTCTCTCTCGTCTCCACCCCTCAACCCACGCTCTGTGCCTCGGTGCCAGCTGTGTGTGGAGCCAGGGGCTGATAAGCAGTGGTCAGCCTCTCTCCAGATGGCAGTCGGAGCATCAGCTGCCTGAGGGGGGTGTGCCTGCGTGTGGGGTTGGTGTGGGGAGTGATTACAGCGTAAATGGGCACACACAAAAGAAAATCAATTGTCAGCAGTCCGCTATGGTCTGGCCGCTTGATCCGCCGTTCAAAACGCGCACACACTGGCGGCATCTCCCCTGCGTGGTTTCTGCGACGGTGCTGTTTTTGTGGACTCGTCTTTGGAAGTGACGTGCTAGCCTCCCCATATGACATACCCCTCAGCGGTAGCCTGGAGGAAAGAGCCTCAGTGGGGATCGCCTCCGTGTGAGAAAGTGACATTGATCGGAATGTGAGCAATGCCACTTGTTCAGGTATCGCAAACGCGTTATGTAACGGCGTGATGACAACTGCAAATGACATGTAGAACAAAAAAAAATATATATCCTCCCACAATATTCACTTGCTGTGAGTCACTGATGTGCCACTATAGCCTGTTATGTGATGTAACCCTAATTCCTTTCCCCTACAAAGCCTTTTGTTTTAGCCAATGTGATCAGTCACGGTCCTTACTTGTCTGTATGGGTATTCACAGTGTGGGTCTAAGCGAGGGGCCAAGGCGATGGGAAAAACATTCAACAGATTCAAAGCCAAAGTAGAACTAGGAACAAAACAAACTTCTACGATGGCATGCTCATAAATCTTTTAGATTAAGGTGAAACTTCACACAAACCCCTGCGTAAGCTCTTTTTCAGCTTTTTTTTCGTACTCACTGTTGAAAAACGAATATACTTGAGGTTACTTTCAGTCTCCTCTGGGTATTTATGACATTTCCTTCAGTTCCTCCTTCTCCTCAACGCTTTGCTCCCTGAAATTTGTTTCCTAACAAGGGCTAAAACTCTCTTAGCAATTCCTGCATCCACTTTAGACAAGGCCTGTTTTCATAGAGCTGTCGGTGGGAAAAGCCAATGCCAGCAATGGAGTGTCTCCAAGGGGCTTGTATAGGAGGCATACGAGGGGAAAGTGGGCGGGGGAGCCAGAGAGGAAATAGAATGACCGGAGGAGAGAAAGGAGTAAAGAAAGAACCCCTTGTGCATGAAAATGAGGAGACCATTCAATTAGCATCGCTTTATGGCCCCTGATGTTGATTACCTCAGACAGGCCAGTAAGTCCCATCCTTTTACTGATTACAACCAAGAGGGGCATAGCAGCGGCACACTTGGAAAGATTGGTAAGACAGTGGAGGCTTTCTTAATTTCTGTTTCATAAGCAAGGAGAAGCAAGGTTAATGCATTCTTGAAAGACATAGGTCACTTGTGTTTGCTCTTTCTGCCACCAGGTAATGGGATGTAAATAAAACACAAAAGAAAATGGGTTGGCATCTTTTTTTTTTTAAATAAATGGTCATGATACATATGTCTTTCATGATTCACCTTTGCTAAGAAAAGTGGCGCTCAACATGTAATTAATTGCACTCAAAAAATGTCATTACCGCCCACTAGGTAATCAGGCCGACTTCCAAATGAGTTCTTTGCTGATTGCCAAATCTGTCAACCATGCCAATCTTTGATGACAGGGTGCCTATGCAAGCCTTATGGCTAAATATTCTCAAATTAGAAACTGGACGCAGTCTGATGCTCTCTGACTCCAGTTTATCAAAACAACCATAATCCCTGCCACTCTTTAATGCTTGTGCAACCAATAGTGCTGCTATACATAGCCGTCCAGAAAAAGGAGGATGCTTTTAAATAACTCTTCATCATATTACAAAGAATGTAGTATTTAGCTCGACGACAGATCAAATTTGGTGGAACAGTCACACCAAGCCAGTTTTCAGTGACATGTCATCCATTGGAGTCTTCTTGTTTTGTTTGTATCTGGAAGAGAATCATAAAGCAGCTGGTAATTTCAACTCGTTTCAACTCATTAGTCTGTGTTGACTTTAGCGACTCAATGCTACTCTGGGGTTTCATATGACTCTGACTTCCTGTGTTTTGTTTGCACAAACTATGAAATATATGGGATGCATGTCGGTAAGTATCTGCTTTTCGTGTAGAGATATAAATTTATGCATCCAATATCTCATTATCGGATGAATGTTGTCATCGGATAAAGGACATCGGATCATTCTTGTTCGCATGTCAGTTGCAGGATCTAATTACTTGAGAAATTAGGAAATGACTGAAGGTTTGATGTGGATGTAAGCAGGTTCAATGTTTCAAGTCAATAGTTATTTGGAGTTATTTTTGTCCTCCTTTGTTCCCAAGTGTAAGAGTTCTTTTAAAAATGTCAGGCGTTATATCCACAGGTACCAAAATTATAGGGTATATTCTGACAGGAAAAGACCAGACCATAGAATTATTATCACTGGACAAAGCTGGGTGAGACGTCATCCAAATAAAAATGCTTACCTTGTTTGCAAAATGAGGCCTAGTCTGTAATCAATCAAATGTTCAAGGTGGGGTTAGGAGGGACACACACGTAAATGGTTAATGCGATATACTTGTATAGTGCTTTTCTATCTTCCTTGAAGGTCCAAAGTGCTTTACAGTCAGTCCCATTTACACTCTCTGATGCCGGCTCCGCTGCTGAACACTGGCGCCAACCTTCCACCAAAGGTAAAGTAGGGTTAAGTGTCTTGCCCAAAGACATTTTGGTCACGTTGGCGCGCAAGGTGGGAATCGAACTTGCAATCTTCTAATCAGAGGTTGACCACCCTACTGCTGCATCATTTATGCTTTTACTGAGGCATCTGATTGGTCAGTTTATAACTTGAAAAATAAAGAAAATGGAACTATAATGAAAAAATAGAATCAAAAATAATTAGGATTATTCAGAAGATGTTAAGTAAAATGTATCAGAGCAAGAGTTGCTATTTTGACAAATAGAATAGAATAGAATAGAACGCTCTATTTCTCAATGGAAGTCAATGGGATTTTGCAGGTACTTTCTATTTTAACACGGTGGGGTAGGGGTCAAACTCTCTATGGCCCGAACCGAGCCTGCTTAATTTGGTCCGGACTGAGTCCTGAACCTTGCGTTTGGTCAGTATTCAGACTGCCATTGAACTGACATTTCTTTTTAACTAAAGCTTGCAAACAAAACCACGTGACTAAAGATCTCTTCAGTGATTGTCCAGGAATTTCAAGCATTGTCTGGGTATTCAAACTTGATATTTCTCTGAACAATTTTGAATGTCTGTATTAACGTCAGGTACAAGACTTTTGATACAGTGGATACTTCTGTAAGTGGTTACTGAAAAGGCAACAGCCAAGAACATACGCTGATAAGTGTTTTTGACATATAGATTGTCGGGAAAACAGTGTGAGAAGCAATGCGTATCACATTAAATGTTGTTTTAATAAACCTGAAAACATCCAACCACAACCAATGAGTCTTATGCTGCGTCTTATTGTTGCCCCATGTGTGTCTGCGGCTCTCTGTATACCTCCCATGATAACTGGCTATGGTGGCCATTTTGGTCCAGTTGTTCCACCCCGAGCGTGGAGCCTTTTCAGACTGAGGAAACTTATAGCGAACGGGAGATTATGGGAAATGAACCGAGACCATCTCAAAAGTTGGGTTCGAGAGCGGTTCCTGGTCCCAGACTAGGTTCTGTTTGGGTGTATTCAGAGTGACAAATTGTTCTGGATTATCGGGGGAAAAAAACTCTAGTTTACTTCTAGGCAAGCAAATGTGTCCAGTCTGAACACTGACTCTGGTTCTTTAAGAGCAAAGTTTAGCCTGATGGAAGACAAAATCCTGAGATGGAGGGCAATGAGCAGATTGAGTAGGCAGTGCAAACATGTTGCATTTTGAGTCATTGCTCTTGGCAATATTAGAGTATTTAATAATTCATCCTAAAGCCACTGACCCATTCATTAAATCCCCCACAATTGTATCGTATATATTTTTTTTGCTTTTCTTCAGACATGCTTCATAAAGAACTAAAGCAATTTAAATATTCAAACAGTTGCAGGGAGGGATAAACAAGTCAAGGGGAACTGGTAAATGTGATTGCCTCGGTAATTAAAAACAGAAGGCAAAAAAGGAGTGCAAGAAAGGGAAAAGGGAATGGACGGGAGGATGTGTTAGTCATATCTAAAAGGCATTTGTGACAAGATTACCCAAGGAAAGAGAAGCAGATTACTGAGGGGCGAATAGGGGAGGAGACACGAGAGAAAGCAGGAATTAGATGAGGTCTCGCACGCCCTGAGGTGTGGGCTTAGACCGTCGTGACCTCACCACTGAAAAACCACAATATGGAATTTGTGGTGAATGTGTTTGTGCCCAGATGTATGTGGATGGACAGTGAAAATTGTGGAAAAACAGTAGCATGGACAGCATTGTAGAGGTGTGATCATATTTGAATGTATTTTTCAAAGCGAGTCTCTCGTGGCCTTAGCTTCCACAGCGTTGACGAGGGTCACACACTAGCACTTATATGTGTTCATCTTTGTTTAGAGTGTACTTGCTTGTGCATTTTGTGTGTTTCCAAATGTGTGACTTTGAGTTCACAATAGTTCACCGCTTCTGCAAACCACTTTCATTTAAAAAAAAAAGAAAGAAAAAGCAGGCAGCAATGGAAAATAAACAGCAAGTGCATTTTCATAGAGAATGGAGATGAATGGATGTTTCTTTTTTTTGTGTTGACCAGAGTGGGGAGTGGTTCTTTTATGTGGGGCTGCTGAAGGTGATGCTGGCAGGGGTGCAATCATGACAGAACTCAGGAGACGGGATGGGGAGCCGGTGAGCAAGCCGCAAACTAGATCAATGACACGGTGGGTGCGACCAGAACAAAGTAGTCGCGCCCTGTGTGTTGATATGGTGGAAATTGCATCTTCAGGAAACATGCTTGATGAGATTGCGAAATCAATAGAGGTCGGAGGCTGCCAGGTTGCTGAGTGGCTGAAGGCAGAGATGGGTGGGCGGTTCGGGGGTTGCATACAAATGCTCCTTAGTTTTTGTCTGATTTTTAAATACAGTATGTCGCCTCAGTCAGCATAGGAATTGAGCCGTGGAGGTTTAGAGGAAGAGACCTGCCAGCAGTAAGGGCTGTTAAAGAATCCAGACGCAAATTGATCAGATTTATTACAACATCAATCCACGGGGCTGGCTGAGAGGCTTTAAGCCGGCTGTAGTGCATGTTAGACCTGCTATGCATCCAACTAATGTGAGGGATGTCACCAAATCAAATATCCTGTCCAATTTACTGTAATGAAACACATTAATAGGCAGGAAATTGACTTGGTAGCAGCACATTTACATGTACATGGACAGACTACCCTACAAATCTTGCATGAAACAGTGATACAGTTAACGCTTGACTTCATGACTAAAGTTCCGATGTAATTAATGCGCATTTTTGTTACATCTTTTTTTTGTCTTAACGTGTCAAATGTGCAGAAACAAATGGCATCCTGTCTCCACAAGCTCCTGATTACACTCATTCAGGAAGTCTTTACACATAAATGAACACGCTCAGACACACAAAAACACTCATCCCAGTCAAGCAATGTGGCAGGGAGTCTTTACCCTTCCTCTCCAACACAAGACTGTTTCTATGACAACCAGATCCTGTTTCTGACACTCAAAGAGGTAAAGTTACAGGAAGTATGAGCAGGTTTTAGGAGGTGGGAAAGGGGATTGTCGGAGAAGGGAGGAGGTGTTAAAAGAGTCGGGGGTTTAGAAGAATGTCAGCATTTTGAAGGCAGGTTTATATTTCATGTTCAGAGCGGCACGTCAAAAAAGTGACAAATTATTTCTCCTCACCCGATGCTTTGAATGTAATCTCTGCTATGATCCTTGTTTCTGTCAGCCTTGCTCTTCGTATAACTAAAGTCGTTTGCTTAAACACATCAAAGTCAAGGGATTGGCATGAAAGCATCTTCTGCCAAACCGCAGTGGAGGAAGAGGGGCTTCTGGGACAAGCTCAAAGCCTGACTTGTAGGTCAAGAGTTTTTGACAGACTTGTTCATTTCTCCTACTTTCTGTTTCTCATTTTCCTATTGAAATTCTTCAACTGGTTTTCCTTCTCCTTCCTCTGGGCTTTCAGAATTATTCTGCTCACTCCTGAGCTGGTTTCATGGAAGATTTATCTATGTCTTACCTATAATCTGAACAGCGGAGTGACCAAGGCTGTGTAAGTGCTAGAGATTCCTCCAGTCTGAAATATAACCCGGAGCATAGAAAAACACATTACATATGCAGCACCATGCAACTGCTGCTTGATTATCTGCAGCAAGAAAAACTTTTTCTTCTCTTTCTCTGAATATGAATGTATGTTTGTGCTGGGAAGGTTTTGCCCAAAGGGGCATAGGCTGATGGCTTTGGCAGTAGGACTGGTGCACAAACCGGAGGGCATTTTCGCACCTAAGTCATGTTTGACTTTTTATCAGTAGTTTTTGCCAGATTTTATTTTTCACCTTATTTTTTGCTGTGGGGAAGTTTGAATGTGACTGGGACAAATGCTGAAGCTTTTCTTTGTTTTTTTTTTATCTTTGATTCTTTAACTTATTCTTGCAAAAGATTTCTAACCTGCCTCTTTTTTCTTCTGGTATGTTTTTTTTATCCTCTTTTAAGATTCCTTTCTCAGCACCCTTCAAAAATGACTGTGACTGACACATGCAGGCAGATCCCTATAACATCCATGACTTTCAAAAATAAAGCAAGACATACACAGATATTCAAAGGCATTCCACTGACAACACTCCCCTCACTTGATCCCCCTGGATTTGAAGGTTTGAACATTTAGCAGATGGCTTACAAGGTGAAGTTTGGAGTGTTTCGGCGTGAGCTCACATCATTTATATTCATTTATATATAAAACTGTGTGGTTGAGGCGTTGCATCTGGGTTAAGTAAGAAAAGATGATATTCAATTCAGGTTTTGTTATTTATTGTGGACATCAACTTGATGTTGCAATTTGCTGAGCTACTTTATAGCAAAAATTGTATAATAATCATAACTGATTTAGTGCTTTGTGAGTTAGAAAAAAATGACAAATATTTGGAACGTTTTTTTTTTATGTGATAAGAAAGATTGTTTTTTTTAATCACAATTGACAATACAACTGCTGTGTGTACACAATATACCTTTCATTCTACTTTCACTACATAACGAGGTGGCCTAAAAAAGGAAAAAGAACACAAATCTTTTGAAAATAATAAAATGTGTCCATCCAGCAAGTCGTTTTTACTTAGAAGTCCCATTCCAATCATCTTTTGATCTATTGTAAAAGAGTTTCCAGTGTTTTTTTAATTATTATTAAGCTGTCTTTAACAAAATGAACTCTTGTGCTGTCTTATGACCCTGGTCCTGGTATCTTATTTTTTGATGAAGATAAAAAGACTTTAAAAAAAAAAAAAAGTTCAGCGCCCTGTCATGTGGGATCCAGATGATCCCACTTTTTATGTAAACATGCCGAGGTCAGCACAAGAGTTAAAAACAAACTGGTGTCCTTTTCTAGGACTTAGATTCTGCAGTGACAGGAGATCATTAGAAATTCGCCTCTGAATTGTTGGCGAGACTGTTGTTGACTGTTGAGTAAACCTACCACTTTCCCATCATCCATTTGTACTCTCTTGCTAGCTCATAGCCCTTTACAACCCGATTTTAATGTTAGAAATGGAACAAAAAAATTGGGATATCCAGATGTACAGTTTGAGAAAAACCAGATGAGAAAAACGAAGACATACATGGATCTATTTGTCTACAAGTGGACGCATTTATCGGAGCGGAGCAGGGGACTTGTTTCTTGCCGTAGTAACTTGTACATCACTAACAAGCATGTTTGGCATGTTTTTGTCTTCTCCTGATTCCCAGTAATCTGAATAATGATATACTCAGAAACGCAATTTTCATATTATTTTTTAGAAATTTAGAAAAGCAATTTTCATTGGAGTGGGTCTTTAAAAATAACTCCTATAATGAGATATCAAAAGCTAGAAACGGGAAGTTCAACACAAGGATTTAAATAAGGAAAATAAGCAAAAAAGCTAGCTGTTAGAACTACATGTAAATGAATATTATACGGCTTAGTAGTATGCATTTGTTGCTAGTTCTAAGCAAATGATTAGCATTTTTTTAAATCTTATGTACCTTATTTTGAATACAGTGACAGATTTAGTGTAATAAGTGGAAATTACTGATAACAAAACAAATAAAATAAAATCTAGGGCCAAATCCAAATTCTTCCCTTCTCCCTATCCCTACATTTATCCCACCAAACAGAGAGTTATGGAAAAATATTGTCTCCAATTCAGACGCTTTCACTCAACGGCATCATCAATAGTCGCCAGTTAGCTAGCGTTAGCATAGAGCTTTCAGCGTTCATATATACATAACAGCGGTTTTATAACCTTAAAAATAAACAAAAAGTCATTAGTTACATTTAAATGTATTGCTTCTGTGCGATGTAAAACACCCCTGCAATGGAGGGCTTTGTATCTCTTTGCTTAGAGAGTTGCCCCTTAAAAAATTGTTTCAGAAAACCATAGCCATACAAATGCCCCTACAAATAATACAGTTTGGGCCAAAACTTGCTTCCATTATGGGAACATAAATCTAAATTTTTGTTTCTAAACTAATGACAGTAGATGGCAGTCTAACTTGTCAACATTTATTGAACTTTAAAATAACATCTTTAAAATTGAGCCCAAAATTAAAGTAAAATTTTAGTGTTTTTGAGTCTTAAATGAAGTTTTTCTATAATCAAGGCAAGGATTTTGACTAATTTTGATAATAATTTCCTTTTTTCTAGAAACTTGTAAAAGTGTAAAGCAAAGATTAATCAAAACGGCTTACTAACTATTTTGAATGTCTAAAAATAAGGTTTCAAATCTTTGCAAGTATCAAATAGTTTTTTTTTTTTTTAAATATTGGAATAATCCTGTAGATTTGATTCAGATTTTGAAATTGACAAATTTTGCACCTTCATTTACTTGGCTCATGTTTGCAGACAGTCTTTTATCTGATGATCAATTGTCTATCTCTTTACAGCACACTCAAGCTCCTCAAATACCAGAGTGCAGAGATCAGCTGTGTCCGGCTGCCTTGCAGCCAATTACAAAACCCCAAGACCCAAACCACTGTCGCCACCCCCCACCTGTGCCCCCCATACTTCAGTCTATTCTTTTCTGCTTCGTTTTGATATTACATGCCCCACTCAGAAGACTTTTCTTTTATCACTTTTAATTACACACTGTGCCAAAGGTCTCCCTCCTACAGCTGATGTCTTGCACCTCCACCCACTCCATCAGTCCTCCTCCAGCAGTTTATCCTTCTCTAACTTGTTTGCAATTCTCACCCGAGTTTCTCTCTCTTTGATTGCCAGAATTTTCTTGACATGTCTCGTCTGTTTTTCTGTGCACAAACTTGGCTAACCCAAGTCCCTGCTGAGCCAGCTCGCAGTCCTCTAGATGTTTTCCACTCAGCTCTAATTAAAAGCTGTCTGTTATGAAAACCCGTTTTGTACTACTCTGAATCTTCTCTTAGAGTATAGCAGCTGTGTGGAGGGATTCTCATTAAAAACATGGTTGTTACATAATAAATGGCAAAGACTCGCTATGGTTTTCTCTGATTTGGTTCTATGTCGTCTGTCGCCGTTCAACAAAGCAGCAACACTTTCAGAATCAGCTGGAACAAATTTTGGCTGGTCCTTGAACGCCCCACTCGTTCCTCTGCGTTGTGTTCAAATATAAAGCATGACATAACTTCGGTTTCTCTTTGGTTTATTTCTGACATAAATGAAAAATATCAAATCTGTGAACGCAGGTCTCCAGAACATTAATACCTACAGAGTCACAGAAGTCCCCAAATTCAGCAACCAGAAACGCAAAAAAAACAAAATACACATAAAGAATAGAACTGAAGGCAAGACGTGAATCACGTCCTAGTCTCATACGACTTCAGAGAGGTCGCCATATAGCGTATTTTCTGCACCATAGGGCACACCATATAATAAGGAGCCGTCTTAATTAGAAATCTATTTCTGTGTTTAATCCATACATAAGGCGCACCGTATTATAAGGCGCACGAAAAAAAAGGTGGAAGAAGCAAAACTGTGAATTTAGTTAAACTTCATTCCACTATTCAACAAACCACTCTTATTATTTTTAATCAATCTCCTCCCACAAAACAGCTTCAGTGTTTGAATGTTTCGCTTTTCCTCCGATAGCACTGGGAACCTTTCTTTTAAAGCCTCGAGGGACCTCGTGCAGCGTGGTCAACCAGTATTTAGCACGGCTGCATTCGCGCGCAGTCACCAAACATATTGAAAAAAACATGCGCATAAAGTTTGGTTGGATCTCTGCGCGGCACGCAGAACTTAGCCATGCATGGGGAAGCGCAGACTTTCAGGAGCGGAACCTAGCCTGCATGGTATCAATTATTATTTGAAACTACACACAGAAATAAGACATCTCCATGCATGAACCAAACATTCCTCATTGATAATTCAGACACCCGCGTGCACTTCTCTGCTCCTGAACATGTTTAATCCTCCCCGCAAGCAGAAAAAGTCATCGCGGGGGAGAGACCGTCTACATCTATGTGCGTGAGCTGGTCATTGTGCACGATTGATGCATGCGCTAATTAAGCAGTGTTGAATCTGAGTGTCTCTTGTGCAGTCACATGCAGTCAGCAACCATACTGGAAAAACGCACGTAAAGTTTGGCTGGATCGCTGAGCGGCGTGCGGCTCACACAAGTGAATGGGGAATCTCAGGAGCGCTTAAAATCAGATGCGCGCTACATTGTAGCTTCACCTGCGCGGGGAAAACTGACAATTTCAGTACACGACAGAGTAACAAGATCATCTCCTGACCGAACTGATGCACGCATCAACAACGCTGTGACCCACCGGGGAATCGGATATAGGAAATAAGGCACACCAGAATATAATGAGAACAGATGATTTTTGAGAAAAGTTTCGGCTTTTACGTGCGCCTTGTAGTGCGGAAAATACTGTAAACAAAAACAATAAGGGTGATCAAACATGCCTCTTCATAACATGGCAATCAGGATTTTGTTGAGTTTCTTTAAAAACTTTTTTCTGTTTTTTTTGCAGTTTAATTCTGAAGGAAGTTTTATATTGGAAGTCTTTACTTGGTTCTCCCCATCATTTCTGACTCATTCTTGACAACTGTCAAATTCCTAAATCTCGTGTCTTAAATAAAAGGTTGCTACTTTCTTGACCGCTACATTGAAACCCGCAGGTTAGAAAAGTTCATTTTCACAAAGAAGAGCCAGTGAGGAAACATGCAGCATTCAACTTAAAAACAAAAGACGTCTACATTTAACTGACTAAAACTCGAAATATAGATTTTTTTGCAACTGTTGTTCCCACACACCCTAACAATAATAATACACAATATTCAGCAACTGACTGAAGATACAATGACTTTCCTTATAAGGTTGCTCAATGGTGGATTAACGTCTATCATTTTCAGAAAGTATCAGCTTTGGTGACTTTTTTTTTCTTGTTTTAATTCATCTTAAAAGTTAAGTGAGGCTAAGGTTAGCGTCTGATTTTTAGCGTCTATTTTGACAGTTATGGATCAAGTGAAAATCTATTACATTTCAAAATAACTAGTGAACAAAGTTTAAATATTCCAGAGGGTGAAGATAAACTATATTTTCAAATGTTATAGGAAACTGGGAGCTTGAAAATAGTCTGACACCATATTGGTTCTTTGTCTGAAAAAGGTTGAAGACCACCGGTTTAATTCCAAGGATACAAAATGTAGGCATTTTAAGGTTGTTTTAGTTCAGATTTTATGGTGAAAAAAAAATACCCATCCACATCAACACTTTTTGTATAAGAGTCTTTTTAACTTTTCGTGATCGTCTTTTGAGGTACCTGAGCTCTTCGGTCCATGTGAAGAAACATCATCTCTCTGCCACTAAGAGCAACAAGGTCAGTGGTTAACAGCTCTATTAAAGTATCTTGCTGCCTCCTGACACACTAATTTTCATCTAAACGGTACATCAAAAGCACCAGCCAAAACCGCAACGGCCTCAAGGTTAAAGCCTCTGACCATCAGCTGATGTTATTTACGTGTGAGCGAGCCTTAAGGCTCGAGTAAAGAAGCTTTCAAAAATCCAAAATAAAATGAAAAAAATTTGTTTTTATTATTTAGGTTTGATAAATTGAGTTTTTTACTGGACAAGTTTATGTTTTAAATGTATGAAAATATTTTTCTATATTGTTTAAAACCTTCTGAAGTGCTTGGGTTGGACTTTTTTCTAAGATATAATGCTCTCATTGCAATGAGATTTTTTTATATATATATTTATATATTTATATCGACGTGGGACAAATAAAACGTTTTACACTCATTAAAAACCTTCCCAATCAGACTTCTGATTGACCTTTTGTCAGACAAATAGTCAGAAACAGCCACGGTGAACAAGGTTTAGCCTTTCTGCGCCGGTGTCAGGTTGTGTTAACAGCACAACACTTTTTTTGCCCCATTCATCTGTAGTGTTTTTGACCTCTTATCCTCCATCTGAACAGCGAGCACCCTTCCCGTGACTCTTAACCTCAATTTGCTGCTTCACATCCAAAGACCCGGGCTTCGGTGTCCTACCACTGACGCGTCTGACCCATCCCCTCCCCTTTTCAGGGGTTCTCTTTGAAGTAAAAGTTCAGTCTGGAACATTTCACACGCAACTTATTTTGCAGCTTTTTCTTGATTTTCTATTGATTCCCATCTGCCCTGGTTGGGTGGAAGGAGAGGATGAAAAAGAAGAAAGACAGGAAGGCGGGTGGTGGATCGATGCTGAGCCTGACGTCTCAAGGGGTTTAGTTTGGATACATTTCAGATTAAAGTCCTTAATCATTTTTGTCTTGCCAGCCCCAGATAAGGAAATTAAATAATCACAGTCTTTTTATTTTTATTTTTTGTTTTTAATTTTAACTCCAAGGCACAGCAGAACATTCACATTTTCATGCGATATTTAGGAATCCTTTTTCCTATTGAACTTGCAACTGGTGTGACCGCAAGATGTTGACTGTCATTGGAAATCGTTAAAGGACATCAGTTTGTGAGCCCAAGGCCATCTATGAATGATTAAAGTAAATGTCTGTGTCCAGAGTAAGCACCGAAAGTAGGTACAGCACCATCTTTCTAAATCTTGTCCTGCAGCAGTTTGTCTACTTTCTGTGTCTCTGATTTTCTTCTCACATGATTTTTTTCTTAAAGAGAGAGGATTTTAAGCGTAACTGTATACTTTTAGGGGGAAACCAGGGCCATAACGACCAGAATCTCAGTTGCCGTCCCTTCCGGTCCCACTTTAATCTTTTGATCTATTTAAAAGCGTTCCTGGTTGTCTTTTAATTATGATTATACAGTTTTTAGCAATTTTTAGAATATAGTTTCTGCAGAGTGGCAGGAGTTTATAAAAAAATGTGGGTCAAAATTGTGGGCGGAACAGAGATGCGACCCAGCCTCTATTTCCCATCATCCATCTCTTTACATGCTCTCCCATTAGCCTGCAGTCCTTTCAACACCAACCAAACATTACTGGTGCAATTCAAATGGAGAGCAACAAAGGGGCCACCCAGCCAGTTACCAGCTCGGCCTGGTTCACACCGGAGCGTTGCAAAGCAGTGTACGCGCAGTGGCCAACCCCCCTCGCTCTGTTGTAGGCCCTGTACGTTGATGTGTGTGTCTGTTTGTTTTTAGTGTTGTGTTAATTTTCATCTCTACAGTCTGTTTAGATAATGGGTGCCCAAAATTTGGCCTGCCAAGTTGTGGCTGCAGAAGCCGTGGATTGTTTAGTTGAAACTCCTGACCCGTTTCCCATTTCTTCTCTATGGTGTTCCAAAACTCTACAGCTGTAATACACTTTCAGCCTCTGGGTGGCGCTGTTTCGCACCACCACCCACTAGTAAGTCAGCCCTGGGCTTTTTCTTGTGTTAAAAATACTCAAGAGCGTTCACTTCCGATGCTTTTAGCGTACTTTTTCCGCTTGCCAAGATGGCTAAAAAATGGATAAAGTGAGAAGACCAGCTCCACGTCTCTCATTAGGGTCCCACTTTGTGTTTTCATTGGAACAAGTTTGTTTAGATTGCTCTTGTTTTTCAATCAAAAGTGGCCAGTGAGGCCTTGCTGTTAAAGCTTTCAAAGACAAACGTTATTTACTTCTTGTTTTTACCAAGTGTGTGCTACCCTTATGAATACTTAATCAAAATAAATAAATTAAACTATTTATTTTTCTCTTTTTTATTTCCTGACATTCAAACAATTATTGTATTTTGCCTGCAAAACAGTTTGGGATATAAAAATATGATCACATTTGTCAATTGCGTTATTTCACTGTGAAAAATTGTTTGTATCTTGATTTCCTCGTGTTGTTGGCATAACTTTCTCGCAAAAATAGACCAGACAGTGAAACGATTGGTGCACAGTGCGAGCCAACCGCAGAGGACTGCGGCGCTCCGCGTCTGATATGAACCACACCATCGGTTAACAACGGCGCCAGATGGAAGCGGCCTCCATTCTGTGCTGCTTCGCAGTGCTTCCACGTCCAGTGTGAACCAGGTGTCAGACCAGCAGAACAGACAGACGTACAGGGATCTATTTGTCTGCAACTAGATGCATCAAAATGGAGTTGGGAGGGACGCTTGTGGCCCATCAACTGCAGCACCCACACCACAGCTACAAGCTTTTACAACTACAACAGTTTGTATAAATGAACACTTAAGCCTAATGTTATTTGTATGTATTCTTCAACTTGAGAAAAACACAAGAACATGTTGAAAAACACCAAAAACATGATTTTCATTGGAGTGGATCTTCGAGCGTGAAATTTGATTTGCATCCATGTCATCTGAGAAGTCAGCTATGAATTATGACAATGTATTAGACACCAAAGGCATCCATTCTGCAGTAAACTTTATACTCCGTCTGTTCCTAAAGAGAGTCCATAGAGCACTCCCTCAGCAGTCATCTTGCATGGCTTTGGCCAAGCGTGCAAATGGCAAATGGACAGTAGGCACCCCTGCAGCCCCTTCAGCCCATGTCTTATTCATGAGCAGGGGTCGGTGCGATGCCCCTCGTCACACACAATGTCAAAGGCACACTCAGACCTCTGCACCGAAGGCTCTTACCACACTAGCCCTTCAAAACTATTCACATTCTCTAAAACCGCCGTGACATTTTCACTTTATGTGCTGCTCTGCTGTTATCCTGTCTGGCAAGGAAAGTGATAATAGTAATAGTCAGCCGTAACAGCAGGAAACACTCAGCTGAAATGTAATCCTGGACAGCTCGCAGCTCGTCAGCAGAGCAGTGCTTTATAAGTCTCTGCGTGAATATGATAATGTGATTACTGTTGTTGTTTTTGTTTATTGCAGCACATCAGTGAGGGGGGAATAAAATGCTGTGGTCAGGCTTCAGACAGGAAAGGAGTCTGTCCATCGCGACGAGCACAGTTTCTTGTAAAGAGCAGCGAGTGGAGCTGAGGAAGGGAGTTTGATGGCTGCGTTGTTTCATGAAGATGGGTCCAGCTACCAGGGCAACTGTGACATCAGCAGTCTGACATTCAGGATGAAATGTCTACAGTGCGACTCTGCAGTGCTGCTCAGCCAGTGAAGTCAATAATGTAATAAAGTCATATTGAGCAAGAGGCTTTGCTTAAAGGTTGGGTCATTTTTGGCGGCCTAACAAAGGCGTAGGCCAGACAGACGATGAGGACATCATCAACAATAATGCGGAAGGTCCACTTTTGCACTAATTGTAATCATTCTCAAGGCATAAATAGATTTTCAAAGACTTATCCCTACTGACCCGATGTTGAAGTAGTAATACTGGTATTAAATTCACCTTTGAAAATCGTCTTTTGGTGCATTTAGGGACTGTCCCGAGTTAAGTAGTGGCAAACCGTATTGAACAATTTCCTCTTTATAGTGGCTTCATCTTTTTCCGAAGAGCTGGCGGTGTCGTTGAGAATCAAGTGATCGATTAAATTTTTACAAGGCACCAGTGATGGAGTCTCTGCAGGGTTTTAACATCCAATCTATCACAGCCATGGCACTCTCTTTTTCACCCCTGCTCAGGTCTTTCTCTTTCACCTAAACGGTTTGGGGAAGGGAAAGTGATCTCGATTAAAATTTAATTAAAAGCTAGGGAAAACTGTCTCCCCCTCCTTCATTGTCCTTAAAAGAAACAACCTTATCCCCCAGGTAACGGTGCATCTGGCATTGGTACTAGTGGAACTCTCCAATTCTCCCTGGCATACTGATTATTTATTAGCATCAATGAATCCTGGAGAGCTGCTAATTTAAAGTCCCAAAAATGGTTCTAGTGAAGTGGCTACGGGTGACTAGCATAAGAGTTGTATCCAAAGTCCTTCACTAATGACTATATAGTGTATTATAAAGTGCATTATAGGGCATTCACCATTTTGTAAAGCTGTCCAAACCCACAATTCCAAAATCCAGAACCCTAGAAATTCCCTAGAAATCTCTGGGAAAAACCAGTATGCACTAATGCTCTCTACATTGGCAAATATAGACCTTAATGCATTGCGTTTTAACATTTTTTGCAAAAAAAAAAAAAAACTCAACATGACAGTGGGAGGCTGACTCCACTCTCTGATCAGATTTGAAAAATGCAGAAAAAAAACAAAAACAAACAAAAAGAGGACAGGGTGAATCCACTGGAAAGTTGTACAAGCCAGTAGATTTTTCACAACCGAAGGCAATACACCTACAAGTCGTGCTAAAGCTAACACAATAACGACCAACCGTTACAGAACCAAGGATAGGTGGGGCTGTTATACTGGAGCTGCAGAACATGATTCACAACGTGAAACTGCTGAAATGACGTGGGACTTACACCAGTTGACCAATCACAAAATTTAACTTTAATACCTCATTTCAACCTGTAGGGGGCAGCACACAGACGGTTTTAGACAGCGATTTCAGGAATTAAACAAGTTCATTTTAAATTGTCGAAAATATGACAACAGACAGCGCTTATGATGCAGCCTTACAATATTTTGTGTGCGATTTAGTGTTTTTTTTACCCCTTCAAATGTAGCTTTTTAAATAAACCATCAAAATTTTCATCATAAGAATGCAGTTGATTCATAAATAAACATCATAAAATACTTGTATTGATATGATTTTTGATTCATGCAATCTGTGATGTCATACTTGCCGTTTAAAAAAAACAGAAATGACCAAGTTGTCTGAATTTTAAAGTCCTGTGCACTAGATGGTCTCACACTATATTGTTTTTAGTAGTTACGGATTAGGGTGGGAATTCGGACATAGCCTTGCAGCATCCATAAGCATCCTCCCAGTCCCTGTGTTATCTGGGATTCAGCATTAAGTCCATGGGAGCAGAAATCAACTTTAATCCACTTATTTTATCGATTCCCCCAGCTCTGACCCGTCACTCCCCTTCTTGTCTAGAGATCTTATCTCGGGTCTTGTCCCCATGTTGAGGCAAAGGTCAGGTGCATGTACTGAGGTTGCCAGCAGGACCTCATTCTTCCAATTAGCCTCCTCCTGTGTCTCCCTGCCTCTCAGAGACTCAGCATTTAATTAATTAATAAATGGAGAATTCCTGTTTGGGTGACACTTTGAGCACACTGACTCATTTTTGTGGAGTGCGATGAGGGGATTGTTTGGGTTCAGAGTGTGTGGTATCTGTTTCTCAGACCCCTGTAAGCAGTATCATGGAACGACAGGCGCTGCTCCTCTCAACTGAGGTCACATTTGAATGCAGTCATGTATATCAATGTTCTTTTGTGTGTCCATGTGTGTGTTTGTGGTCATCCTCCAGCTGTGTTGCTGCTCCTTAATGACCCGTGCAGTGCCTGGGAACTGGGGGTGTCACAGCATTGTGACTAACAGCCTGGGCAGATTGGTTACTGCCAAAACCCCGGCCCCAGCCAAGCCTTTGTGCACATCGCACATACACACCAAGGGCGGTGCACATGGCAAAACAAAAAAAAAAAGCGCATTGCCGCGTCTCCTGCTGCTTAGCTTCCACTAAATGTGTTTATGTTGCTGTGGATGGCTGCCTGAAGACGCAATTATGAATTGATGTGTCTGCAGGGTACAATGTGTGTGCGTGTGATTTCAGAGAATGTGTGTGTGCTCCCAGCACCTATATGGCATTTATATGAAAGGCTAAGATTGATTGTGGAGCTGCGATGGACTGAAGCTCAGAGGAACTTTTATGTGGATGGCATTGGATAACAACAAAACACAGCTTTATCAGCCTGTGGGTCATGTGGCAGAAATGAGTTTCCAGTGTGATTTTGGTTGTTGCTTCAAAACACCCTGACTGGTGAAAAGCGTAAGACACAGATGCTGAATTATACTGAAAATGGCTCCCTTGACAGCAAGCAGTAAGCAATAGTGGACTGCAGTACTGCCACAGTAATTCTTTGCTGTCTTTCTGTGAATAGATTCTGAAGGTTTCCTAGAAAAGTGGCCTGGTTTTATCAAAGACTTGAATAGATATAGCTTGCTACAATTTTGATGAAGGGCTGTTTTAAATCCAACTTTATTATCGTGCATTTAATTAGACAGACTGACATTTTGATGCATGCATAAATAGAAAATGCACTTAAATTAAAAAGGAATTTGGAGACTTGTTCTGAGGAAAATTAAGCAGATCCAGCAATACAAGTCATCTATATATATACAAACTAAAGCCTTAGGGTGTATTCAGACTGGACACATTTGCTCCAGTCTGTGAACCAGAGTTCAATCCCATAACGCCACGACAATGAGGCACAGTAACTCATTGAAATGTGGTCGGATGAATGCAGGCTCATTAAAACAACTTTTAACGTGATACATTTTGCTTCTCGCACCGTTTTCCCGACAATCTCGCTGCCATAAACACTGATCATCCCATCTTCATAGCCGTCGTCTTGCCAGTAGCTTTCTCGCGGCATGCCTTCGCCACGTACCAAAGTAACAGTAAAAAGGGTTGTACCTGATGCTCAAAACTGGTCAGCAAAATATACATTTTGTATCCCAAAAGTTCCAAAGCACAGGATTTCCAGCCTGTCCTGTTGTTGGCCAATGAGTGAAGAGATCTTCAGTCACATGGTTTTATTTACAGACTTTGTTCCGGAACAAGAAAGCTCTCTTTGATGACAGTCTGAATACAGACCAAACGCAAGGTTCTGGACTTGATCTTAGACAAATTAAGCGATCTCAACCGGAACAAATGATTTTACCAGCTCTTACCCGGGCTCACATGGCGAGCGTTACGGCTCAGGTGTGATGTGGGAGCACTTTAGCTACAGCCGATGGCTAATATTAGCCACAGGCTCTGCTGCCGACCTCACAAAACTCCAAACTCACATACGTTCATGCTAATCCCCCCTTTATTTGCTGCGGTTCAGCTGCGTCGTGCAGCGAAAATTTTAACCCATAGAAATGGATTCTCAGCGCCGCAGAGGCCTGAGCGCAGACGCAGGACGTCAGCGCCCTGATTGTCACCTGCATGTTACATTAGCGCATTGTCAGTAAGGAGCCAGGACGTGCATCGCAGTATCACCTGTACATCATAAGTGTGCACAAGTTGAATTATCCTCACACATACTTCACAATATATTTACCACACGCATGTCGATCGCAGGTTCTTTGCACATGCATTTGACTAAGCCTCAACTTTATTAATCTAGAGTGAAAATTTGGGAATTTATTCGTCAAAGTTAGAAAACTTTTCACAGAACACAAATTATTCAAAAGTAGTTCATTTACAACATACTTTGAGAAAAACAAGACAATATTTGAATACATTTTTGTTCAGTTCAAATATTTTTAAAGAAGCTCCAGTGTTTATCGTCTTTGATTTATTGGAATTTTTTAAACTTTTAATGCAATCAACACAATTGCAGTAGATTCTGAAGAATCTGATGGAATTACAGTATGTTAAAAATAAAGACACGCCTTATGTGTTAAAGGGTTAAAGCTCCTAAAGGAGATTAGACCTGATGTTCTTTTTAGATTTAAATTGATCAATTTCCATGTTTAGAGAATCAACTAGACTGAAGGAAATGTTAAAGATAAAATAAAAACATTTTAGGCAAAGCAAAGCCTAGCAGAGTCTGTTTCAGGATGGACTACCATTTGATTTGAGACGTTTAAAGATAATTCTGCACTTCAAAACAGTATGGTCTTTTTTAGTCAGTAAAATAAAAGTTTTCTTTAAAAAATATTTCAGCAAGATTCAACTGAGAGACTTAGAACTGATCCATATTTAATATTTAGGGGAAAAAAGTGAGAAAATTCAAATGATGCAGGAAGACTTTTTAACTTTTGAGTCACAGAGAGCAGGAAGACGAGATTATGTTGTCAAGTAAGAGAAAGTGTTTGATCGTGTGTGGGTGCACATGTGCTCTCCTTCATGTTGCTGTCATGTTGGTGAGGGTAGGAAAGCAGCACTGACACGCTTCTAGATGTTTGTTGTTGTATATAGATTCACCTGATAGACGTAGCAACAGCTGAACTACCTGAGCAGCGTTTAGTGAAATCCTGGATTAGTGGATTAAAAGTTGAAGCAGAAAAGTAAAAGGTTCATATTAAGAGGGAGGCCAACACAGATTATGTTTGGGTGAAAAGCTGGAAAAAAAAACAGAATTAGGATGGTTGATTCATCAAGCGAGAGAAAAAAATGTTAGAAATTGCATTTCAATAGTGTTGGGCAAATCAAGTGGGAGTATATTTAGAGGAGTTGGAAAAAAAAAACATGGAACGAATGAGAGCGAAGGAGATGGAGGGGAGAGAGTCCATCATGGATCTCTCTCTGCAGACTTCAATCAATTATTAACGCCATGCAGATTAGCAGCCGAACCGACAAACGATGCAATGATGGCTGTCAGTTTCCCCCGCGCTGCCGCCTACCCGAGGAGTGATGCGGAATGAGAAAACGACAGAGTGAAAAAGGGAAGAGAAGTGATGAGGGTTCAAATTAGGAACGAAAGTTGGACAAAACTTTTTGGTCCGTCTGTTTATTCCTCCGGGACTCAGAGTGCCAATATATGCACATGCAGACATTTTGATATGGTAATGTCGCATCATTACGAGTGGAGACTTTGGTTTGTATATTAAACAGCCTGTCAACTATAGACAAGATCATAATTATGCTTTGAAGGTTTTGAGTTAAATCTGTTGTTTCTTTAATCAAATAAATAAAGCAGTTTCATTGTGCTTCTTACTTTTCAGTTTTGTGATCGAAGTGTCTGTCGTGTATGTCCTTTTTAAAATTGAAAACTCTTGTGTTTCTTTTTCTCTGATTTTCTCTGAAATGTGAACAATGGATTTTAAAAAACAGTTTAAAACAGGGAGCTCTATTTTTGCACTTCCTTAGTGTGGAAATTATAGTGGTGATTTTGCAGCCAAAGTGGCTCCAAACAGGGACAAAAACATAATGTCAAATCAGTAACTTCCTTCTCTGCACTGTAATTATCCCATTTCTGCGTCTCTGACTTGTAAAAGTTCGTGTTCAGATTTTAATATTGTTGTAGCACAGATTGATAGGATAGAGTTTCTAATCATATAGTGTATTTTGTCTTTTATCCACCCCTTTGGCATTTCAACTAAAGTATCATATCAGAAGATGTCAGTTGATATTCAGGAACTTCTCACAAAACAAGTACAAAAACATGCCTTCAAAGACCAATCATCTTTTAACTTATATGTTGTTTTTAGCCGAGTAAAAATGTTCGTTTTTTTAGGACATCGTTTCTGCAGAGCGGCAGTTGTTTGTTAGAAATCATCTCTGAATTGTGGGCGATACAGTTGAGTAATCCCGCCTCCTTTCCATCATCTATTTGTGTTTGCTCACCCCATCCTTACAGCAAAAATGGAGTATCTATTTTCACAACAACATTTTTGTCAACCACTGATTCACATTTGAATAATAAAAACAAAAAAAAAAAAACAGAGAAATTAAGTTTCAAACTCAAATTTCTTTATATGAATATATGATATATAATATGATAGAAAAACTCCAAAAACATGATTTTCATCTTTCAGTCTTGATGAGAGGCACAAAAAGAAATCACTTTTATTTCCCATGTAGAAAATAACATCTTAACAGAAAATAACATCTTAACTTGTAACCATTCCAACCAAAAATATGTGAAGTGCCAAACAAAGGACTCAGCAGAATTAATTTACACTCTGGGGCTTTGTTAGACTGTAACTGTAGATATTTAGCTGTAACTTGAGTTGGGACACAGAAATCCACTCTTTTATTTGTGTCATGAAAAACTGGATCAGTGCTTGTTATTTCATTCATAGTTGCCTCTTTTGGTTATTTTAGACATTAAAGTTCAAGATGCAGGCATATCGAGTGCACTCTTTCCACACAGTAGAGAATGTAGTTAGAATGGGCGCCACTGAGATTTCACCTGCACACCCAGAGACTGCAGTATTGGTGTTGCGTCAGGAAGGTACCAGTATCAGGTACCAGTTGGACAGACTCCCTCCTATGTCATAAGTGTGCTCAGATTTTATTACAAGTACTTCAAGAAACACCTACCACACCCACAACAATGGTACGTCCATTTTATAGACAACCCTTACGCCAGGTTCACACTGCACGAGCCTCAGAGAAATTTACAGATACACCTGTGCTCCCCTTAAGATCCAGCCCCTCCTGTCTACATACAACCCTACATTGGCCTGTGCAAGCCAAAACACGCAGCGTCCGTATGGGTCAACCCTCCATAGGCTTTAGCCTTTATCTAGTTATTGGGCCGTAAATAAAAATATAGGTTACAATATTTTATGTCCGTTCAAGAACAGCATAAATTAAGGGCTAAGAAAGTCTTGATCTTCTTAAAAATAGTTTTTTTTTTAAAGATTATGCAGAGTTGTTGAGTTGAATGCGTTCCTGCTTTTTTACATCCACTTTACTGAACATCTGTCAGATTTTAACATAACACAGGATAAAGAGTTCATCAAACACAGTCGGTCATTTAACACCAAGAAGAACATTTCATCTGTGCTTTGTCCTTAAGCGCTGGATGTACAAAAACACCTCAAGGCAATGATTTTCTCAAAGGCCTGGGAGAAGACGACGGTCTTGAACTTTCGACCACCACATAGGAGAGCTGCTTTCACCAGAGCGGCTAACATTTTCTGGGGAAATGATGATCTTGATGACAAAGCAGTTTGTTTTAAGAACTGAGAGAGTAAGGAGAACAGGAAGGTGAGAGAGAGAGAGATAAAGCAGCTACAAAGGCTAGAGGAAGTGCTTTAGGGTGCGGATTTGTTGGTCTTCTAATGTATACTTGTAAATCTTTCAAGAGCACCTCAGTTGGGACGTCCTTGAATAAGCACAATTAACCTATGTGCCCAATGGTACTATACATAGCTGTCTAAAGAGGTTAATGTGGAACTGTGTTGAGCAAAGCTTTCCGAGGGTGTTAAATCTCCCTGAATGAATAAACCATTCAGATACCCCAGGATATGTTGACCCGATGGAAATATTTCCTCTGATAACTATATATCAGTTATCTAATCTCTATTTGTCTTTGAATGATTTTAGATCAGAGGGTTGCTGCGCTCAATGGAGCAACAGATTTGACCCAATCTCTGCTACTTGGCACATTTTGCAATGCGGATCATTTGCTCCAAACTCTTTAAAGATACTTGCTTTAAAATACATTTTACTGGCAGGGTCGAAAATCACTGAGTACGTCTCGACATGACCTGTAATACTGATGAAGTCGCTAGTCTTTGTTGAATATTCATTAAATCCAAAGAAGAAGACATAAAGGGAATTTAAACTAAATATACGACGTCAATTTAGATGGAGAACTTTATTTTCATGGGATGTTCTGATTATTCTGCTGCTTTCCCGCCTCTCTTAGTCCCACTGCCAACTTCATTTGTGAGTCATGAGGAGGCTATGTTGATGTCAGAGAAATATGTTCAGTTTTAGATTTTTTTTCTCATTTTAAACACCCAACGAAAAAAAAAAGCTCAATGCGCTTAACCTACCAATCAAATGACTCAAATGTTAGACTTGAGACCACCTACTTCTATTCAGTTTTTAACTTGAATAATTTAGAGTACAAAAAAAATATCATTAAATGAGTTTAGGATTAGCCAGAAGATGTTAAAATTAAAAAAATGATGGCACAGCACACAAACAAGAAATACAATAAATGCTTAATTACATTTTACTAGATGAAAGAGAAATTATAAATATAAATAAAATACTTATTGTCATTACAAAGTCAAAAAACAAGATTTAAAATGCATATTAACCCCTAAATCTAAGAGTTAAGTAATGCATTGACCCATAAAAATACAATTCATTTTGATTAAAATAAAGTAATAAAAATAAATGATGTACTCACACACAACTATTAATGAAAGGCCAAGAAATGTAATTGTAAATCAAAATTTAACTAAAAATCTAAAAGTGTGGCTGCCTGGTGTGCATTCGCAGTCATTCCACTGTTAATGCTGCGTTCACACTTTAAATTTGCTGCTCGCGGCCAATCAAAAAATGTATTCCTGAGCCTGACGCCACGGTCATATGTTGGAAGAGCTACAAGCTAATGTTTTTATGATCACCACATGTCTGGATATCTCACTTAGAATGTATAAATACATGGATGATGTTGAGAGATCAGATTTATTTATTGTGAAGAGTTTTACAAAACCATCAGTAATCATGTCTCTATGTCTGGGTTTATGTGATTATTCAAAGATTTTTCCGGCTTCTATCTCCCTCCGGGGAGAGTCGCCTCCGCAGTCTTTCTGTGACTGAGTTTGAAGGCTCAATGCTCAGCATTAACCTGAGATGAGAGGGGAAACATGAAAACAAACATGAAATTAAAGGAAACTTTTTTTAAAAACTGTCTCAAAGACACTATGAAAAATATCACAAAATTAAGAAGGCGTTAATGCACGCGATTAAATAAATCTGACTCCAGGGAGGCGATCTGTCCAAGGTGTATCCCGCCTTTACCTAACCGTAGCCAGGACAAACCGCGGCCCCAGCAGGTTAAGAAAATAAAGCAAAGTTTTACTCTTGATTATTCTATCCGAAAATGTCACATGCCCAAATTCAAATATTTGAACTCTGGCTGTGCCGTCCAGTTCGCCCTACTGCCAGATCGCCGCGCTACGCCCCTCGCTCAAATCTCACCGCGGGACTTCAGTTCGCTTCTGTACCATGACTTTACATTGAAACTGGCCGCCTCAACTATGCGAATGGCGTTCGGCGTGAACGTAGCATAAGGAGTAGAGACGGATCGGTTTACATTCATACTTGGTGAACTTAAAGCAGAAATTTCCTCTCCAACTCCATCACATTTTGTAAAGTGATTCAATTGAATCCAGTTTCCAACACGGACAATCGTCAACTAGCTTAAACAGAAGCAACACAGGTGTACCAGAGAAGCCCAGACTCCTCAAGCAGCCATTAAGAGCTTTAGTCCACAGACCTGTGGATATAATCATAGAGCTTACAGACATCCTTTATGCACAGTTCAGCGCACTGGCAGGTAATTTTAGAGCCACCCGCTCATTTTTGCATGAATGGACCACATGATTTGCCAGTAATGAACCTTTTTCAGGAACAATTACAGTGGGAATGTAAGTTACACTGTCAGGGCCTTGTTACTCATTTGCTAAACTGGAGCAATTTTGTAAAAACTGGAAACCTGTAAGAAGCCGAGAAAACTTGTGTTGTCTAAAGTATCATTAGCAATGGAAAAAATGCCTCATATGCTGAGAGGAGGAATATTCAAGCCACCGTCTTCCTATTTGTCGTTTTACTTTTTCAGGTTTTGCTTTCTCTAAAACTATTTAGCATAAAGATTTGCAAACAGTCAAAGCCCATTTCTACTTTCTTTCATTCTTTTTAGTGTTTAAATGTATTTATCTAATTATATATATATATATATATATATATATATATATATATATATTGAGTCTCGAAAGAGCCAAAATGAAATAAATATATACACCATTAAATAAATAAATAAATATGGTATTAAATAAATAAATGTTGAAATAAATGTGGCATTAAAATATTAAAAGAGCACATTTAAGTATTTCAAGACATATTTATTTATTTCATTGTCCCTTGTAGGTTAAAAGAGCCAAATTGAAATAAATGAAATAAATAAATAAATGTGCATTAAATAAATAAATTTTGAAATAAATGAATAAATGTTGAAAAAAAAAAAAATATATATATATATATATATATATATATATATATTTTTTTTTTTTTTTCACAAACCTTGGTGTGGCAAAAGTTGATTGTTTTATTTAAGCACCTTGAGTGGAATTGTTTTTTTTTTTGGAGAGCTTCTTTACAAATAAAGTTTGATTTGATTTGATTTGAAACAAGTGACCATCAGGTGGAGCTACAATTGCAGCTTTTTATTATTTTGCTCACCCTCTCATGCCTGTTCAGTGCTACCTCAGTCTATGACATACTAATACAACTGCAAGGTATAAAGTGAAATGCTGTTAAAGTAATTTTCCAGAGGCTTTTTTAGAGAGAAAACCTTTGTTGAGCATTTTCTCTGCACAGTAGGGATCCCTGGATTTTTTAGGCCCAATTCAAGGACAAAAGGATTTAAACTTGAAGTTCTGCAAGTTATGTTGTGAGCAGAATTATAAAAAAAGAAGAAGCACAGGAAGGGTGTGGTGCTGCTTGAAAATATGAAAAACTCAAGGGTGGTTCTCCTTGCCTGAAGGCTTTCTTACAAGAGAAGAAGGTTTTCAGGTTGGCGGACAGGAACAAGGATTTTCAATTAACCAGAGTGCCACCACGAAAACAGAAAAGCATGATGGAAGAGTGACAGGGGGAAAAAAGAGCACAAGGAGAAAATGCATTTGCTCTGTGTCTGACAGAAGCTTACAAAGCTTTAAAAAGTCAGCTTTTGGTTAGAGCTTATTCATCCATCTACTTTTTAAAAGAGGTGTTGGAAGCCAGTCTGTTCATGGATGCTGAACCCCCCCCTCCCCATTTGTTAAGCCAGGCCCCTGCCACCAGGGGTTTCCTGCTTCACCATCTGTGGCTGCAAAGAGTAGAAATTCATCAGAGGCATAAGAGAGATGAAGAGTAAATATATACTATGAGAATGACAGACAGCAAAGAAAGGAAAAAAAAATAAAGAGGGAAAGAGCAAAACCTGCGTTTTAAAGATTTCTTATATTGAAAACATCCACTTCGGGAGACTTCAGTCGAGCACTGGCGAGGAAAAATATGAGCTGAAGGAAAGAGACAGACTGAGTCAAAATAGAGTCGAGTGGGTGCACCCAGAGAACGAGTGAGGGGAAAAACAACAAAAAAAGAGGATGAACCGAGTCAAGCAAAAAAAAAAAAAAGTGAAATGGAGGGAGAGAGGCTTAGGGGTGTGGAAGGCGCAGAGAGGATGACGAAGATGAGGAGGAGGAGGACGGCCGACAGGGGGTCTTGCGTGGCAGTGAGGTGTGCTTTGTGCCCGACACAATCGGTGTATAGATCAGGGTTTGTGTGACACATCTGATCTAAATCTCAAACACTGACATTTTGCCCATCCTGTCATTATGGAAGCTGCATCTTTCCATCACATGCTGGGTGTGTATTTGTATATACAAATCAAAGATGATGGTGCATGAAGTACGAACAAAAAGTAAGAAAAATTTTAGTCTGATAGGTTGGTTTTTTTTTTTAGACAATGATTTTTAGCATCTGTCAGTGATTTTTTTTTTAGTGCCTTTTCAAAGACACACATTTTTTGCAGTTAATCATTAGTGGGTAAATGATGACACTACAATCATCTATCGTAAAATGGCACAGCTTAGAATCTCCAGATTGCCTTCTGGTCAGCGGGATGGCAGCACGAGGGTGGCAATTTAAAATTGGCCAATTGGACGACTTTGGGGACCTTAGAGACTTTCAGTCAGTTGTTGAGCTACCACCCACCTGTCACTGCACTGCCACTGTGCAACCTTAAAATATGCCCGGGTGACCGCTGAACAATTTCAAAATAAATGTTCCGGTCACCATTTAATCATAATTTTGTCTTAAAATCTCCATGACCACCACGCGGCATATAAATGGTAAATGGCGTATACTTGTACAGCGTTTTTCTACCTTCATTGAAGGTCCAAAGTGCTTTACAGTCAAAGTCCCATTCACACACTGATGGTGGCTCCGCTGGTGAACACTGGCACCAACCTTCTACCAGAGGCACGGTGGCGTTAAGTGTCTTGCCCAAAGACACTTTGACACATTAGCGGGCAAGGCAGAAATCAAACCTGCGATCGTTCTATCAGAGGTCAACCGCCCTACCGCTGCACCATGGCCAGCCTCCTATTGCAAATGCTACAAATACCGTATGGACACCTGCCGAAATTGCTGAAAAACTTGCATTTAGGTCACGCTTGGCAACAGTGGTCTTTTTACAGGCCGCATGGTGAATGTGGGGGTTTTAGAACAACGGTGATTGGACGATTTTTTGACATTGGTCATCCAGGCACATTTGGCGGTCCCGCAGTAGCTGTCCAGGGACAGGCAGGAGGCTGCACAATAATGGACTGATAGGAGGGTCAACCAAGGTCACCAAAATTGTCAAATTTTTTGTGTGTCTGAGCAAACACAGAAACTCAACAGTTCTTGTGGACCACAAGGACTGTTGACTCAGACTGGCAATGACCAGACGTCAATCGAGGAGACAGCATTAATGCTGCACAAAACCCATTTATCCGATGAAGACTCCTGCTGTAGTTTGACTGCTTGGACCTTCGTTTTCTTGGGTGCTGGGGCTTTGGCCAGGTTTCTTGGAAGCATGTTGTCTAAAAAAATTGTAAACTGGTAAGATTATAATATGTTTTCAAAATCTGAGTTGCAAATGACTGGTGGTGCATTATGGCACTCTTTATCTAGTACCGGGCGTCTGGCGGCCGTTGGCACTTGACATGGACGGTCGCCGTCTGGAAAGACTCACGCATCATCCAATTAGAGCTACCATCCAGCTGCCACCGCCCCAGCTATCCCTAATTTTGTAATAACATCATACCCACCTGACAGACTGCCGCCATCTGCATTCATGACCACGCCAACAGTTTTTCAAAAAAAAATCGAGCGGACCATCTTGAAGATTCTGCTGATGCCTCCCCATTAATGTGGTGGCAGTTTTATTTGTGACTGTGGCATTAGAGGCATAAGCAGCAGAGATGCATGCTAATTCTTCTGATTAAAACAAAATTGGTTTTGCATCTTCCCTTTAATACATTTTTGCTTCTAGTCATAGATAGCAGGTTTGTTGCAGCCTAAAAATATGGATGTCACATTTGACTAAGCTGGTAAAACTGCCTGCGCTGCAATAAAACACCTCGCTGCTATTTTGCGACTGTTTCTCCGCTGCGCTAAATAAGGTTCAATTTAAATTTTCTTTCTGTATTCTTCAATAATCCAAGTTATATTGAATAACCAGGTTCTTCCATCCACATATTATTTTGTTTTTGTCTTTTGATGGTACAGCCGTTTTTCAAGATGTCACTGCCAGGATTCACTGGGCTTCAATTGTGAGAGATTGGTCCAGGGAGCATGAGACATCATTTCACACATGGATTAGCCATCACAATGTCCAAAACCCCATCGAGAACCTTTGGAAAGTGCTGGAGAAAAACTTTAATAACTCCTCTTTTGTTCATAAAGTATTTAAAATGTGAACGTATTGTAAGTGAATAAGGTTTTGATGAAAATGAACGCACACTGTAATCCAATCAGTCACTGCAGTTGTGTTTATCTGCTGCCTACAGTTGGAGCTGTGTGATGGCACTGCGGCTTTGTTTGACATCATGTGCAATGACAGGTGACAGAGCAGATTAAATGCAGTGATTGTTTCCGATCCGGAAAATTTAAAAGAACTCTTTTTTTTGGTTTTTTTTTTGTTATTTTCACGGCACTTCTATTTTTGCCCTTTATTGTCAGCTCTGTGTTTCCAGGCAGACCTTCTTCCTCTCCCACTTCTTTTTCTGTCACCTCTCTTACCTCCCACCTACTTTTACTCCCCCAGTCAGCTCCTTCACCATCATTTTTTTTTTTTTTTCTACAGCGCTGACTCATGATTCCCGTAGGGGTTGTGAGGTGACAGGGATCATGGAGCTTTGGGGAACTTGTATGCTCAGATAAGTGACTGAATTAGACACAGGAGCAGATCAGCTGCGGCGTTGCAGGAGAGAGGAGATGAACAAGAAGGTGAGAAGATAAGAATGGCGGGGAGGGAGGGAGAAAGAGTTGTAGAGAAGTGCAAAAAAAGAGCAAATGAAGGCTTTGCGAAAGACGAGGAGAAGAAAAAAAACGAGCTAAATAATAAAAGTTGCAAACAGCTTTAATTGCTTTGTGATGACAGTTTGGTTCTTCACTTTCTTTTACACACACTTCATTATGCTTGCCACTTCAAGTGACACATTTAAGTCACAAAACTGCACTTCGTTTGACCCCACAAAGATCCGAATGTTTGTTGTGTACCGCAAATTCGTGTCATATTTTGAATAAACATCAGGGAAATATTTAAAGAAAGCTTAGGCTCAGGGTTTTTTCCAGTTAGTCTTTTCATTAAACTGAGTTAGGTTGACATTTGTGACATTTGTGTGTAAATTAATTGGGCAACTTCTGATGCTTTTATATAGAAGCTGAGAACGGCTTAGCCTGTTTTTTTTTTTTCCATTGCCTGTTTCCTCGTGATAATGAGACTCTACTGTCTCATTATCGCGAGATAACAAATTTCTTTTTTGTCGTGATAACAAAAAATTAATCAGCTATTCTTGTGTTCAACATTTTTGCTGAAAAACTGCTTTCTTTTGCTATATTGTAGGAAAAATAAGTATTGTAGCAGACTGAGTTAGACTGGGTGGTTGTTTGTGTTTCTCTAATATTCTAGGTTCTAATATTCTAGGTTCAGAAGGTCAGTGAACGCACCGGACAGAGACATTTGTTGCTCCTGGGTTCTGTCATTTCACCTGCTGTTATTCAGAAAATTTGAGCTCGAATATTCTCGATGTCCAAGATCGCAGATTTGCGATCTTTATAAATATAGTAGAGTGTAGTACATTATTATCTAGGGGCGATGTATTTTTTACTCTGAAATGCAGATTAATGTTGGATATTAAGTTTATGAACTAAAACAAAACCGAAAAGTCGGGCTACTGTTACCGGACGTAAACTAAACGAGTTGTTAAGCTTCCGGTTTTCAAAGTAAAACCAACGAGAGATTTTTTGTGTTCAAAAACTGAGACTGAAGTTCCGCTCACTAACATAACTTCTGAAAAAACAAATTTTAACATCGGAGCTTTAGCTCCAGTGTTCACATTCTTTTAGTTATGTTAACTCTTCAACAGTTGACGCAATTAACGTAACTCCAGTTTTATTCTGAAGTGAACAACGTGAGTCAGCTGATCCTGCTGCAGAAAAAAAGAAAAAAACTTTTTTGTACGGGCTCTTCACCAATATGTCATGCTTAGAACGTAAAATGTTGAAGAACTTTAAGAATGAAAAAACTGTGGAGCATATTTTCAGGTTTTGTAGTTAAAAAAAAAGACAACAGTGATTTTTTCAATGCTTTTTATGTTGTTTATGTTACCGCTGAACTTAACCCGAAGGTTGAAAAAAATTAAAAAACTTTTTAAAATGACAAACACCGTTTCGTTATATTTCAATATTTGTGTTTTATCAGTTTTATTTATTGTGATCGACTGTTCTAAATAAAGGTATAAATGATTATGATTTAATACAAATAATTTCAGTTTATATACATCCAGTAAAAAGACACACACATTCAACAGACATAATATTAAAAGAATCATTGATTGCCACCTAAGTAGCGGCCTACTAATAGGGTTCAGTTATTGGCTGAATTAGGGAAAGGGGGGCTAGTGTGTGAGTTGGAATGAAGGCATTTGAGGTGCGTCGCTCCAACAATAAATCAAAAATTGACTAAAAAAGCTACTTTTGGGGAGCGTTTGCTGGTGTGAGCTGTACGATGTGTGTTACACCCTTCAGTAACCAAAAATAAAAAGACTTCAAACAGATTTGGCATCTTCAGCGTGAGAAAAGAAAGGAGGCTACAATATATTTTATTATCTTGTTATCACAACTAAACAAAATTTGATTTCTCGTGATAGCAAGATAGATGTTATCACAAGAAAACGGTAGAAACATTTTCACAGATAGACAGACTACATGGATAGGACTAAAAAAAAATGTATGTTTTAAGTTGCATTTTCATCTATAAGCTTACATAAATAATAACTCTGTGATTTGAGTCTTCATAATAAATTGTTTTCTTTTAAATATTTACATTGTTTTATAGCCAGAATGATATCCCAAACATGAACAAGGGTTCAATATGCAGACGATGAATGATATAGGCATAGATATATATTATGTCTGCGAACACCGCCCCAGGCTAACACAAACACACACTTTCTCTGCGGAGCTACGCAAAACACTTTCATTTTATATGCACGGTATGCATATCCATATTTGCTTTAGGTTGTGAATGTTTTTTGTTTTTGAAGGCGAAATGCAGACACGCTGCTGAAGCTGGCTTTAGGTTGACATCATGAAATGGGCGGCACTCACAAGGAGCAAAAGGCGGAGCCTCAGAGATCAAGTTGTCTTACTTCTGGGTTGGAAAAGAGCTCATGAACATAACTCATATTTCATCTATAATCCATTCTTTAGTGTGCCAAAGGTCAAATATTATCATGTATATGAATATAGTTTACTCTAAAAGGCTTAGAACAGCATTATATAGGCCCTTATCTCAGATATCAGACATCTGAGACACTTTGGAGAAAATCTGACAAAGAATAAAGGAGGTAACTTTAGAATTTTACAAAAAACATGTTTTTTTTTTTATCAAGTTACACATGCACTTTTGAAAACAGAATCATCTCACACTTAGGTCTTAGTAGAGTAGTTGTCTAAAATAAAATAAAATAATAAGGTAATTGTGTGTGGGTACTGAGTTGATCATGTTTGGCTGTCACTGTGAAGTATTGTCCTATAATAACATGTCATAATACTAATGTTCATAATAGCATCCAAATCCATTTGATTTAATTATTGTAAAAAAGCTAATTCAACAAGACAATTTAATCCTTTTTATGTTAAATATCAGAGCCTGACAGTAAATGAAAACGGACATTCAGAAAAAGCAAAAGCCCAGCTGCCATCATGCTGTTTGCTTTAATTAAACACAAAGACCTCTGAAAAAAGCATCAGCACAATGAGGCATCAGTCCGAAATAACTCAAATTAACTCTTATGCCTCAATGTGGTTCAAGGCCGCATCACTCCGCCATTAGGTACATC
Source organism: Oryzias javanicus (assembly GCA_003999625.1). Classification (NCBI taxonomy): domain Eukaryota; kingdom Metazoa; phylum Chordata; class Actinopteri; order Beloniformes; family Adrianichthyidae; genus Oryzias; species Oryzias javanicus. Next base: position 26,533,709 of record CM012452.1, on the reverse strand, counting down.
TTGCGCATGTAATTTTATTTTTTCCTGATACATGCGTGATATGACATAGGCTACTTCATAAGTATTTCATATGTTCCCCATTCATCCATGTGTGCAGATGTCTGTCGAGTGTCACCGAAGTAGAAGAAGTATTTAAAAAAACACAGGAAAGATCAGAATATCCAGCGCTTCATTGAATTTCTTTACTTTGCTGTTCATGGTGCTGCCCTGATGGTCAATGACTTCGAACTGGTGTAGACCAGAGAAATCCCACAGTTTGATTAAAACAAAGCATCACAAGGGCCAGCGGTGGTTGCTGTCCATGCGATTTCTGCCTAGTGTTCTGATTGTTAAAGTGAAGAAATTCAATGACGTACGGGCTCATCTGATCTTTACGTGGTCTCAGAGTGGGAGAGATTCCAGGTGGATCTCCTGTTCTTTGCCGTGGACCACGCCTCTGGCTTATCTAGGCTGTGTCCCCCAGTCCTATCTCTTTTCAAATACGTAGTTTGGAGTTAGATAAGCTAATTCTTCATTCATAATCCTGGTAAATCTTCTGTCTGTCCTGGGAGAGGATCTCTCCATCATGTGGGCATCCCTAAGGTTTCTTCTTTTTTCCTTATCAGTTTTTTAAGATTTTTTCCTTACCGGGAAAGAGGTCTTAGAACAGGGATAACCAGTTTTATTTAGTCTGTTAAGTTTTTAGCAATTGTTTATATTTTACAACTGACCTTGTGCTTCTGTAAAATGAACCGGTATGGTTCATTCGTGATACATCTGTGAAAATGTCATGAATAAAGACCACAACTTTTTCCACGTATTTTCTTACATGAACAAGCGCAAAATGTACACATCTGTAGTCTGACACGGCCTTCACCTACTGCAGGGGTGGGCAAATGTTTTGACTCGTGGGCCAGAAAGGGTTCTAAAATTTGGCATAAGGGCCGGACAAGGGGCAGATGGAGGGAGAGATTGGGTAATCAACCTCATTAACTAAAAATATAATATGGAATTTAGAGAAAAACACGCTTTAATTTGGATTCAAATTCACATATATTAATTTAAAAACAGAAAATTTGGGAGTTTTAATTTCTAAATTTGGATTTTTGTTCTCTTTTGGGTGATCCAATGGGTTGATGTTCTTCAGAGGAAAATGTGAACTCAAAGAAATGCTGCATTTATGTGGTGTAGGAATAATCCGAAAGATCACCATCTGACTCAGAAAGGAACACACACGAACGTCAGAGAAACAACACCATTCATGGGAAGAAACCAGAAATACAATGAAAATAAAACAATAATTAGGATTTTTGATTCAATGCATTTTAATTTGGAGGGCCACTTTAAGTAGCTTAAGGGGCCGCATGTGGCCCCCGGGCCGTAATTTGCCCACCCCTGACCTACTGTGTGTTTGTACGATGCATACCATCGTTCATAAACTGTTGGATGTAGTAATGGTCATTATCTTTTTCTCAGCTTTCTCTCATGCTTTGACTCAAGCTGCTTCGTTGTTTTCAGGCCTCTATAAATTTCCATTTGAGTTTAGGATTACAGTTTGCTCTTTAAGTCATAAGAAAGTGGTTTCAGAGCAAAGATGTGATTGATGATCTGATGCCACGCTTTCATTTAGTTGTATAAATGAGCTCCTAAGTAGACTGGGAAAATGTGGGTTGAATTATTGCATTAATAACCAGAATCATATTACTTGATCCCATCAGGCTAGCAGGCGCCCTTGATCCGACTGCGACTCAGTCATGTTCTGTCCTTAAAACACCCTCCGTCAGTGTTTCAAAAGAGGAGCACTCTGGAGCTGAATTCAAAAGAAAAACCAAGGTTTGCATAACTTTTACAAATTCCATAATTAAGCGATACACTGATATGCACTTTTAAAAAGACAACACACCATATGGAGCCTCTTTTCTTGTCATATCACCCCATTTTCTGAGTTCCAAAAATAATATCTCCCCTTATCCATGATTAAAATCTTATCTGAATCCCTCCGACTGGATTAATCCCTGCCTTCCTTCACATGAAGGAAAGTTGACGTTTAAGTAGGATTAAGATTATCAAGTTACATACTGACTGTAGTGTCATTGTGGTTAAAGGAAACCCAGTAACTTGCTGCAGTTTCCACTCTAAAAAATTAAAACTTCACTGAAAACCAGTGAAGAAGCTACTCCAGCACAAAAAAAAACATCATGGTTTTAAAAATAGGTTTGTTAAAGCCTGGCTTGAATCCAATCGCTGCATAAAGTCAGATTTAAACAGCTATCAATCACGAGCCAACGGCTGATTTACACAGATCTGTTAAGTTAAAGTCTCCCACTTGTGCAGCTGCAACTATGTGACAGCCGTTGGTAATCGACCGCTGGACACAGGCATTTTTTTTAAAGACTACCTGTTAAAAACAAGGGCAAACTGTCAAATCTTTCTCAACATCTTTTCATCATTTTCACTCAATTAAAAAGCTTTTGCTCAGAGCAGAGTTAGGCTGTTTTAATTAGCTGCAGGGTTCATGCCCTTCACATTTTTTAAATGAAAAAGACAAAATTAAAAGATTTTTATTTCAGTTAACCCTGATAACTGGAAGAGATCCTGAATGTTTTCATTTGGTCTTTGCTTTGCTTGACCATAGATCAAACTAAGAAGACATTTTACCTCATATAACTTACTTTTTTTTTCATTTTCTTTTGAAAAAAAAAATCAGCTTTTATACTAAAAACATTTTCACGTACAGATCAGTGAATCAAAGAACTTTCCCACTCAAAGATCTAAAGGTAAGGCAAGTTTACTTAGCCCTATATTTCACGTACATATTCAATTCAAAGTGCTTCACATAAAACATAGAAATCAACATTTACAAGAAAATTTTAAATGTTATCATTAGAATAAAAAAAGTGAAAAGAAATTGAATTTAGAGTAAGCTTAAGATGTTAACTTTTAAATAAAAATTAATAAAATGTAACTTAAAATAGATGAGTCTTTTACCTGAATTTAAATAAAGTGAAAGCTTTAGGAGATTTAAGATTTTCTAGAAGTTTGTTCCAGATCTGTGAAGCATAGAAGCTGAATGTAACTTCTCCATGTTTGGTTTTGACTCAAGGAACTGACAAAATACCGGATCCAGATGAGCGGAGAGGTCTGACTGGTACATACTGGGTCAGGAGGTCAATCATGTATTACCATTCACAGTTTTATAAATGAGTAACAGAACTTTAAAGTCTATCTTCTGGCAGACAGGCAGTCAGTGTGAAGACCTCAGAACTGGACTGATGTGGTCTACTTTTTTGTTCCTTGTGAGTTTTGAATAAGCTGATTGAAGATGAATGCTTGAACAAACCAACTATGAAAAACAATGTCTCTAATGCTCTAATACAAGAGTTGCCAAACTTTTTGACTTGTGGGCCACAAAGGGTTCTAAAATTTGCAAGAGGGTCATATCAGGAGAAGATGTGTAGAGTGTTCTGATTATCATCTTCATAAGAGAAAGATATAACATGGAATCTGGAAAAAAAAAATATTTTAATTTTAATTGAAAACTGATATACTTTAAAGCAGAACATTTTGGAGATTTGATTTCAAAACATTGACTTTTGTTCTCATTTCAGAGCTAATTGCACTAATCGGTTGATGTACTTCAGGGATATGCGTAAAATTAGAGAACTGCTGCGTTCATGCTGTTGGAATGATCGAAAAAAAACGACTGTTCGACTCAAAAAAACACGCATGAACATCAGAAAAGCAAATCAACAGTACATGGATGCAGATTAACTTTCTGCATCTAAACAAAGGTCAATGTATTTATAGTGCTCCATCAATGTGGAGTGACCAGAATTACAGGGAAAACAAAACATTATGAAGGATTACTATTATAATTTATTCCAGTTTGGTGGGCCAGATTGAATGGTTTAATGAGCCACATATAGCCCCCAGGCTGTAGTTTGCTCACCCCTGCTTTAAATGACAGTATATTTATTCCCATTGCTGTATGAATACACTTTAAAAACATTTTTTTCATTTATACAAGTAGTTGATTTGATTGTCATTATAGGTTGTTTAAAACTCAACAAATTCCATTCTTGCACCTTACTTCTTTTATTTTAGATAAAAACTAACCCAAACTAGAGATCTTTGTAGATTCTTCAGCTCTTGCTTTGACAGTAATACAGACAAGTTTCCCCAAAATCTGAGTTAAACCTTTTTTTATTTCTAAAATTACAACTTTTTGGGTCGCCATTCTAACTAAATAAACTAAATAAATATATATATTTTTAAAAAATGTAACAGTTTGAAGCAACATAGGCTTAGAAACTGCAGAACATAAAACAAAACAAACCAGTAAATGAGTCACTTAAGTGAAATATATTATTCCTAAAATGAATTTATTAAAAAAAACAAAAAAAAAAAAACACGTCTTTTAATTTTGATTGTTTTGCAGCACTACAGATTTAGACCAAACAGTTTTGTATCGTTAATCTTAAAAAAAATAAGAAGAAACAATTTAAAGAAGTTAACAAATGAAGGGTTTTAGGATGCTCTAAACCTGGTACTTTAGTCCTAAACAGAGAAATTTTGGAGAAGAATCAGAAATCAGTACCTATCAGAGTGGAGGAGTCAGATTGCTGTAACATTACACCAGACAGTAAATTACTTCAGCACAAAAGAACCCCCAGAACACCCTGAACATCCCAGATTGATGGTTCCATGCCTAAGTGTATGAGATCAGAATCATACGAGGACTTTTTTTTTTTTCTTTCAAAATAGCCCAATCTTCCTCAGCATCTCTTCTTTGATCAAACAAGTTTGTTATTTTCTTCTTTCACCCCCCTCAGTCATGCACAGACATGACATACTGAGGATAAGTGCGAGTGTCTGGGTTTTAACCTTTTACTCCAGATGCTAAATTTGCTTGATGACATCTGGCGAATGCTTTCTGGCTTTATTTGCAGATGTTGCTGCAGCTTGAACTAAAGATAATGAGCCAGGTTTAAAAAGGTGAAAAATATATATCTGTTAAAAAGACATTACCCTCAATGAGACAGTCACTTTTTAAATGGTAACAATCAACGGCATGTAAGGGAGGGAATTTGTTGCAAGGTGTGTATTTGTTTCTGTTTTGGCTTTAAAGTTGTGCGACTGCTAAAATGTACTGCAAATCTGCTATTCTATTCACACAAATTTCAAGATTTTTAGTACTATTGTATTTTCTAGAGTATAAGTCATGCTGGAGTACAAGTCACAGAAACCAAAAAAAATAATTATGAGGAAAAACAAACAAATTTAAGTCAGAAATGCCAAAATCCAGCGTAACAGAAAATTTGCGCTTTGGAGCCCAATTAAAAAAATGTCTCAAATAATTTCCACGACCATTATCATTTAACCCAGTCATAGAAAACCCAAAACACTGAAATGATATAACACAGCTTACGTAAGAGTGTTTAGACCTCCCTCCGTCCCTGTGTGGGAACCAACTATTCAAACAGCTATTCCAAAATCCATTTCTTTAACAGTTACATTTTAATTTTTAAATTCATGTCAAAACATTTAAATTCTTGACAGTGATCATGTCTTGAGCGTACTAGTAAAGACATTATTGATGGACGTTTTTAAAGAAATGATTAATAGAATCGCTGTTGAGGGCCCCGTGTTATTGTTCGCCTGGGGCCCTCAAACTGCCAAGTCCGGCACTGCAAATATGAGCCTTTTCTGTTTTAAAATATCGTATAAGTTGCTCCCTTGGCCAAACAATGCAAAAAAAGAAAAAAAACCTGACTTATACTTAGAAAGATATAGTATGTGTGACACAGATGAACTTTTACCACCAGAAGCATTTTTATTTCATCCTTGATATTCACAATAACGCCTGTCAGCAGCACACATTTTGTCATCAATATTTTACTTTGCTTCTCAGGAAGGTGGGTTCATTTTGATGCCTCATTCTTCCCTTGTGCGATGTAGACCATCAATTTTTCAGGCGCTTGAAAAGCAAACGATTCTTCAGCTTTTTTTCTTCTTTTTTTTTATCTGTGCTTATCACCAATTACAGCAGCCAAGATGACAGAGGAAGCGAGAATGTGTGAGTATATTTTACCTGCTGTTGTGATTTCATTTGTGTACATGCATATGCATAAGACATGTCCACAGTCTACTGTGTGCGTGCTTGTGGCGCAGCTGTGAAATTGTTTTGCAGCTCCTTCACAGGCTCCGGAGAGAGAAGCCAGGGATGATTTTTAGTGCTCCGAATGAACGAGCACTAATCCAATTCAAACAGCTCCGAGGAGACAACTCTCTAATAACTTATGGTGACTTAGGAATTTGTTGGTGTTTGTTGAAATGCACCCAAAGACTAATAAGCTTCACAATGGGATATATACAGTAAACATACAAGGAATCGATGCCGCTGAAAGACGAATTAGCGAAACGCATTGTATTTAATTACACCTTTTTTTCTGTCGCGGCTTCAGTTCTGCTTCTCCTGTTTCTCAACAGGCTTTGGTAAAAACGGCTTCATCAGGAAGGACAGGTGCACGACTGACATAAACCCAAAGCTTAGCCTCCCACCAAGTAACCACCTCAAAAAGACACAATAATTCACCTTTACCCATCTACTTATCCCCAAAGTTTTCATCCTGGGTTTTTTTCTGCATGTCATACATGAGACCGCTCTCAGTTTTGCTCAGCTGCGAAGATTAAATGGCCTCGATATTGATTTCTCCTTTCTGATGCTCGAGCCTCTAAAGAAAAACCAAAAGCACCATCGCCTAGGATGAAAGAAGAGGCTGGAGGGCAAAAAAGGGGCAGACATTTCTTCAAAGTCTGAATGTTTTTAACTTATAAGGCCTCTTTTTTCATCAAGATGAGAGGCTAAGCACTGAACATGAACAAGACTATCATGTTGTCAAGGGAGACAGGGGCATTTCTGCAATTGAGCAGCAGCACGCCAATGGTGCCAAAAGCTAGCTGGGATATCATCCGTCTCCCATGTGGTATGAGACAAGAATGCAAAGAGGGAAAGATGGGAACCGAAAATCGTTGAAGGAGACTGCGCTCTCTCCCAGTGAACCAGATTGCTCACAAAAGAAATTTGCGTCAGCCAAGCTCTTCCCAACTCTCCGACCCCGGCCTGAGCTTGTAGTGCCACTTTGAATGTCTGCCATGTGCTTCCTAGCACAGCTGTAGCCAGACGTATCTGGCACAGTGGTTGGGGTGTGCAGGTTCCAACGGTGATGAGTCACAGCAGAGCAGCAACAATGGCAAGAGGTGCCGCAATTCAGAATGCAAATGCACCCCTTCCACAGCTGTAAGGATGGCTGTGGGCAAAGCCAAGCGAAATCTAACTGCATACAAACTGAGGCAAGTGTGCAAACACTACTTAGAAATTCATACTCACTCACACACACACAGTTATTGAAAAGCAGGCATGCATGCATCAAACAGATTGCAGAACTTGCAAACACACATATTTGCTTTAATTCTCATCCTCTCCCTCACACACACACACACACTCATGCTCACTTCATCTGTGGCAGTGTTGTAGTGCACCGCACCATGGCTCCCTCGTTTTCCCCTCAGCCTTTTATTCCCTCCCTGAGGTCCCTCCTCTGCTGGTGTTCGCTGATTTTCGTTCCCTCAGGTAATTCTGTTTGTTCTTTGCAGCAGTACCACTGCTGTGAATTGTCCTGACAGAGCCTTACTCCTGGGCTCTGGACCCTCACCTTTCCCTTTTTTTTTTCAATCCCCCTCCCTGTAGCTTAGACTTTAATTTTTTTCCACCCCGGCTTGGATTTCCTGCTTTCATCCTCCCTCTTGAACCAGCTCCCTGTTGTGCGAGATGCAAGACCCCAGGACAACCAGCTTGATGGTCTAAGACACCTAATCCCACAAACAAACAAACACGTGTCCTGCAGAGATGCTCAGAAATAGGTTTTCTTAGCCACACAAAGAAATATTTTCCATCTTTAACAAAAGTTACATCTGCTTGAGGAAGTACAAGTCCTGAATAAAACAGTTTATTGTATGTACTGTATGTAATGGTGACGTACCGGGAGGTTTACGGTTGTTTGGGACACTGACGTGGGTCAGTTTACGCCAGGTTCTCATCGCACACGTAAGCGCCGTAAAGTGGAGTGCACATAGATTCTACTTTACCTCCAGTTCACACCAGACGGGCATTTTTTCACAATGGTCGAAAGGCGCTTCTGGTCAGCTGTGGTCATTTACAACTTCAACAATCAGTTTGACATCGACCAGCTTGATTGTGTTTTTAGACTTCCAAATCCACACTAGCCCTCTCCTTAGTTGGCTCACTACGTTGACCTGCATGTCTCAGTGTCTGCGTGCAACTATTTTTTGTGTGTGTTGTACTTAGGGTGTTTACAGTGTTGCCCCGCTTATTCACATTTCTTTATTTGCGGGTTCACGTATTCACTGATTTTATTTGGTTTGTCTCAAAAACTCCAACAACTCAAGATGCTTGTATGAAACTTTTGCTTCCAAAGAAGCTGTGGGAATTTCCCAGGAGTGTAGTTGAAGAGCACGCCAGCCCGCCAGAAACGTACACACAGGTGCCCACAAATTTGCAGATTCTACATATTTGTGAAGGTCTCTGGTCCCTAACCCCACAAATAAGGGAGGAATGCTGTATTTTCATCTCTGCAGTCGGATTGGATACAAAATGATGTCTACATTTGTCAATTGCAAAAAATTGGTTATATTTTGAAAATTGACTGGATTTTGTTAAGTAGCGCAACTTCCTGCCAGGATCGATTTGGATCGCACAAAAAATTGACCAGACGCCGAAACAATCGCTGCACTGCACAAGCCGGCCGCGGAGGACCGCAGCGCTTCATGTCTGGTGTGAACCTCACCATAGCTTAACAAGGGTGCTGAATTGATGCGGCCTCTGGTCCGCACCTCATCGCGGCGCTTCCGCGTGTAGTGTGAACCAGCGTTTACAAACATATGAACCTACAGAGTAGTTTAAACAATATTAAAGAATAACTGGACGGATGCACTCTACTTGCTACCATTAGCTCTACTATGACACATTTTCTGAGCTCATCAGCGCCTTTTGTCTGTAGACACGGGTACTGCGGGCCTCATTGAATATATTTCTAAAGTGCATTTCTATCAGATAAAAAGACCAATTTAGTCACAAACTGGCACCAATGTAATCAGACAGGTAATTTCACAATAAAGCATCTTTTATGATGATAAAAAAGACAGAATTAGTGAAGCGCATGCGTCAGCTTCAGCTCCAGTTATTATGCTAGTGTTGGGGAGGCTCGGGCTGCCGCTGCCTCACCTGCCGCTGCCTCGCTTAGTGAAACAGGAAACTTCTCTACTTTTTCCCAAAGAAAATTTGAAAACCTACACAGAACAAGGTGATCATAGAAAATACATTAACATTTAATTTTTTTTATTTTAATAAAAATATTTTAATTTTATTTAATTTAGACAGTTTTCTGAACTATATTTTGCAGGTGAGGCACAGCCTCACTTGACTCCCCTGACTGCACGTCACTGGTATGTTTTCCTGCTTTAGATGAACTGTTGATTATGTCTGCAACAAAAGTTCCGGATTGATTGCATTACTTCTTCAAAAAGTAATTAAGTAGGTGTACTTAACAAAGCGATTTTAAGTATGTATTGTCCCAAACACACAAATCTCTCACATTTTGTGCACCTCACTTTATATTTGCACGCATTGGACTCCGATCCTGTCAATGCTCCATTTTTTGATACGACTCTGCCGCTATTATGTTGTTTGTTTTGCTGTTTGTAAAGACAATGACAAAGAATAACTTATTTCAGATTGCTCATTAGTATACCAGCTTCAGACAGCAATTAATTGCACTCCATTTGGTCATTACGATTAACTGGTCCGTTTGAATATATTACATTTTTTCCCACAGAAATACTGTATGTCATTACCAGAATAAGATGAATGGTGGTGGGAAAATTAATAAGCTGAGTCAATGGTGCTTTTAAGGCTTATGCATGCAAAAATTCGTGAAACAAAAAGCTAAATTAAATCTATTCTTCAGCTCCACAATAGCTCAAAATATTGTTTAGAATTTATTGAATGCATATTCAATGGATTATCTTTTGTCCTTGACAAAAATTGCATGTTTTATACTTTTTTCAGTAAATGTCTAGATTAACAGCAGAGCCACTAACTCCTCTGTTCTTGTCAAACTTGTCATTTTCTCATTAAACTTACTTTTCAAGTGCCTCATAAATGACCACTGGCAGCTTGCGCTGGCTGGTCATCCATTTCACACAGATACAGCCCAAACACTTGACTGACTTTTGATGCTTCATTTCTTTTGTGTCCACTTTGCTGCCAATGGTCCCATCAAAAATAATGGGTTCCGTGCTTTTACGCATTTCTTTGTCTCTTGCCGCTATCAGCTGGTAATTGCTGTTTTTACTGAAGCCTCTTAAAGACTTAAGTGTAAAATATAGGGAAAGCTTTGCTACAGTGCTGGAAGATGAGCCGTAGCAAATAAGAAAACGTTGCCATATGTTTTTAACACACCTCATAACTTGGCAGGCTGATGCAATTATAATGTCTATGACAAAGTCAGATCATTACAAGATCAATACTCAATTTTGAACTTTATTATAAATGAACCAATAAAAGAAATAATTGCATAAATTCTGATAATTTACCTGTAAAGATCTTTTCTTGAAAGGAGAACTTTATTACACGTGTGGGAACACTGCAAAATCTTCTAAAGATCCACTCTGATGATAATGGTGTTTGTAACATGTACATGTGGCATTTTCTCATGATGAAAAACATAAAATCAAGCTTGAAATTGTAACTCTGAGTACTTCTTTATTCAAAAATCCAGTTGGAAAAAGCTTGTAGCAGTGACACAGGTGCTAGTTTGTTCTGCAAGCCACAAGCTCCCTGCTCAACTCCATTTAAGATGAGTAAATCCACCAACGTCTCCATTTACTTCATCTGGGCTCAAAATTGCATGGCTGGATAGCTCCAATATTGCTCAACGCTTTATTTTTTTTTACTGGTGATGTTTAATTGGGGTTGTGAGGAGCTGTAAGCCAGCATGGGAAAGTGTAAACAAAAGGAGGCTAACTCAGCAACAACGGTCCCGACCACAACTTAGTTGCAAATTTCTAATGACCTCCTGGTGCTCTGCAGAAACTATGTCCTATAAATGACTTTTTCTCTGTTTTTTGGCTAAAAAATGCATAATCATAATTAAAATACATAAAAAGATTATTAGAGTAGCATTCCTGAAACATTTGATGAAGCCAATTAAAGCAAAAAATTTTATTTTTTTTACCTATAAAGTAGAATAAAAAGTAGAGGAAGCTTTTTGATCCCTGATTTCTTTCTTGAAGATGGTGATGGTATTGTGTTTAAAGGCTGTGCAACTTTAACAGGCACCTATAGTAGCACTAAATTAGCATCACTATCAGAAAGGAACATGTTTGTTTTCAAATCAATTTGTTAATTTCCAACTAAATAAAGGAGACATATATGCTGTATTTTACACCAGGCTATTAATAGTAAAAGGTGGAGTGAATATTACTAAAAAAAAGCTTATAAAGATATCTGCTAAAGCATTGATGAGTCTTACTGGTGAATAATGATCTAAAGTATATTTCTTATGAGACTTAAGACAATAAAGCACCTGGTATCATTTAGAACAAAAAAGCTTGACTTCAAGGTGAAAGAAACAACTTTTAGTGGGATACTAGGAATCTTTTGAGAGTTTGACTAAAATAGTTTGAGTCAAGTAAAATCCTATAAAGACAGCTCTGCCAACGATAATTTCATCAGGAGTTCAGGAATGCATCAGAGGAGCGTCAATAGAAGAATGACAGTCCTTATACTTAAATTTTCGCTTTGTGGGTTTCAAAATCCAAAGCAGTGTTCAAGACAATGCCTGCAGAAAGACTGAATGAATGAATAAAATTCATAATACTTTTTTAAAGATTAGCTTAAGGGCTTGAACAAATTAGATAAATATGAATAAAAGGATTTTACTTGGATGCTAAAATATCAGTCTGTCCACTTTTTTGGTGTTTTTAACAAGTTTTTGTTGCAGTTTTGTCACATTTGAGACATAAACATAAAGAAAGTTATTCATAAAATTACATTTCTCAGAATTCCTTTTGGAAGCAAGTAAAAAATGCTGTTAGGGAAAGGTTGAGGCAGTGACATAGGTGCTACAATCGGTGGCAGAAAAGATAGTGGCTAAAAATCATTAGCCGAAAGCAGAAATTCCACAAGATTTCAAGAGTTTTTGTCACTTTTTAAAAACTTTTTTAGTGTTCAGGATTAGCTTAAATAAATACTTTATTAAATCATGTCAACAAAAGTGTTCAGAATTGTAAGACTTTTACATTGACAGACCAGTGTTTACGTTTGACCGCAATTAGCTTGTGCTAACTCTTCAGTGATCAAGGCTCTGTCGTGGAGAAAAGCAGCGTTGGACCAATATTAAATTACTTTATAATAGTAATGTGTTGCATTTCTGTGAAAAGCCCATTTTAAGTGCTACTTACCAGCACTAAACCGCTTCTCTCCGCAGATCAGTTATTTCACATTGATCGTGCAAGGAAGAGGTCACCGACCTTTTTAAAATTGAGAGCTAATTCATGGGTACTGAGTCATGCGAAGGGCTACCAGTTTGAAATAACAAATGTGCTTATTTTGTCTTTAGTCATACATTATTAATAATGAATAATGATACTCCTCTATGTGAAGACACTGATTTCTCACCATAATTATCTTCAATGACCACAAACTAACAAACAGATATCAATATTCAGCACTTTATTCATCTCAGTAATTGTTACATTTTAGATGATCGCTTACATTTCAAGGGAAAAAATCACTATTCAATTTCATTATGTTGTACCATGTTTGTCAATTATGTAACGTTAAAGCAAAATCAACTTATTCACTTTTAAAAAATCTTGTCACATTTAAACTGACCAAATCTGCATCATTTTAAGAAAATTAATCTTTGAACTGAAGTAGGTCAGAGGTCACATACATTTATCTATAGTTCATGTATTATGAACATGTTTTTAAGACGTTTCAATTTTTAAATCTCTGTAAATGCAAGTGTAATTTAAAAAAAATAGCAACAGAATGAAATGTAATTGTAGACGCAGCTCACAAGTGAGTTGTGCTATTTTTAGACCTGGGGGAAGTTGTGTGGTCCATGGGGCAACCTGGTGCCCGCGAACACCATGTTGGTTACCCCTGGAGTTCCAGTATGTCAAAGAGCGTTGTAGGTTTTGACGGAAACACTTCAGGTGTTTAAGGTTCAAAGCTTAAAAAAAAAAAAAACAATAACATATCTGGTAGGGTCGCTGGCTATATTAGTCTCTTTCAATCAAAAACAAGTGTTTTAAGACATAAATGTGTGACTAATGATTTTTTTAGCCGCCATCTTTTCTGCCACCAGGTCCCCCTCCAATTGGTGGGCCACAAGCTCTCTTTTCTGCTCCATGCCGATCCATCCTCTTTGTTTTCCTTCGTCTGAGCTGCCATTAGGCCCAAAACTGTTTTGTTGCCTCGCTAATGTTAGCTTGAGGTTGTGAGGGGCTGTAAGTTAGAGGGAGAGCGTGTAAATCAGGGGTTTTTAGAATTCAGACCTCGAGGGCCGGTGTCGTGCACGTTTTCCAACCAACCTGCCTTTGAAGTTCCTTATTGGCCAACACACCTGATCCAGGTAACCATGCAGCAGATGACAGAGGAAAACCAGCAAGGAGTGGAGTTTGAGACCGCTGGAGTAAACAGAAAGATTTCGGGAAGCAGGAGATGACAGTCTAAATGAAGAACAACTGCCGCTCTGCAGAAACAATGTCCCAGAAAGCAACAGTTTTTTAAAATTTTGCCTAAATATGGCACAATCGTAAATAAAAGACCACTTTTTAAAATAGATCAAAGATAATTGGAGTGGGACTTTAAGGATCAACTAACTCGGATCTTCCTCTCTAAAAACATTGATTTGCTTGGTTTGATGGATGACATAAGACCCCAGTTCCCTGTTGGACTTCATGTGCCGATAGTGTTATGTTTCTCTGCAGAGGCCTCTAAAGTATGTGTTTTCGATCTTAGGGCGCATCTGTATTTTAAGACTCTCTTTTAAAGTGTTGACAACACTGTTCCACAAATCAGCTGTATTACCAGTACACAGGGTGTATTTATGGAAGTCTACTGGGCCTCGTGTAATGCAGGCCGGCGTGTGTGAGAGTGTACTTACTGAGCAAGGATGTAACAGTTTAACTACTTTATTGATTCCAAGAGTGCTAAGGGGTTCAGGCATCAACACAAGGAAAATGGGGGGAGTGAAAGAAAGCGAAGAGGGCCCCATCACTGGGTTTTTTGGCACGCTTGGCTTTTTTCTAAAGCCAGCCTAATTCCGAGCTAAAGATCTGCGGCTGACCATTGAAGTTGTACAACTGCTGCATTGAGTACTGTATGGCTCTTTGCACTCTGCAGTGCTCTATTGATTGATGTGTGAAGAGGGATTAGTAGGTGGGAGGGAGATGAAGGGGAAACAGAGGAGGAAGGAGATACTGGGTGGGCGGGAGTGACCTCAGGCAGAAGTGGATGCTGCATGTGTACAATTAAAAATGAGGCCAATGTCAAATGTTCGGTGGAGCTGCAACAGACACCTGCGCTTTGTGAGCTTCTGATGATGCTCGATGCTGTTTGAGAGAAATAAGCGAGGAGCCTAATGACCTTGAACGGTCGAACCGATCTCCTTCAGGAGCCCAGGGAAGTGATTAACAGATGAAAATAGAAAAAGGCCCCACAAGAAAAAAAGCCATATTTAGGAGTATCAAGTTTCCTCAAAATAAATTTAGTGCAAGAGGAGGTAAAATGAAAAAAAAAATGATATTACCAGACAGATTCAAAACAATTCATTCACCCCGACTTCTTTGACATTTCTTAGATTCCCTGTCAAGTGGAATCCTGCAGACATCCATTTTGCTTCACCGACAATTGTGAAAAGCAAGCGACCTGCATATCCATCTTGTTGAGCTATTTGAGCGAGACATCCAGGTGGTTTCTCACAGCTTTCCCATCACTCTCTTCCTGCTCTCCTGTTGCTCACTCCTTGACATGTGTTGCTGAGGGTGGAAGCAGCCAGGAGGGGAGTCCGGGACTTCATGCATAAGGGGGGGGGGGAGGAGCTAAATGAGCAGAGAAAGGAAGGACGAGAGGATAGGAAAGATGAGGGCTGGAAGAGGGGTGGACATGGGGTTGGATTTGGGCTGTCCGATGTTAATGGGATCAGACGGGGGAAGAGAAAGGGATATCTGGGCTTGTTAATGCTTAATCCCTCATCCTCAACCCCTTGTCTCCAGCCTGCAGCTCCCTGGATCTGAAAATCCTTGGGCTGCCTCTCTTCATCATCAAGGTATCGAAGGGAAGGGCCTCTGTAAATATTTAATTGGCTGCAGTATGCCTGTGCTAATTATGCGGGTGTGTCTTTACTTTGCTTTGCTTTCCCTGCAGTATTGCATCTTCTTAATTCACAATTGAATACTTTTATATTGTCCCTTTGCTTGTTACTCCCAGTTATCAGTGGAACTGCTGCTATGTAGTTTCTATCGCTACACCTTGTATTTCTTCAACCCGCTGAGGTTTTTCTTCACTTTCAATGACTTTCCTTTTATTAAACTTCACCCGCCGTGGTTATCTATCTTGACTGCTCCTTTACACTCTCTTTTTAACTTCCAAACACACAGCAGTTCCTGCTGAAACGGGGTTTTGTTACATATTTTATTACAAGCTCTGCATCTTATCCTTCTTGTTGCCAATCATCCAGTTGGAAGTAGCGTTCCCTCCCCTATGTGTTTATTTGATAGTCAAGGGCAATGTGAGATAGATGAGCAGTACAAAGACAGCCTTTCAACAACTAAAGTTGTACCGCTTAATAGAGCTCTAGTTGTAAGTGTCTTCCCAAGTGCAATTACAAACAGGCGCGTGTAAAAGTCAAGACAATACAATACCAGACACACTGTTGCTAACATTAGTTCACGAGCGGAAGAAATGATGTAGTGTTTAGGACAGATTAACCACAGTGAGTTTCCTCTTGAAGGCTAATGACAGAATAGTGTTGCTAACGAGAAAACAACATTTTTATCTGCATGTAATCCCTCAGGCGTGTCCATAAAATTTCATTCCTTCATTATGTCAAATCTTGGCCCGAGGCAAGAGTCCAAAGGGTTTCAAGTGATCGTTTGAGCGGAATTCATGTTGTGCATTCGTACCTGCGCTTGTATGATATGCAGGCGGGGTTTCATTTGTGTGCAAAGCAGGTCAGTGCAAGGACAAAGATACCTGCAGCCAGACCAGGCTGGAGAAAGCGCGGAAGCAGGGAAAATTCAATATGCCGGTGGGAGCCAACACAACAGTGTTCATCTCCACTATGCTCCTGGTTGTTCATCTCTCCTGCTAGAATCGGTTCGACAGCCCTCTCTGAATTCAAATATTAAGACAAAAAGGCTTCTGTTTTTATGTTTCCCCACACTTGAAGTAATGGTTTATCCGTCACCGTTGCCATGCTCCTCCTTACTGGAGAGTCTGCGGCCAAGACTCCTGAATCATCCTGGTGGGAGCAGTTCAGCTTGATGCCAAACCCAGGAGGGAGCCGGGGAAAGGAGGCGCCAATCAATAGGGGCCAAAAAATAAATGAGATCTGTAGGTGATGTTTTTGGCCACGCAACAGCATGCTGGCGGTTGCTCTCTGGCCTCATTATTGTATTGTTTGATCTTGTCTGCTGTCTTTGGCTAGCAGCGCTAGATGTTAAATGCCTGAAATGGATGAATAATGGGTGGGAAACATGCTGTTATCAAGCGATTTAATGATTTATGTTTTATCAAGCAAACCAACGGTGCTGCAAATGCACATTCCCAAGTCCTTTTACCGAAAAAAGTCAAGGTAAAACTGTTTATTGGTGCTTTTGTACGCAAAACTTTTTCTGTGAATTTCTATTCAAATTTCCCATCAACATATTTGAACAAAATGTATTTGAATTCAGAGCTTTACCAAAAAATTTCTCCTTAAAATGCGATGTTTGAATCAGTTAACAAACAATAAAATTGATTTGGACAATGAATTACCAACAGCACACCCTAATTTTAATCTTTTCAAAAGTAGAAAGCGCATCTAAAGTGGCTTACTGACACAAACAAACATATTTTGACATTTGAAATTTCAATTGGAGCTCTGTTTTTTCCCCGTCTTTCCTCTCTGCAAAATTGTATTTCCATTCACTTTTGAGACATCAGAAAAACAATGCGCTGTATCTCTGTATTTTCATGTTTTTATTAGTTCACGTTGTTAGTTTATTATGAAATGCTGCTTATTAATGAAAAGGACAACATTTAATTTGTCATCTAACGCTGTAGAGTCAGACAATAACTTCAGGGAATAAATATTTTCAGGGCGCAAACAAATAAACTTGGTGTCACAGTGAAGTGCGACAAGCTTCATTATTTTTCTAATACTTTCTAACATTTTTCTTTTACAGAATTTATCAATTTAGCCATTTCTTTTCACTATAGACAAGAAAAACAAATGTAAGTTTCAGAAATGCAGTAATAAATGCATATTTTTCATGGTAAATCTTAAAGAACAATCATGTTTTACTTGAAAGCAGCTGCTGTTTCCCTCAGAGATGAAGACTTGGAAATCATTGCAACGTAATTGGATTGGTGAACCTAGTTTTTATCTTAGAGAGTTGATGATTGTGTCAAAAAAGTGCAATTTACCTGAAAAACAACTGATAAATAAGCTGCTTTTTACATTGTACTTTGAATACTTGAGAGCCGAACGAGAACATTTTGCATGGGGAGTCTCAGAGGAACAAACCACCGTCCACACAAAAATCCACGGTTCTTTTCTTTTTATGTCGTTTTTCAGGCAAAAATGAAGGAAATATACATTATTTAGGAAAAGTTCGGCAGGGAAGCAGCTTTTTTTTCATTAAAAACATAGATGACATACTATAAACAACAAAGAACACTTAACTTTAGATCAATTGTTCAAAATAAACGCCAGGGGGGATACCTACACAAAAATTAAATTATATTAAATTATAAAGCTGAGCAAGATATCACGTTATAATTGCTTTTTTGTTTGTTCTGGGTGAAATAGACTGTATGTAAAATCTAATTTGGGCCAATAAATTAAAAAAAAAAAAAATTGAGAACTTATTGTTGAATATAGCTTTGTGGATATGGTACTTGGTTAACAAAATCAGGAGGTGTATTAAGTAACATTGAGACCAAAGCTTATTTTCACAATTAAATGCACCAAATAAGATATTTTTTCCATGCTAAAGTAAAATGTCGAGCAGAACCATGAAAGCCATACAACAAAAGGAGGTGTCCATCTTGAAAAGAAGTTCTCTTTATAGGTGGTTAGCCTAAACACAAATCATAAGCAACAAATACATTTTAGTTGTAACCATTTCACCATAAATAAACAAAAATATGCCTCCAACTTAACAATTTCTAAAGAAAAAAAAAACTAAAGAAAAAGAAAAATTTGTGAATTTAAAACAGGCCTGTCAAAGGAAACCAAAATATGTGGGTTCACTGGACATCCCGAAACAGGAAGTGCTCCCAAGAAAACAAACAAAACACTGAAAACAACCAAATCCAGTGACTTTAAAAAAAAAAAACTAAAGTAGCCTACTTTGTTAAGCCCTCACACAGTGACAGACGTGTGCTCTGTCACAGGAAGGGTGGAAAATGAGAACCGCTGCGTGAAAGGCCATTATACAAATGAAAACATCAAAAACAGTTGGATTGTTGTCGTTAATATTAAACCAGCAGTTATTTTAGCTGAGCTGCTTTCACTTATGTTAGAAATAGCAAAAGATTCTAGAAAGATAAAATACTTCCACAAACTGAACCTTTACTGCTTCACACTAACAAAAACAACATATTTTTAAATATCTAAATATTTGCTGAATATTTAACAAGATATTTTTCTTAAAACATGAGTTTCCAAAAATAAGATATTTCTTATTCCATAGCATGGAAACAGTGTTCAGTGTGGGTAAAACGTTTTATGTTTTACACAATACAGGGTTGTCGCAAATAATCTGAGGTGATCAGGATTTCATTCAAAAATATTACTTTTTTTATTTTTGCAATGCTTAAAGAAGAGTAGCATCTACCTTTCAATAGTAGCCCAGAGTTTACTCCAAAAATTTGGCAGCCAGAGAGAAACCGGCAACTATTGGAAGATATATGATATTGATAATTTCTTAATCTTTGTCAATAATGATGCTAATATTGACTCAAGCATTGGAGGGTAAGTGGGGTAGCAATGCTTTTTGTCTTCCATAGTTCTGCCCTTGCTTTAGATACATTAGTAAAAGTAACCAAAAGATTACAGGAATATCTTGACAGCACATTTGTTTAAGGATAAACTGGCACAGAAACAAAAATAATAAACTTTTTTACGTTTGTCCATTATTTTTTATGCACAGACTTCTCCTGGGTTAATTAGAGATGTAATTTCTTTCATACTTTTTTGTTTTTATTATTTTTGTTTTGTTACAGTTTTTCTATATGCAAGGCAGATTTTTTTTTTTATTAAAAAGTCAGACAAACAGCAGGATTTTTTTAATTAAATCTGTAACTTTACTCAATCTGATTGGCTAGTGAGTGGGGCTTCTGACAGGAGAAAGATGTAAAGAGGTAAAACTTAGAGACTTTAACTTGAGTTTGTTTTGCAAAGAAAAAAAAAGGTGTTAACACATCCATGTGCAAATTAAGGTTTTAATGAAGACAAAGGTCAGAAAACAGGCTGAGGTCAAAACACAGAGACTCAAGGATTCATGCAGGAGTCAAAACACAAGACAGGCATAAGGGTAACTGCTCAGACTGTATGCAGGGCAAACAAGACTTCGCAGTGAGAGGCCAGCCTAAATACTGTGGCAGTGATGAGGTGATGGAAAACAGCTGATGAAGATTAATCCAAAGTGAAGGCAGGTGATGAGGTCAAAACTCAGGTGAGCGCTCCCTCTGGTGGTTGGAGAGAGAAGCAGCAGGCTGAACCATGACAGCGTATGTATTTTTTTGACGACCCAAAAAAAGTGTCCAAAACATTTGCTGTGCTGGAAATCCTTTAAACCCATGCTAAAACACTTTTTTTAAAATATAAAATGATATTGGATAAACACAAAATTATTCTACAATTGCAATTTTTTTTTACACATGTACAAGTTTTGCCTGCAGATGCAGTTCACTTCCTCTAACAACTCCAAAATACTCCAAAAGGAATATAACTCAGCAATTTAAGGTCTAAATCCTTCCACTCTAGTTGGTCTATTTACGTCCTTTTATTGCAAAACTTCTTTCTTCTGTGACTTTCTGTAAGATGGGATGTGGAACAAGCAGTCTGGGTGAAGGTGTTAACGTGATTATCACATTATTCGGTGCCTCGGATGGAAGAATGGGTGTTACTTGGCTTAGATTGCACAATGGCGATCGAGCTGAGAAGATGGGAAATGAGTAAGGGAAAAGAAAATAGCTTCCCACTAGATTGCAACCTTCACATTGTTATTTTTGGGGGTATTCATCAAATCAATCAAATCAACAAAAAGGGTGAATGCGTGTGCTGCTGCGTTTTAACATATGCTGTAACTGTAATAGCATGTGTTTATGGGCATGTCGCCCACATCGCACAGCCTCAAGGCCTGAATTAAATTAACCCAAATAAAGTCGGTAATGTAAAGTAAAAGGCACTTGAAATTGATAAGCTTAGGCTTCAGCTGAGAGCTGACATTAAGAAAGGAAGCACGCACGCACGCAGCGAGGCAACGCTGGAATATTCAAACTAAAAAAATGATAACCAAAAAGCTTGCGAGAGTTTTGGTGCCGGACACAATGGCAAATGTGCAGCTCTCCTCTCCCAAGGCTTCCAGGAATGAAGCCAGTTCTCAGATCCTTGGCCGGCCTAGATAGCACCGCCGCAGCAGCAGCGGCAGCAGCGGCAGCCATTAATGCGATTACAGCTTTTAGTGTGAGATTTTCAAGGCCAATTTTCTTTTGAGGCGTCATTAGTTTGTTCTCTTTTTCTTGTTGCCCGTCACTCTGTCAGCAAACAAACAGAAATACACATGTGGCCGCCGCTCATCCACAGCTTATGGAGACCGCAGCTAATTGACATTCATGAAACCAAAGCAAGCGGCACCTAAACTTGCTTGTTTATATAAAAATAATAGAGCGTTATTTGATGAACTAGGCAGGACTTTGTCACAACCGTTTGATGAGCCGTACCTGCTCCGTATTAAAAAGTAGAAGCTTTCCCTCATTGTTCTTTGCATTCTTGATTTGTCAAAGACCCTCCTCCAATTCCTCATCTGTTTAGTGATGCATTGCCATCTCTTTTGCCTTTCATCTCCTCGGCAGGTTCTCATAAAACATGCTCAACGTGTCTGCGACTTTGCTCGGCTACTTAACAAACCTTGAGGTGCCTCTTAGCACCTGAGTGCGACAGCTTCGTTTCATAAAGTCACCATTTATTAAACCTCAAGGCTAGGTGGCAGCAAAAGCGTGTTGATATATTGAGGTCATCTTACAGTGTGGGGGAGTAGAGAAGAAAGAGGAAGACAACAGGAGTGTCTGATGCATGCAGAGTTTGAGTGAAGAAAGGAAATGGCCACACTGGACGACGGTCTGCTTCAGCTTTCTGAAAATAAGGTTTTTAGGTTGAATGAGTCAGAAATGCCAACTTTCCCCTAAAGCTAAAATCTCTTGAGTTTTTTTTTTTTGAGTAATGCAGTGTAAGGTTGTGCTTTTCCGTGCACATGTACCTGTAGTCTGAGTGTGCAGGCGGGATGAGCATCCCTTCTGTTACCATTGCTGTCCCTTCATTTCACGCTCGAGCAGCTTCACATGAATCCTCTTACCTCGGCTCATTATCGGTGCTGTTCAATGAACATGCGTCCCACCAGAATGCAGCCTAAAACGGAATTATTATTCCAGCACCGGGGTCAGTGCAGACAGACTTTCGGACCGTTTTGTTTGCTCCGTTCGCCGGATCTATTGTAAAAAATAAACAAGCAGGACAGCCGCAGATAAGATTCTGAAAACATGAAGTCCTTAAGCAGATTGATGTGCACCAGTGGAGCGTCCAGCACCTTTAAAACTCATTGTACTCTTCCTTTATTCTCCTTGGCAGGGTCCAGCGTGCTCGGAGCGGAATTCGGACACCTGCCGGACAACATTACAGTACTGGAAGGCGAAAGTGTCACTTTGAGGTAACTCGATTCTCCACCTGCGTCAACTGATTACATGAAAACATGTTTGCCCTTGCACCACCTGTCACGATGGTTTAATTGCCAATTTTCTATCTCTGAACTTCAATTAGGCACCTTAACAAAGTGCCATATTTCCCAGCTCGGTCTATCTCAGCTAATTGAATAATAATATCTGTTAAATGTAAAGGGAGACATCCAGCCGTTGTGTAATCACCCTTTTTTGTAATGTCGTCGAGCTGCTTGTCAGCTCAGCTGGTTTTCAGTAAAGTGACCTAATGCAAGCAATGAAAAGAAGAACTCAGTTTTCGCCCACTCTCACCCAAGCAGAAAAACTGCAGACTTGCTTTTTTTTCCCCCACTGAATCTCACCTGGCTTGGCAAAAATAAATAAACTCAGCATCACCTTAAAGCTTACACCTCTCCGACAACTCCGAACAAAATCCTCCTTTATTCCTTCTTATTTTTTATTCTCCTGAAAGCAGACTGGGTCTTCCACAAAAAAAAAAAAAATCAAACGTGTTATTCTGAAGCCAAGAACAAATCTGTCAATATTTGTCAACATCAGCAAGTCTCTCTCAGAGCTGGAATCAAAGAAACGGGATCTATATTGTCATCAAGACGTGTAGCCTGAAGCTGTTTTATTGATGTTGTGTAGTCAACAATATGGGATTTATTTGTCTCCCTTTTTCCCGTCTTGGAGCCCAACATAAAGTGGTAAAAATCATTGTTCGAAGCGTGACCTTTCTCTTCTATCACAGCTGAGCTTTAAAACAGACGATCGGGACTGCCATCTTGTATCACTATTATTTCTGTGCTTAAACTGTGGTTTCGTTGTCGATTAAAGTGGAAGTAAAAAGACTTTAAAGCTCAGCTTTAAAGGGCTTTCAGCGACGCTGTCTTAATCAGATGCATGTCCCCGTGTTGGTCAGCACATAGCTGTCAAATAAAAGACTAAAGAGCTTTATAAATAGCTTAATTTTAATGCAAAACCACTTTTGCCCGAGCAACACAAATATTGTTGTTACGCTTCAGACGGCGCTGCTGTGCTGGCTTTTGATGCAGGCCATTAGGATGAGACACATTTGATGTTATTATGCTGCTCATTTCCTCTGGGCTCTCCGTCCTGTAGCAACAACATCACTGCAAAAGTGATTAATTTCAAAAATAGAATATTGGAGCGTGTGTACACAGATAATGGATTTTTATGGAGGCTCTTCTCACTATATTGTCTTTCAGTTTAAATACTCAGCCACAAACAAACAACTGACCTTAATTGACATAAAAAAAGGAGTGTCTGGCCTCTGGTCGTGTGTCAACCGGAACATCATCTCATTGCTTTAGTTTGTCTAAGTCTTTCAAGCTCACTTCCTCCGTGGCGATTATTATGCATCAAAGTCTCACCGACTCTACAAGCGCTCTACTTCAGAGAAATGTATCCAGGTCAGTTCAATTAAACATGAGGATTTAAGTCATCTTAGTAAATGAATCTGAGTAAGGATGTCTGGTGGTTAAGAACAGAAACATATTGTGACTTTGGACTAAAATGAATGTTTTAGTAGAACAACAAATTATATCTGATATATTAGCGACTCATCAGACGCGCCGCCCACTTTTACCCAACAATGGTTCCATCAACCCCTTCACCCAAAAGAGGTTTAAAAAATGGATAGATGGAGAATTTATTTTTATTTTTTTTACACATGTGCACAGATCACATTCCTTCAGCTTCATATGTTGTCAACATTGTTTTATGGGAAATTAGATTGCAAACTGTGTCAGTTAAAACTGCCCAGGTGGACATGGGCTGTCTACAGATAAAAGATAGTACGGGGCACCATTTTAAGATCATAGACAAACCTATTGAGCCTTAAGGCAAATATTCATCCAACTTTTTTCCTACATGCGTCAGGTCGTAGCAAACGCATATGCAATATGCAAAGGTGAAGGACGGGAGATGCCAGCGCGTCGTTCTGCTTTTTCATTTCTTCAGCCCCTCCAAAATCCTGAGTTAGGGATGTTAATCTGATAAGTGTGCGCTCCTTTCATGCTGTTAGAAATGAGGAAATGAAAATATCAGAGCGTTTTGTTGTGCTTCCTTTGAGTGTTCTACAGGCACTTGCGTGTCACCTGCACACCCACTATTTGTGTGTGGTCAGATAAAGCCAATGCGTGCACCATATAGACACTTTTCACATGACGTCACTCAAAACAGCAAGAGACCTCCAGTTATATATTATGTCTATGGGACAAAAAAGGTAAACAAGGATTAAAATAATTTAAAAATGTCCAAAAATATGCATTTTAAAAGAAAACCCAATTACCCCTTAAAATACCCCAAATACCTCTTATTACAGCAACTATATTTACCCTTGAGTGCAATTATAACAGCCCTGCCAGCATGCAGCAATGCTGCGCCTATTACATGTGGCCAACATGAATTTCCATCCGTTTTTTTGCTCGTTCCCACTTAAAACACGAATAACATCAAGCAAAATACAACCTGTTAGAATAACATCTGGTCAAATGAAAGGTCTATATTTTCAATAGAACCTCAAATACTGAAGGATTATTCAAATCTGTATTTAGATTTGTGAACGATCTAAGAAAGTAAATGAAAATACAGTTCGGCAGGACATTCATTAAATACATATTGTACTTTTTTTTTCTGAAATTGGTAGGATACCTTTTAATATTTATGTAAAATGATGTCAAACACCGTTCAGTTTTGGGTTTTTTCCCGGTTTAAATCCCTCAACTTGAAGTTCTATGCGATTTTTATGTGACGTCATCATGAAACCGCTCTATTAACACTAGAGTGTAGCGTTAAGACACTGTACGATGGCATCACCCGTATGTAGTCGGTGCCTGCAACTGACTAAATCCATACAGTTTACAGTACATTTACCACTCACACAGCAATCGTTTCATTTTCATGACATCCCTTGAAATGTTCATTAAAAGTTTTTATACTAAAGAAGGCTTTTTATACATTTATACTGCGTTAGAATTTTATACCCTGTTATTAGCACATCAATGAGTGCATTGTTATATTAATCCACATGGAGCTCCAGTCTAGTTGAAGCCTGTTATGGAAAGGACTTAATACGTACTTTACCACTGAAAAAAAAAGCCAAAAATGACCTTCTTGGCAGGAGTCGAAACATAGAACCTGGTTTGGTGAAGATGACTATTTAAGGTTTTACAGATCTTCGGTCCTGACAAACATTGACCTGAAGCCACACGACCCGCCTTAAAGACTTGATATGTGGAATCCATTTTACGTAGCATTGTCTTTCATGGCGGAGACCCAGAGTACTCAGAGCCTGATTCAATTTTTTTATTAGAGGCTAAATTTAATTTTAGTTTTTGTGTTGTATGTCTAATTGCCAAAAAAAAAAAAAACGGAATTCCTTTTGGGAGTTTTGTTAAAAAAGAAGTGATGCACAAAAAGCTTATTAATTAGAGTTCAAAGACATCAGAGGAACACAGAAGTGACCAAGAGACAGGAATGCCGACTCAGCATGGGAGGTCACCCAACAGTTTGAAGAGGACAATAATGGTGTGAATCAAAGCCTGAAGGGCAACTATTTTTAGAAGGACAAAGACCTTTGATTGCAACCAATCTGAAACCCTTTCAAAAATGCAGTGGCACTCCTCAAAACAAACCCTGCTGAGTTTAAATGGTTTGCTTCTTGAAAGGAGACATAATGAGGAATGAGCTGATCAATCCTAAAAATACATTTTGAGTTACATTTAGTTGAGGTGGCACACAAAACACCACTGCCTTGTTACTGAGCAGCACTCTGTCAACTCGATGCCTCCGTCTGGACGAAACGTGGGTGTGTTTCGGTAAGAAACAGGTGTGCTGCTAATAACAGGGAGCAAAAGGTGACTGACCAGAACCAAACCAGGTATGTCCGTATATCAGGCAAATGATCACTGCTAATTACCAGGTGCATTGACCATGTTTGTAGTGTGCACGTACTGAAGTGTGTGCACACTGTTCTGCTGTTTACTTTGCCCTTGGACATCCTTCTGATCCTAGATGAGGACAGGACACAGGACTAAAGGCTTACTGTTACACAACATTAGCTTGTGTCTTCAAATGTGAACAGTATTGACCACGGTCGACCATCTAGATGTCTTGATGCTTCCCTCACCAACATTCTGACTCGTTTTCATTGATCGCCAAAACACAATGCAGTTCCATTTTGTTTAAAAGTTTTTTTAAGATTCCACTCTTTTCTCTTTAAAAGTATTTTTCTGCAACGGAGAAAACATAAATCAAATATTTGTGTTATTCTAACAGTTTTTCCTTAAGCTTTTTGAATAAAGATAATTCAAAAATGTAGGAATTTTTTTTTTTTTTTTTTATTTCACGAGGGACTATTTTCAGATGCTAAAAATTTTGATTAAAAATAAGCAATAGACATTTTTAATTATCATTTTAGCTGAATCCAAAAGTTAAATAGATGGTGAGTTTTTTTTTTTTTTTTCCGATAAAGCCCAAACTTCGTTGTGTTGTTTTCATTAATCTGTGGAATTTTTTTTTTTTCCTACAAGAATGTTTGGCTTTGAGCAATCGTAAAGCTTTTAAAGCACATCACTTGTGCCAGTTTTATATTTATAGTCGACAGGTTATCTAATGGTACCACGCAATGATGCAGCTGATAACCAAGTTAAAAAAAAAAAAAAAATTCGTCTTTTCACCTCCTTAACTCTTCCTCGCAGATGTCGGATCGATGAGGAGGTGACCCACAAAGCTTGGCTGAACCGCTCCAACATCCTCTTCGCTGGGACAGACAAGTGGTCCCTGGACAAGCGCGTGACGCTGGCCAACAGCAACAACAGTGACTTCTCCATTCGCATCAATAAAGTGCAAGTAACAGACGAAGGACCTTATACCTGCACCTTCCAGGCCAACAATCAGCCCCGCATCGCCCACGTCTACCTCATCGTCCAAGGTTTGAACACCAGACACATCATTTTCCTTGACAGTCGAACGGAAATTCTGCTCAGCTGTGGTTATTTACAGTTTTTTTGCCACCCAAAACCACCCACCGGCGCTCCGTAATCAGCCCACTGCCTGGATCTGTGTGTGTGCTTTTTTGTGTGTTTATATTCATCTCCACACTTTTTTTTTTTTTTTTTTTTTTACCAAAATTGATCCCATTTTTCAATCATGGTATTTTATTGTGAAAAATTGGTTATATTTTGAAAATTAACCAGATTTTTTTTCATGGGTCTTGGCGGAAGTTTTGGCCAGAATTGACTCGGATCACTCACGGCTTGCGCAACAATATACCAGAAGCCGAAATGATCGCTGCATGGCGCGAGCAGGACCACGCTGCTTAGCATCCAATATGTGAACTACATCACAGGTTAACAAGGGCGCCGAATAGAAGCGGCTCTTCCACGTCTGACATAACCCAGGCGTTACGAGGCTTAATAGAGCTGAACTTAATCCTAATAATTTTTTAAAAAAATTTTTTTTTTTTACATATTTAACTGGCATTAAACAGAAAAATCTTTACTGTTTTAAACTTCACTCAAAATGTCTCACCAAATAAAATATAAAAAGGTTTTCTTTCTTTATAAAATGTTATAATTTGGTAATAAGCAGCTTTATTATGTCACAGCTTTAGTTTTCTATAATTTATTTTCAAGAATTATATATCTACAAGTGTGCAAGTGAGCCCACACAGATGACAGGTAAACACAAGATGATCCGATCCAGAGCAGCACAGGGCAATGATGCAGGAAAGCCCAGAGGATCGCAGCTTTTTCTTGGCACGCGTCAGACCGTCTGGTGTGGCACAAACCAGTAGAAAAGAAATATATGTGGAAGAAACAAGCCTTCATAGAAGCTTATGCGTGTGGAGGGTTTGAAGCTTAGCCATAGATGAACATAAATCAAAATACCAAGTTCAGAATCTCTTTGTGCTGCAGCTTGATATCGCACAGAATGATTACACCCTGAAGTCAGGGCGTCAAGCAGGAGCAGCACTCCAATCTGTCGTTTGTCGCTTCAAGTATTCGACTTTGGCAAGATAGAGGATTCTTAGTAGAGAATCCCCCCACCCTAACAAAAAAAAGACAATCTCAGTGCCTAGCTCATTAAAAACAATGATAATGAGCCATTTAAATTCAAGGGCCATCTTGTTATAAAGCTAACTACATGCTCAGCACACCAACTCTGTGGGTTTCAACCAAATACCATTCAAGGATTGTGATAAAAAAACAAATAAAAGTATAAAAAATAAAATTACTCTTGTGACCTTGGCAAATGTTCCCATCATAAAAGATTGATTTACATTAAGTTTCTGAATCAGGGGCATTTTAATGCTCACTTCCTGCAATTTAGAACTTTGCATTTTAAGTAGATGGTCAAGTATGTTGTTGCACAGTTCAGTAAGCACTCAGGCACATATCATTAATCAGCTGATTCCCTGTCTGCCTGAAACGCAGGAACTCTAACACATTAATAAACTGTGAGGATATGGGCTTATCAATAATTTATGACATAGAAAGGTGATTTTGAGGTCAGATTTTAATGGTTGCGTCTTGTTTTTTAGTGCCAGCAAGAATCGTCAACATCTCGAAAAATGTGTCGGTGAACGAGGGAGAAAATGTAAACCTTTATTGTCTGGCGGTCGGCCGGCCTGAGCCCACGGTCACCTGGAAGGACCAGAAATGTAAGCTACTTCCTTTTTTTTCCCCGTTTGTCAGCAGATTCTCAGATCTCTTGTTTCCATGTTCCTGTTATCCCCCCCCCCCTGTCTGTACATTCATCCCCACCCGTGTTTCACCCGTGCAGCCTTCATCTCTTTTCACCAGCCTGTGAGCTTATCAGCATTCAGCTCATGCCCACGTCTTTATCCCTTATCCCTGCATCATCAGTCTTAAACCCAGCTGTTTGTCCCGTCTAAAATTCCCACTCCCACGTTTCCCCAATGTTTTTTTTTTTTTTTCCCAAATAACCACATATTATGGGTAATTATCTCAAACGTACCACAAGAAATCCTCAGCATCTGTCTTCATCACGATGCCAACAGCCACTTTTCAGCTGATTCAATCAGCTTGTTTTCTGCCTCTACCAGGGTTAGAAATCCAGTAGATTCTGTGTTGTCAGGATGCTTGATTTTATAGATGAAGGATGGAAAGTTTGATTCTGTGCTGCATTTATTACAAATCTATCAGGTTACAAGAAATGTTAAGTTGAAGCCTTTAAGTTTTGTTATTTTTAGCACATTTTTCTCATGATGGAGGACATACATGAACTAATTTAAAAGGGTCCAAAATGCAAAAATTCTATTTTTTTTTTTGGTTCCTCTCTATGAGCAATCCGTTCATGCATTTAAGAGTAATTCTCTAAAAACCTGCGCTCTCAGCAGAAGCCCCTCCCAAACCCACGAAAACGAGCGAGTCCAATCCTGCTGACGTCAGCATGATGTGAACTGCCCCCTCCAGGAAGAATCTGAAATAGCAGCAGCCACATGCAGCAGCAGGCGGAGCTAAGGAATCCAGTAGTTTTACTTCCGGGTAGAAAAAAAACGTATGAAATATGACTCGTATTTCATAAATAATTTGTTTTTTAGTGTTCCAAAGGTAATATATGACCATATATACTGACATAGTTCACTCTGAAAGGCTTAAGATAATCATGATATGGCTCCTTTAAGATTAAAACTGCATTTGTGAGGATTTTTTTATTCAAATGGATCAGGAGCAGATGAAAATCAGCCGTTAGCAAGAGGACCTGGCAGTCGAAAACATCATGGTACCAAGATGACGTAAGAGCTTCATTAGCCAGAGATCCTCGACCGAAGTTCGAACAGAGTTTATTTACCCCCTTTTGTCTAGACAAACACCTGAACTGGGTTTTGGTTAGTAAGAACAGTGTAGATAAGCAAATTCAGCTTCTGGCTACAGTTGCAATGTTTCTGCTTCCAGCTAATAATGAGTTGTAATGAGTTTCATGTTATGTTTGGGAGCCATCTTGCGATCTGAGACGAACAACTGCCATGGGCGGGGCAAAGTCTTCCTTTCTCAGCCACTTGCAGACAATTGATCCATTAATGTCTTCACTTTCCTCGCCTGAGCTGCCATCTGGTTCAAAAATATACATCGCCGTTGCTCTGATATTGGATTTGTAATTAGTTCACAATATATAGTATAATTACACTAAATTGTATTTTTTTTTTTATTTTACACCTGGCTGATTGGGTTGCATGCTAATAGGGTCCTTCAAATCCCAATATAAGTTGATACTCTGCCCTCCCCCTTCCCTTTGCTGTTTACTTAATTTTGAAGAGGAGAATGGCAAGATATATTTTTCCTTTATTTCTTTCTGTGTGCTATATTTCAACTTTATATTTTTTAGTTATGGGCACCATCTGTGTGCGGGACATCCTGACGCAATATTTGTTATAACCGGAATGAATGGAGATGTTCCAGTGGCTTCCTGGTGCAGCGCACCCCAAAAGTAACAACACAACGCAGAGCAGAGACGAAGACACTTGCCTGTTTTTTTGCTACGCAATTATCAGCTTTGGCATGTGAGGTGCCTATAAGCTAACGGGAAAGAGTGTAAACAAAGGAATGCTGGGAACTTTCACAATAGTCCTGGCAAATCCCAAACGCTCTGCAAAAGACATGTCTTGAAAAAAACAACTGTTTTTGATGTTGCTAAAAACTGCATAACCATAGTTAAAAGACCACTAGGAACGCTTTTATAATAGTAAACTATAGTTGGAATGGGTCTTCAAAGATAAGAATTGTCATTACAAGGATAGTTGCTATATAATTAATGTTTTATTCTGTGATTAAATAATGCTGAACGTATTCGTGAGAAAAATGATGCGTTTTAGTCGAGTCGCAAACAAATAAGCATCAGGAGCTTTTTTTATATTCTTCTTCCTTTTCTCTTTGCTTTCATTTTCTTATATTTAGAAGTAAATCTTTTTTCAAAATCCCATCAGAAACCCATGGACCAATTATCACAGAAGTGAATTTCATTATTTCACTTCATTATATTCTACGCAGCATGATTGGTATTCTGTAAGAACTGCAGACGATTGATTGTGGTGCATGCAGCTTTTCACAATAAATCTTTTGTATGCAGTTCTCCTATGGTTTAGATTCTGTTCCAATGAGTTCTTACTGACGTCGGTTTTCTTACTTAACGCCCTCCTGCTGGCGCTTTTTTATGCTTTTCCTTACAAGGGAACAACTTTCATCTTAAAGCTTCTATGATGGCTTTGTGTGATATTGACATCAAGAGTTTTGCGGCATTTTAAGGGAAGTATTGGATCTGATGAATGTCATGGGGCCTCAATGTCAAACAATAGTTTTGGCAACTTTAAAATGTCCGTTAGTGAAAACTTTTTTGATTTTCTTTTCTGACTTGGAAAGGCATTATATAAAGAATAGGTCAAACCAAACAGTCTCATTACGCTGTTGAATGCAAAAAGCAAAACCACCTTTATTGTTGTAATTCAAGCAGATTTGAAATATCTCTTTTCCTCTATTTTATTAGCTTTCTTATTGTGTTCTGCTTTGCACGTCTTATATTTGTGAACCAGCAGAATACAGTAGAATGCCTTATGCAGCAGAGATCCCACATACCCATAGATGCACAAAAATACAGGGAATAGAAGAGGAGCATGCATGAATGCACACCTGCAGGAAACACACACACACACACACACACAATCTTACATCACAAACTGTGCAGTTGTCCTCACTCGAATGCCTGCAACATTTCTCCTCTGTCAGCAGTAATCCTCTCTCGCCGTCCCCACCATCTTACCCCCCAACTTCATTGCCTCATAACCCCTCAGCTCTCACAGAATGAGATAGGACCCACATTGCTATTCCAAAGGAGTCTCTGCAACCAAGCCATCAGTTGCAGGAGACCCGGGGCACTGGAGTAAGGGGAGGGTTGTGGAGCCAAAAGAAACAGCAAGAAGCTGCTGGCCATCTGTCCCCATTACTCAGAAACTGCAGAGAGAAGCTGCGGGGAGGGGCGGGGAAGAGAGAGTGCAACTCGCTTGGAGAACATTTTACTGTGTGTGTGCACTCGGAGTTTGTGGATTAAAAGGAAGTGCAGCACTTTGGAGGTCACCGGGACCTACTAAAGGTCTCTAGCCGCTTTGCAATTTGTGTGCAGTTACCTGGGACCTTACTTAGTGATACTGTACCGTGCTGTAATTTGTGGGCAGCACCTTCTCTTTCACCTCCACCAAAGCACAGATCTGCTTATTCTATTCTTTAATCCCGGCACCTATTAGTTAACTTACTGAGGGGAATTTAATAAAAAGAGGATTTTGTCTTAAATCTAAATACTCCCTTACGCTACAGAGGCTTGTCAACTAATGTCTCAATTTTGAAAGGACGAGCACACTGGCAAGATAAATGGCTGTGACATTGGAGAGGAGGTGACATGGGCTTTTGGTTCAGCCTGGTACACATATGGATCATTGACCATATATGAGAACCAGACTGAGGTGTTCCCAATAAAAGTACCTGCTGGCTCCACAAAACCAAAATGCCACAAATGAGAAATAAACAGCTATTACCAAGTTATTATATGTCAGAATAACCATTCTGAATACATTTTTCATTCATGATTTCTTTTTCTGTTATTTAAGTTATAAACTGGCCAAACAGATGCCTCAATAAAAATATGTTGTGCCCGCTCAAATATTTGTGACCCTTATAGCTTCGAAATACCAGGAGTGTCCAAATCTACAGATTTTACATTAAGGATTTCTAATGTTTTAAGTTAATTATATTTGTAGAAGATTGGCTGTGACAAAATAAAAAATATATATATTTTTGTCGGGCCTGATCAAAATGAAACCCTTCTCTAAGATCTCAGGATTCATGTAAAAATAAAAAGAGAATCCCCACAACCGAATTCAAATTAATTTACTTGACTCCTGGTTAAAAAACAGCCTTTTGATCCAAGATGTCCAGAAATCAGGTCTTGCAGAATCCAGTCTGTGGATGGCACACTTTTAGACCTCAAAAAGACTGCAACAGGAAAAAAAAAATCAGGATGTTAATAAACAAAACATGCACACAAAACCTCTAGAGTTGTTTAAAATAAATCCACTGGACTAAACAGTTTGTGTGGCTTTCCAACAAGCTCACTCCTAGCTGGTGAAGGTGGTTGTCATAGAAACTTTGACTTTAATTGACTAGAACCAATCACTACTTACTAACATCGTCTGGCTCAAACATGGCGGCGTCCATATTGCCAAAAAAAAAAAAAAAAAAAGTATTTTTTGGAGCCAAAAGTAAGCCATTTTCAGAGGGTGATGTCACACTCACTCAGTCCAGTTCTCATAGTCAATGGTATGAAAACTATTAATTTTAAGTTTTACTACTACTATTAAATACCATTATTACAAAGAGTTCATATCAGTTTATACTAAACTCTGTCTTATTTTCAGCAAAAGCTTAGCTAAAATCTAAACAACCTGCATGTAAGACAGCAATTTTCTTTGCTTTAGCTTAACTGCTGTGGTGATCAATGCAGGAAAAAACACTTTACTTTAAAAAAGTTTGTTGTAAATAAATACCAGAAAAATCACTCTTAAAGTAATTGTAATAAGACATTACATTTTTGTGAAATCAAACCAAAATCCATCCAATTCTTTGCTACAAATTACAGGAATTAAGAAATGGTGCTCACAAAAATAGAAGTGATTGGGTCATTTTCCCCCTGACTGACAAAGTAATAAATAATTGAACTCATAGGAGATTTTAAAAAATGTCACTGTGGCTTTTTGTTTTGCTTCCTGTGTCGTAAAGTTTAGAGAAACAACACAAATGCGGCAGGAGGAGGAAGCTGATGATTTCCTTTAACAAAACTAAATTAAATAAAGTTTTGCAAAAGTAGGAACTTTTTTAAAAAAACAGATTGATAAAATACTACAAAAAGCATATGATTGACAACTTAACATGAGGTTTGGTGATTAGCAGGAGGCAAGTGATCACGGAGGGGAGGAAACATTTTTTTTTTTAAAACAACCAAGATTTAAAAAAGTTAAAGACCTACTCAGAGGATAATTGTGTTTTCTTAACAAGTTCTTGTGGCGTTTTTCTCATGATGGAGGACATACATGAAGAAAATTAAGCTTAAAATTGCATTTCTGAGTATGTGGAAAAAGACGCATTTGTTCTGACAATGGAACCTAATTTACAAGCAAAGATTTTCAGGAACTTTTAGCAAAAACAGAATCAGACAGAAAAGTCTGCACCTCACTCACCGCCTTTTTTTTTTTCAACTCATTGACGCAAAAATTGGAATAAGCTTGTAGTTGTGACGTAGAAGCAACTAGGTACGTCAATCCACCACCTTCCTTAGCTGTTGATCCAGAACTGTAATCTTGGAGGTGCAAAGCGCTGTGCAAGAGAGAGGGATGGATGTCGGGATGTGGAGGCTGGCTTACTCTGCACCGATAGTCCCGCCCACAAATTTTTAATGAAGTCCTGTCACTCTGCAAAAACAATGCTAAGAGCATTTTTAATTTTGGCTAAAAATGACAATCATAATTAAAAGTCATCTGTGAACATGTTTAAATAGATTTAAAAGATGATTGGAGTGGAGATTTAAGGTAAGCTAAAATTGAGGCATTACCAAGAACACACAGTGGCCACAAACAGGAGGGAAACAAAAAAAAAAAGCTGGTCGACACAAAAAACCACTTCCTGTGACACTGATTTACATCCTTTGAATTAAAAAAAAAAAAAAACAATTTCTTTTTAATTCTTTCCCTAATGAGCCTTGCAGGTCATTGATCCTTTAGGCGTACTCTTTAGACTTCCCTACATGCGTTTCCCACTGAGTATGTCTCAAATAGCCAAAGGAAAATTATATCCTGCCATGTTCTCCCTTCACAGTTCCTACTGAAAATTTTGATTAGACTTTAGTTATTTTTCCTGATTTCTACACACCTGTAGCTTGCGTTTACACCTCTTGTTTTATTTTTTCTCTACAGAAATACTCAGCCTCACAGTCTTTGTTAGTCTATTTCTTTGGCCTTTGTCAGATTACCTAGATTCTCCTGCGGTGCCTTGAATTTTTTAAAGTTCATCTTTGTTTTATACCTGCCTGCCAGCAAGTCTGCATCCGTGACCCGTGTGAATCAGAACGAGAAAGGCAAATCAAAGCCTTTTTCACTACAAAAGACTATCACGAAGATTTAGCCGGCTCCGCGCAGGTGGAGCACAAATAATTAATCATCAGAAGATAACGGTTTCTAATAAAATCGGTGGTTTCGCATTTGGAATCCAACTAAACATGAAAGGAAAAATCTCTGGGAACTTTCAAAGACAAACGCACGCAGTGACGCCTGGAACTTTTTGTCGAGTAAACATGCACAAATGTGATTATCGTGACCATGTCCACACGCTGAAACTCACTGAACTGCTAGGAAAGGGGTCAGTCTGAGTATAAATGGAGACATTCACAAATTTAGATATTTAAAACTTCTTGATAACTTTAAAAATGTCAACAAAAAATTTGAGTAAGAACTTGTTTTCACTAGGGGTACAGAACCACGGTTTTTAGCCAAATTAAGATGCAGCTCAATTGAACAGTAATTAACATCAAATTATCAATCTAGCTGTTGTTCAGATGCAAAGTTAAGAGCATTTACATGTAATCTAAAGATTTTTTAAAGAAATTGGATTGCATACCAATGCTGACATGTTTTTATTTCATAGTAAAAGCATAAATAGGATGACGATGCACACTAATGCCATGATTGACTTTTCTTGCTTGTTTTATTCAAGTAAAATTGCTACAGCAGGAAGATCTGAAGGGATGCATTTTATTTTGAAATTAACTCATATTTCCAGCTTTTAAAAAGTATTTAAAAAAAAATTTTAATTCAATAATTGTTAATGTTTTAATGCTAAATTTTATAAATAAATGGCAAAAAAAACCATGGATAACATGTATTTTTATTAACAGTGACTTTGATTTGATCAATAACTCAAATGACTCTTTCAGCATTAAAGGTTGCAGATCCCAGGTTTTAATTCTCCTTCAGGATTGACGTTTTAGTTTTAAAGTGTCTCAGTTTTATGAATAAATAGATTCCAATTCTCTTGAGAAAAGTTGAACACAATTTATCGACATGTGGAAGAACACTCACACAGCTCCTCTGGGAGAGAATTTGCCTGGAGAAGGTTCATAATCATGTGAAACACAGGAAACACAAGTAGCGACAAACAAAAAGTAGCAAAGATGAAGTGAAGTTGTGATCATGTGACCTGGTGGTTCCCGCAGATTCGATTTCACACAGTTTCAGATTCTACTGTCTATTTTAGCTGGATATGACAATAGGGAACCACAAAGGCATCAACCCATGGAGGAGACAGACTTGACTGACTGATGTTAAAAATGCTCCCTAAGCCTGTTGTAAAGCTTAAGAGCTGTCACATGTCAATCAGAAGGCCCACTCCTGAGCCCCTTTTGAGCCCAGTTTTAACGTCAAACATTCAAAAAGTATTTTGGTTGGGGAACTCCCCAGTGCGGTTTCCTGGGATAATACGCTTGACACAAAAGTGAACAAAATCTGATAGACTTTGAAACCAAATAGAAATATTCAATTGAATTACACAGCAAAGGCATAGAAACCATTTACTGAGTTTTACCTCCACAACTGCCTCCATTTATTAGTCCTAAATTGGAGTCCACTGCAAAGCAGCACTCATATTTGACCCAATAGATCTCTATGAAAGCAGTGATTTTGGTTTGTTCCAGTTGCATTTTTATTATGAAGGAAATGCTAATCCTACCCCTACGACTTCTTCCTACAACTTTTTTTCTCCGCCCTCCAAACGGAGAGTTATGGAAAAATATTGTTTTCAGATTTGGATGTTATTCCCACTCGATGATGTCATCAATAGTCACCGGTCAGCTAAGTCAGCGCTAGCGCTCAGAAATACTGTACATAACTGATTTTATAACTTTAAAAAAGGTCATGCTAAAGCAAAAAGTCATGACTTATATTCAGGTGTAAATGTATGTGCTTTAGAGCCCAAACATGCCCTCCACGGATAACCCTACCCCTTAAAATGCCCCTTTAATTGGAGGGGTAGGTTGAAGCCATGGGTGTCAGGGAAGAGTTGGGATTCTTTATTCAAATTGTGAGGAATCAGGAGGAAACAAGAAAATGCAGTTGGAAAAAGTTTGTGGTTGTTACGTACAAAATCCTTTCGGTAAGCCACAAGCTCCCTGCTCCTCACCATGCTGATGCAATCCTCAT
This sequence comes from Oryzias javanicus, assembly GCA_003999625.1. Taxonomy (NCBI): domain Eukaryota; kingdom Metazoa; phylum Chordata; class Actinopteri; order Beloniformes; family Adrianichthyidae; genus Oryzias; species Oryzias javanicus. The sequence continues at coordinate 26,496,156 of CM012452.1, read as the reverse complement.
GCAGACAAATAGATCCAGGTGAGTCTTTGTTTACCTCATCCAAACTGGCATCCGGCTCAAAACTATACAGCTGGATAGCTTTAATATAGGTTTTTTGTTGCACCAGTAATGTCAGGTTGGGGTTGTGAGGGGCTGTAGTGGGAGGAGAGTGTTTTCAAAGGCATGATGGGAAATGACTGTTGGCTTACTCCACGGCAACACAATTCAGAGGTGAATGTCTGTATTTCTCTTGCCACTTTGTAGAAACTATGTCCAAGAAATTAACAAATGTTTTTTATTTTGCCTAAAAGCTGCATAACCATAATTAAAAGAGCGCTGGAAACGTGTTTACAATAGATCAAAATATGATCGGAATGGGGCTTAAAAAAATAATTAATAACATTGGGATAAAAAAGAAATGACTCAGAAGTGGAGTGTTTATGGCAAATTAATTGAGTATCTACATCAGAAGGACTGTGAACAATATTTTGGATTAACTCAAAATAAAACCACTCCTGCTGTGCTTGAGATAATAAAGGAACTTGTCACTCAGCATGCTTTGACTTTATAATGGCTCAGTGGGGGGAGAACCAGCTTTAGCACGCTTTGGGTGCTCACACAATGAGTCTTAGGAATTTATTCAGTTTGGGTTTTGAAGATAATTTAATGTTTTCGTAACAGTCTGAAACATCCATGAAAGTATCCGCAAATGCTCTTGTAAAGATTAAAGATCAAATCCCAAGGAGCAAAAGGGAAATATCCTATATGTCCTGACCACATCTTAGGCAAACGAAGCTCAACTCCAGAGAGGCTTTCGCAGTAAGAAAGTGGAATAAACTGCTTGGAAAAGAGGTTAAGAAGTGATTTTCAAAGGAGTGAGAAGCACTACGGTTTGATGGGCTTCCTGTGTCTTTCAGCTCAAATAACATGCATTTCAAACCTTGCTGTTTCCAATGAAAGCGTGTCAGCCCGTCCATCCTTCTTTGTTTCACCCTAAAATCAGACCGCTTAGCATGACTGTAGTTATTGTGATGGAAGTGGAAAGGAGGAGATCGAAAATCAAGTGGCGTGAGGATTCAGTCAGGCTCACAGAGCTGCCGCAGAAGGAGATCACAGTTTGACTGTAGGGGAAGCTGGAATTCTGGGTCCTTCCTCCAACACCCCCTCCCCTTTCATTTACTCTCCCTCTTCCTCCCCTCTAAGGTGCAATCCAACTATCTCTGGTGGTCAGGAGTCAGGCTCCTTCAAAAGCTGTAAGTGGTTGATGGAGCTGTATTTTAAGGCCATTGTAGGAGTGCCAGAGGCCGGCTCTCCTCTGATATTATCTCCCATCAAAGTAGTGGGGGGGGTGGGTGTTAGCACGGGTCCGCAGATCTCAGAGGATGGAGAGTCAGAGTGCTGACACATTGCATCATGCATTTTTTGGAGGATTTCTCCAAGTCCATGAAACAGTCAAACCATGTCAAATAACTAAACTGCTCGCCGCCTCTTGCTCTTTTCTTATGTAATTCCGGCTTCACTCTCTGTACAGTATCTCCCTTAAATTACCCTTCTATTTATGCAATGCTCAGTCTAGCGCTCAGCTGTCGTGTATCCTATTTTGTAATCCTCTGCATCCGCTTTGTGCGATTCCTCTGGAGTTGCGATTTTATCTATTTTTTTTTTTTTGCACCCGCCGTCAAAACACCTCCTCCTCCTCTTCCTCTCCTGGCAAAGTTAGGCTCTCTGGCTGAAAACAGAGATGTCAGACGAGGGCTACATTTATTAAACTAATGGAATGAGTGAGCAACACTGCACCTCTCATCCCATCACCCAGCGCCTGGCGGTCTGTGCGCTCTCTCTGGGGTGGCACCGGCAGCCGCTGCCACGGTTGTCGTGCGCCGCTCAGCTTGTGCCACAGCAGCTGCAAATAATCGTCTCCAGCTCAGTAGCCGCACTAATAATCCTCTAGTATAATCTTCAATTAGAAGCGCGGCGCTAATCTCTGACAGGAATAATCGCGCCGTTTAGAGTGGATTTTTTTTTTTTTTTTTTTTTTTTTCATGGAGCCACTGTTTGTGTTTGTCTCAAATAATGCTCAAAAAGTGTTAGGAAAGCTAAAGGTCCACACATTGGTGTGTTCCTTTTTCTTTTTTTCATGATGGAAGCTCTATAAATGGTAAAACTTAGCAGCAGTTTAAAGCTGGATGTTCTTGTTAGTGGTGAGATTATATATAACGCTGTGCTCCATAGTCTGACATATTTAATGGGCTAAACTGGAGGAGGGGGGCAAGTCATAATGGGTTTGGAGGCTGTGAGACAGCTGGCTGCTGAGGTTTGCAGAGAGGAGAGTCCACAAATTCAAGTTTTTTTTTTTTTCCTTTCTCAAACCATCAAGCCACTAACTCCCCCGGTATGTGTTCCCGGCCTGTCCTCTCGACTCTCCCCCGTAACAGATTTTTTCCGTTGTTCATCGCCCAAGAAAAAAAAAAAAGTGTGCGAGTCTGACAAATTTGGTTTCGGCTGCACTTGGGAGTTTGCTAATAACATAACATTCACATGTTCTTCTCACTCTGTAATACAGTGAATTACACCCTTGTCCCCTGACGCTGTGGAGGTAATGGTGTCATTTATGTTGAAATGTGTATAAATGAAAAACCAACTTCCCGGTGACTTCTAGAGCAAGGCGGCACAAGGCAGAAGCTACAAGATAATTCAATGCTGGACTTTTAATTAAAATTACATTGATTTAGCCCTTTATATCAATAACACAAAGAATCATTTTCATTTTGTCTTGGCTTTGGCAATACTTCTAATTGACCTTATCAAGGTCATCGTGTCTGTCAAACTGCGCATGGTTCGTATCTCGAGTGATAAAGAATAAATATGTGACCTGTGTCACATTACAATTGATAACAACGACCTTTGATTTCACATTTTATGCAACAGACGGCCTGGTGAGTGAAGGAGAGTTCCTGGACATCACAGAGATCAAGCGGCAGCAGGCCGAGGACTATGAATGCATCACCAACAACGGCGTGGCTCCGCCTGACCAGCGCAAGGTCAAAGTCACGGTCAACCGTAAGTACCCACAGTCGCCGAGTGGTCATAACTCAGCTGAACCTCTTGTACATAATTATGTGTTTATAATATATGTACATTCTTAACATGCATTGTTAGGTATGCATGTTAATTTATTTCTTTGCAAGCACTTTTCCACCGTGTCTGTGACCCGCCTGGTCCAGGTGTATGCTAATAAGTCTGTTTGTTCATTCTTTACGTTGTCAGACCCTCCCATGATCACAGACACCAGGAACACGGTCGCTCATTTGGGAAAGATAGCGATCCTGCGCTGTGAAGGCAGTGGCAGTCCCACCAGCCTCCTTTGAGTGGTTCAGAGATGACCACAGGTGAGATCACCAACAGCACCACTGCTGATCCCAGGGTTCGGCCGAAACCTGTCATGGATGAATGCAAGTCTAACACTACATATAACAGGTATATGATGCGCATTTAAGAACTGCATATTCCAAACGACGGTTCCTGAAACGGTTTTAGCAACTCGATTTCAATACTAGAAAGACTTGGTGTCTTATAATTACAGCAAAGCAAAAAGTACAATTATCAATTTTCAAACAGTTGGCACTATTGGACTCATGCAACGGTCCAGTTTTGAGCCAGACACCAGCTCAGGCAAGGAAAATGAAGGCACGCCCATTTCAATAGCTGTGTTATTAGTCTGAGCATTTTTCAAGAATCCGGTTTTCATCAAATGCGATTTGAATAAAGAAATACTCAGAAACACAGTTTTAATAGTGAATTATTTTATATATGACCTCTATAATGAGAAAAATCCTACAAAAGATGTTTTTTATTGGAGTTAATCTTTTAAAACTCATGCCGCTATGCGAAAACACGAAACTTTTGAATGCGAAAGCTCGAAACACACGTTTTCATAGACTTTTTATTGAAAGCGATCACTTAAACACATGCGTTCCCGAGGTCAGTGTTGTTGTGGAATCAGTCCCATTAGTGCTCAGTTAAAAGTGGCTGAAATTAAAAAGGGTGAAAAATAAATACGGCTGACGATGTCAATTTGACCTTAGATTCCTTAGACAGTCTATAGTTATATAAATATGTGCAAAATATAGATTTTTCTGTACTTTTTCTTATGCACCCAAAAAGTAACTGTTCCCCTATCATTTATAAATGGTCCAAAAGCATTAAAATGGGTCACCATGATTTGGCATCAGAGAAAAACGCACAGAGATTTCTAAATGAGGTTTTGTCTGCGAGGCAGCAAACTATAACAGGCCCCAGAAGGACTTTATTCCTTACAGTGGGAATTGGTTGTTAGTAGCAGGTAAGTGAATATCTACAAGACTCCTAGTTGCAGGAATGTCATAAGAGAGACTATAGAATAAACAAGCTATTTTAAACAGAGACACAAGATGGGTTGTTTATTTTCTTGACTTGTGTTACTTTCTGCTTCTGTCCCTCTCATTACTGCCACCCAGGCCAGTGGAGAATGACAACACGTTGAAGATCACACACGAGAAGACGCGCTCGCTGCTGATGTTCACCAATGTGACAGAGAAAAATTTTGGCAACTACACTTGCTACGCCAGAAACCGTCTGGGTGAATCCAGCGCCAGTATGCTGCTGTTTCGTAAGTTAACACCGAACTCAATGCCAACTTTATTTAACAATGGAGCTTCAATTTATCCAATGTCACGATCAAGGTACAAAAGATTGGTCTCTGCACTCCGAAAAGATATGCGGTGTCACTGTTTCACCGTGTCGCCCCATCTGTTTGTGCTGCACAGCATTTCCTCCGCGCTCCCACTCCCTCCTTCTTTCTATTTTCTTTATTCTCCACCCCATTAAAGCTTTGCTCGCCTTCATTACAGCCTTTTTCACTTCTGTGCGTTTCACACTGTTACCCTCCATCTCCCGTCCATACACAACCAATGCCCACACGCTCAAACACACACTCTCTGCTCTGTCCTGTTACCCAAGAAGTTGTCATTTCTCTCAGAGCCCAATTCACATTAACCGTCCCCAATGAGCGAGTTCCTACCCATCCATTTGCCATCACCCCCCACCCCCCTTCACCCTTTAGTGCATTTGGCATTACCATCTTAAGTGAGTCCTTCATCTATCCCCTTTCTCCGTTCATTCCTTTCGCCATTATCTCAGACGGTCTTTCTTCAATGAATCACTCGTCTATCAGACGTCTTCCTGCTCTCTTTCTCGCCATATCAACTTTGGTGGACTATCTCCCTTTTCAGCTGTCCTTCTCTCCCAATCTTCTCTTGTCATCATTACAACTCAATGAACTCCTTACTTCTCTCCACCTGATGCAAAGAAAATTGAATCATGATGACATTCTTGTAGTGTTCCGTCTCAGTCCAGAGTTTATTATTTTTTACCATTTTAGAGGTGACTCATGTTATATTGGTGCAATATTTGTCTGCCTAACAATAGAACCAAAAAAGTCCAACAAAAACAGGATTTGTCCAAAGGTTTAAGAAGTATTTGTTTCAACAAAGGAATATCCAATTAAATGATGATGTATTCATTTTTTCTAGAGATTTGACATTAATAAACTCAACGATTAATGGATTTATATTCTTACAATCCAACCAGTTCCATCTGTGTGAGGCAAGTTGTTAATCAAATCGTCTTATACAATTATAAGATGCGTTAAAATGAAATAAATCGATTATATTGACATGGGGAAAATGCAGTTTGGATTGAGGTACGATAGGTTTATTTTACTCTAATGTGAAAACAAACAAGTGTAATCCCAATGGACACATATGTGATGGCAGCAAAAAAAATGTTCAAGCCCTAATTATAATCTAATGTGTTTACAAACTCGTGACCATACAGAATGATATAATATTCTAACAATTTTCCATTTTTATCTTGTAAAAAAAAAAACAGTGGGTTAAACTTTAACCCACTGTTAAACATTAAATTAAAATATGAATGGATTTTCACTTAAATTTAGTTTTTTTCTTGTTTTTTGTATACGTTTCATTTACAGGAATCTAGAAAAAGTCACCTGCACCGTTCAGTACCAGTAATTTATCGCTCGAGGCAAACCGGATTAAATTTTTGGCTAAAAATGTCCTGGATTGATTTTCAGTCAGTAAATTGGATCGTTCAAAATCAATTAAAAATCCTACTGTCAGCCACAAATTATGATGTGAATGATAAGTTAAAACTAATAGTTAACATCAATACTTGTCTAAAATTGCCTGTTTTATGATTTGCCAAAATCTCCAAAATGTATTGACACCAATGTTCTCCATTCACCTAAAATTTAGATTAGAAGACATGTTTAAAGTTTATTTACTGTAAATATTTAGCATTTATAAAAGAATTTTTATAGTCTCCTTTAGAAAATGTTTATTTTCCATTATATTCTGGTTTAGAACCCAAGTCACATATTTGAGGTAATTTGTATGCCTAATGCTGGTTACTCTATACAGTAACCTGGTGAGTTACCATGCCAACAAAGAGTCTGAGTTATGTTAATCGCTATTTTAGTGCCACCAGCAAAGGGTCATTATACACAGAGAATTTCTATTTAATATCAAACTCCTTCTGTTACTTATTTTCATGCTTCAAATTTCTTTTTCAAAGCATTAACGTGTTTAAAGTTATAGGTAAAAAGCCTATAGTTTTCACCTACCTGCAGTCCTCAGCTGCAAGATCCATTTAAATAGACTCCACAATAATGTGAGAAAAGAAAAAAAAAATTGCAACAATATACAAGTAAAATTTTATGACTACAAACATAATGTAAAAAAAGATGCTTGAGGTTTGAGCTGCCAGGAAGGTCATCTAAGGGTTACGAGGAGGATTGGTTGAGTGCAGAAGATGGGGTTAGATAGAGGGTGATGATTCGCTGTGGCAGCTCCTAAAAAGAGCAGCCAAAAGGCAAAGATTAAGATGAAAAAAAGATGGTTTATATCTGGTTTTCTTCAACACCAATGTTTGCTCAAAGTGGATCAAAAACATTAAACATGTGGAATATATAAAAATCAAAATGACCGCACCATTGAAAGCATAATGTAATTTTCAATAATTTTAATAATTTTTTTGTCCCTCTTTACATTTGTTGGCTTTTGCTCATTTACTGCATTAAAGGAGGTCCTGTGAGTTCAACTTTTTTTCGTTTTGGCATTTATTTATATTTTCTTTTTCGGTTAAGACTGTACAGTACAAACAATCAAGAAGAAAAACAGGAGTAGGATGAAGACCAAGTCTTCTAAATCCCTACCCCATTCTTATTTCATAAGATGAACAGATGACTAAATGAGTCGGTATAATCAAAACACAAAATTGAAACCCATAACAAAAACAGTAAAACAAAACAGGTACACTATACTTGTATCATGCTGCCTACAAATCATTTTGTTTTTACATTTAAACTTAAAACAAAACTCAAACACTTTTTCAGGTCATTATCCAATGAATTCTATTTTTTTTAACCCCATCAAAGGAAACAGTCATTTGTTTAAGAGTCCTTTTTACCTTAGGTAGTGTAAAGTCAAAATTTATTCTACTAATTCCTTCTTTTATAACAAAAAAATAAATCTTTGGCATTACCAGCAAGAACATAAATCTTTAAATTTGAGTATTCTTGAACTGGTATCACCCACTATCTTTAATAATTTTGACTTTTGCAAAACTATTTTAAATAGAAAATATCTCCTAAATGGAAATTATTGTGTAGCATCAATTTTTTTTTTTTTTGATCATAAGTGAGGATTTTTCTCCCTTGCTCCATTTTAATAAGACCTGAATGCTAAAGCGTAGAAGACAAGGTTTCAGCCTGTGCACCAAATGATTCTAGTTTAAGCATACCCTCTAAAACCCTATTAAGTAAAAAGACAAAATTTTATTTTTTAATTCCCAAATATTTCTTAATCCTTCTTTCACTTTGGATAAACATACAACTTTTTCTACATAAATGAAGCTATACTTTGCTTCATAAATATTTAATTCAGGGAATTTAAATTAACTCCTTTCTGGAACATTCATTTTATTAATCTATAGCCAAACACACTTACACGCCCTGTGACTAATGTACGGTGCCATATAACAGGAGGAATTCAGAAATGGAGGTGTAGTTCTACACATTAATCCAGGTTGTATGTTAAGCATGTTCTTGTGTCTTGACTGGAGCATTAGTAACTTAACGCCATTAGTTTTTGACGTGTGTCAAAATGTGTGCTGGTTAATGAGTATAAATAACAACCATTAATATATTAACGCAAGCTTTTCGTGCCTCTGTTACACAAGATGGAACACATTCAGGTTACTTAAATACTCCTTCCTAATCAGTTGTGTTAAAAACAGACGCAGCTAAGTAAAATTAATGACTTCTACACTTTATTGTTACCAATACGACGTGTTATGCTCAAGGGGAGTAGTAAAGTGGATAAAGTCTATGGCTTTTTTGATGCTTTAAGTTATTTAGGGGACTTTTATTGACTTGAACCATCTGTAGTCTTATCGGTCTGATGGTTTAAACAGCTAATTATCCAACCTAAATGCGGGCAGTTATGTGCAAGCCTTGGATGTCATTTTAATAAAACATGAGCAATGCATTTATCATGACGGGAATAAAGATACATATAAAGAAAATATTGAACACAAAATAAATTAAAAAAGAAAATTATGGAATCAGTATTGAGTGAAAAAAAAGCAACAGTTTGAAAATGTAATTACAAGTCTTTTTAAACAGCTCAAAACACTGGGGAGCCTTTCCTAAAAATAGTCTGTCGATTGACATCTTATCTAAAATTAAACTTAAAGGAGAATATATGAAGACACCAACAATATGCATGTATTGACCACAGATCGCCATGACCTGACAAAAATGAGAGTGGGGAAGCCATCAGTAGAGCAGAGAAATTCCTGAACTTAAATAAACTTGGGTCTAATTATCAGAAAACAGAAGCAGCTGGTTGATTGTTAACTTAAACCTGGTGTGTTGTACCTGAGAGGGGGCACAACACTCAACTTAAACAAAAAGATTGATTAAAAACCAATAAAATAATGCAAGAAAAAAACAATCATCCCAACCATTTGCAACATTATATTATATTTTTGTCAATTATAAGTAAAATGTTTGGATGCCACAGCGTGCCATGGAGTTTTAGTTTAGATATTAAAAAATTATGATCAGAAAGATTTTCATTCTTACTATTTACATGCCCGCGAAACGTGTTTGGTGTGAATGCACCTTCAGGGTATTCCTCCCAAAGAGACTGAGCATGTAGTGGTTTGGTGGTTGCTGCTTTCCTTGTAACCTCTTTATGATTCCGAGGTACTTGTAGCTGCCCTTGACATTTCTTATGTTGCCTTCTGGTTCTTGATGAACCAGTTTCACATGCCATCTCTATTGTTTCTTAAGCTGCACTCACACCAAACATGATTTGTGCTGCAAGTTTGCGTGCCCCGCCCCTTTTTCGACACGCAACAAATTTACTGCTCGTCACCTGTCAAAAATGTGTTCCTGAGTTTGACGCCATGGCCTCATAGGGGAGAAGCTACCAGCTGTTTTTTTAGGATGATGCTATAAGGAACTGTGTCTGCAGATATATCACTTACAATGTATGGAATCATTCAGTCATGTTGAAAAATAAATAAAGTTGTTTAATGTGAAGAGTTCTACAAAAACATTGGATAATCAAGTCTCCATGTTTGGATTTATATGATTATGTTTAAAATATTTTCCCAGTACAGGGGCTGTGTCTGTATGACAGCCGCTTCCACAGTGTTTCTGTGTCTCTGTGGCTGAGCTTGAAGGCTGACTGTCTCATATTAACCTTAGGGGGAAAAATACAATTAGGAGACCCTTTTCTTAATGTCTCAATGAGGTCCGAGCCGACAGCCTCTGCACCCCGCGGGAGTGAAAATGGGCTATCTGTCCAGAGTGTATCCCGCCTTCGCCCCAAAGTAGCTAGATGAGTGCTGCAACCCTGCGGCTCCAACAGGTTAAGGAAAAAGATAGAAATTCAGTACAAAACCCTCGCTTTGTACTAGTATTTTATTCACTGATCGAGTCACTGAAAATGTCAAAGTTGAGTTCCTGATTAGAAGATGCGACGCCCTGTCATACTTCGGATATTTAAATTTTGGCTCAAATCGAGCTGTTGCCAGACCTTTGTGCCGCTCCGTCACTCAAATCGCTCCGCGGGACTTCAGATCGCCTCATGTCGCATCCTGTTCCATTGACTTAACATCGGTCGTCTGATGTGAATGCAACTTTAGGGTGTTCCTTCCAATCTCTCTTGGCCATACTCATGTAAGTGCCAGGTCATCTTAGCTGCTTTGATACATAGTAAGAGCTTCCATATTGGACAAGCAACTTTTTGTGGGGTAGTTGTATGGGCTGTTCCCTTTTTTGGGGTCCCTAAAACATCCCCTTAAAAAACTATTTTGGACATCATTAAAGCTTCAAATGTCAATACCATTGGAGGGCTAGGGAAAAGCTGTAGGGGTAGGGGAAGAATTTAGATTCGACTTTTGTCTCTCCGTTTTCTGCTTCTAAAGTTGGTGTTTGTCTTATAGTCAAGTAAGGATTAATGTTGCTGTGGTCTTCTTCTGCATTTACCAATCAATGTGTACTTTACTTAATCTTGGCAGCTGGAAATAGGGGTTCTGGACAGCTGTTACCGCAGCTTGGTGCCCTGTCTCAGTTTGTTGGATGAAGATGGTATTGATATCTCCCCTCTGACCTGTTGTACTTGTTCGCCCTTGCTGTGCATCTGTGCCGTAACACTTCAATCTGTCACTGTAGATGTTGACTCTTAAAGCATTGTCTCAAGTTCCCATTTCTCATTTCTTGTTCATGAGTTTTTGTTTAAGTAGAAAATTGTTGTTCCCAATCTAGGTAAACTAAGCAACAAGAAAGACAATTAATTAGCTAATGTTGGAAGTTCAACATAACCTTGAGGTCACCCAAATCTGTCTCTGAATGCCTCATTAAAGGTCTGATCAGATCAGAGTGTTTCTCTTTTAATGGAGTGTTTGACCCAGGAGAGATCTGTTTCACCTACAGATCAAAGCATAGATAAAAATAAACAACAGAGTCAGGTCAGTACCCCTGGTAGCCCGTAGATCAGGGTTCCCCAACTAATTTGGCGAGAGGTCCAGTAACTCTGTCACCCGAGTCCAAACATGCAAAAACATTCAGACAATATTTCACTTTTCTGTTCTTTCATTTAATTACAATGTGTAGTTAAATTTGCAAAGAACTCTTTTAGCTTATTGTCTCATTTCTCTCATTAATTTTTGTACAAAAATACATACATGTGCATACATTGCCAAGTATAAAAAAATTGCACATAAACTTGCTTTCTTGTAGTGCAATGTGTGTCCTCTTTCACAAACTTTAACATTCTGCTGTATGTCACTTAAAGTGCAACAGGTAACATGAATGTACCTCAAAAAGCATACTGATCCCTTTCCTTGTACAAATGTTAACTTTCTGTTTTACAACCCTTAAAAGTAGGTTGCATATAATGCTACATATTGAACATTGAAGTAGTAACTTTATAAGTGCAAAAAACAAAACATAAAGGTAAACTAGAAAGCAGGCTTAAAGAGACGCAGATGGCACTTTGAATGGCGGTGTCAAGCTTCGAACTGTACGGAGCTAAATTGGGGCCAATATTATTTGAAACACAAACAAAACAAATTGAAATATATTGGTGTTTGGCCATAAGAATTTAAAATGTCTGAAACTTTTTACTATTCTAAACTAAGCTTAATTATTTTCAACTCAAATGTTCTCTTTTATGGGTTTCAAACTCACTCAGAATTTCAATTCCCAAACTTAATCAGTTTCAATTTTTTCCAGTTTCGACTCTTTTTTTTCTTTTTCAAATACAAAAATTTCAGTTTTGAAACATTTGGCCCCGTTGTGGCGCGTTGTGGCGGGGCTAACACAAAGGACTAATCAAAATAAATGAGAGTGGTAACTTCAATCCCAGTGTCTTCACTAAGACTGAAGTTGGCTGTAATGTCTATACTATCATAGTCTGAGGTTGTCCCAAGATGGGAGCAGAGTTTAAACGCTGCTCTAGCAGAGTTCGAGCAGAGTCAGTGAATGCACTGGGACTGAAGTTACTACACTCATCCATTTTGATTGGCCCTTCATGTTAGCCCCGCCGCAACAGGGCCAAAAGTTTTGAAACTGAAATTTTCCTATTTGAAACGAAAAAAAAAAAAAAAGTTGAATTAAAATTTTAGCTTTGAAACCTTAAAAAATTGAACATTTTAAGCTGAAATTAAGTTCCTTTTAGAATGGAAAATATTTTCTGACATTTAAATTTTTTTTAGCCAAACATCAATATTTTTTGCAATTTGTTTAATTTGGGTTTCAAATTATATTGGCACTAATTTAGCTCCATAGAACTGCACGTCTCTGGAAAGCAGCTCGGCTCTTGTTGATTAAAGGGGAAACTGTTGGACCTTTTCTGCCCTAGATGCTAGTCACCCATAGTAAAATGATCAGTTTTTACAACAGAAAACAACATCTTGGAGTCTAGTTTCCAAATCTTCTTTCATAAAAACAATGTTTTAAATAATCGAAAATGTCTTGAGATAAATAATTGTGTTGTCATGTGACAGTCTTTTGATCAGAGACCATCTCAGACCAGACATGGGCACTAAAACTGCATGTTTGGTACTGGTATGGACATATACAGTACAACTGGTAATATTTCAAAACACAGATTTTGGTGCTTTGTTTTGGACATGCCAATCACTTGTATTCTGTTCAGCTTTGCTGTGTAATTCTAGACAAACCTTGCACCTTTCCAGCAATTGTGGGCAGGCTCATATAAGAAGGTGCTCAGATAGTCAAAATCACAAAGGCTAGGCATCTGCAAAAAGTAGCCCAAAGTAAAAACAAACTTGAAACAGGTGTAACCTGTGATTGACAACTAAAAAGCTTCTGAAACAACAATACTTGGGTCTATGTTGATATGTTGAGTCTAAGAACAAATGGTTATGACAATAAAAAGAGTTAATTTTCCTTTTCTGTTTTTTTTTTTTTTGCTTCTGCACAGGACCGGGAGCCCTGCAGGGGCGAGGGACTGCTCTACATGCAGGGATGAGTGTCAGCATGTGTGCTTGGGTTTCCCTGTCTGCCGTTCTGCTGAAGGTGTAATGATGCCGCACCGTTTGGAATCGTCCTTCAACGCCCCCAATAGCCCCACTTCTCCCTCCGCTCCCTCGTTCCCTCTCTATCGAAGGAAAACGGAAATGAAATTCTTTAATTACGAACCCATCACTGTGAACGAAAAGAATATGCATTATTCCAGGAGCCATTGAATCACTGCATCAAACACTCCCTCCCCCCACTCCAAGCCCTCCCTAAACCCTCAATTTAATTTTGAGGTCATCTGACTGTCAACTTATTTTTATTTTTTTTTTGTTTTCTCTCTCTTTTCAATTTCCCAATCTTTTTGTCTCCCAGAATGCCTTGCAAATTTGTCTGACTCGGTACTGCCCCCTCACCTTGTTTCCCCTGAGTATATTACCGAAGGTGGAGCTGACCAGTTAATAAAATAGATAATCCAACAAAAAGTTGGTCATCTATGTTCATGCTACAAGGACTGCTGACTGACCTACAAAGTTTGCCTTATGAAAATGAAACCAATTATTTGGTTATTTATAGGAATGATGGGTATAATGTGGTACGAGCAGTCATGTGACCTTTTAAAAGTTGTCCAAATGGTGACCCCGTGTCACCCCCAACCACACACACACAAACTTAGACATTTTTTGTTTTTTTTTTAATTATTTCTTTTAACTGTGTAGCAGTAAAGCTGCTATGGATGATGTCAAAATATATATGTAAAAAAAAAGGTGGGTGGTGATGGCGTCCATCTTAGCTGCCCCTTTATGTAATTTGGGGGGTTTATACTAAAGTTTCGCATGCAGACTCCCTCACTGCCCAAACCCATCCTCCCCTCTGTTTGAAGTGCTCCGTCTAGTCTCTCCTTCGCATCACTGTAGTGTTCTCTGCTGTGTGTCACACACCTCCCTTTCTCTCCCCTCCCTTATCCTACAGTGTAAATATATGCAGTACGGAGGCGACCGAAAGTTGCCCCTCCAGGAAGCCTCAGCTTGGCTGCAGCCTCGTGAAGCAGCAAAGTGACTGTCCACTGACACAATTTGCTCTGTTTCAAAACTGCAGCTTCATCCTCTTCGTCACTTGTTGATAGCATGTACTGGTTAGAGATGTTCCCGTTGTGAGTCCATATATCCTCCCCTCTCCCTCCTTCCTTCCCTCCTTTTTTTTCCTGGCACTGTGTCTGTTCTACTCTGCAAGGTTACCTGCTTTTACTTTTTTGGTGTTAATAATAATAATACTGATGATGATGATGTTAATGAGTATTTGAATAACTATGAATAGTAAATCCATGTGAGAAAAAAAAAAAAAAACAAACAAGATCTGATGGTAAAGAGTCATCGTTTGGGGGGGAATAGAGTTTTTTTGTACCTATCCACACCCATTGAACAACTTCAGTGAAAAAAAAAAAACAACAAAAAAAAAATCAAAAAAAGGTGTAAAGTTTTCAAAGTGATGTGCTCTATTTTGCCATGACAAGCTTTTTAAAAACACATCAGAAACTGTTCTGAAGGGGTCATTTCACGTGAGTCCGGAAGCTGCGACTGGTGGTGTAATTTATAATTTGTGACAATTTCTGTATTTGATTCTCTGTGTCCAGCTGTTAACTGCATCAAGCACACACTCGCAGCACATTTGTCCACTTGTCATAGTGTGTCCTCTCGGACCAGCGAGATAAATGATTTGAATCCGAGTCGCTCTCTGGTCGTGGCTGTGAGTTAGTTCTTTTCGCGCCAGAATGCAGGGAGATAAAGATGTAATTAGGCGTTACCTGTGGCTGGCTAAGTGAAGGAGCCTGAGCTCCACCTGTCCTTCCTCCCATCCAGTTATGGCTACCATAAATCAAGCTCAATCCAGTCAGTGACAGGAATCCTCTTCAAGGACAACCTTGCCTTGATGCGCCAGTCCTCCCTCCTGTGTGTACCTGTGACATGCAGGCATGAGCACTCCAAACCCCCATGGCACAATTATCCACTTCCCCTGCACAGCACAAACAGAAGAAGGCCTGTACTTCAGCTCGGGTGGCCGTGCTCTGTTCAGTAACTATATGCAAATTTGCCATCGTCAGCCGGCGTGGGGAGTTCACGTCGCCCGATTCCTGCGACGTCCCAAGAAAATTACTTAACATTAAATCAAATGTCCTAATTGTCTTTTGTTCTTTTGAATTTTCTTTCAACGCAGCAATAACCCTTGAGTCTAATGTGCGAGAAATTTCAGTCATGGTTAAAGCTGTGGTGTAATATTTAAAATAATCTGCCATTAACAAGCTCTATCAAATTAGTCTATTGTTGTACTTTTATTGTGTACAGTCCTCTGAAATGATTGTGAAGCTCTCTTTAAACGGCCCTTCATCTGAAACACTGCATATTGTAACCACAAGGTCATGCTCTTTGGAGCGGATTTGGGTTGTGTGTGAACAAAGACACTCTGCATGCATTTTGTCGCTCCAAAACCAACAACGGATTCATTTTCAAGCACAAGAGCAGGCTGTTTGTTCAGCCTTTGTTCTTTTTTAAATCTTCTTTACATGTTTTTTTTTTACTGTCTTTTTTTTAAGTATTATTTTTATTGTTCACATTCTGTTTAATGTCAGCACCTCACTGGGTTTTTGAGTGGAATATAGCATCTATGTGTACATAAATTGTCCTTAATGAAGAGAAAAAACAAAAAGAGAAGACAAATACAGACATAAAAAACATGCCTTGTCTGTCAGCGTTGGTTTGAAAAAAGAAAGTCACTTGTTTGTGTATGGATGGAATTTGAAAAAAAAAAGCTCATATGTTGTGTTCAGGTTTGCAAGTATAGCAGGGGAAAGTGTAATAAAAAAGTAGAACTTTTCTAAAGAGAATGTAAGCTTTTGTGAATACAATCTAGATTTTTTTTTTTTTAAGGCCTCATGGGTCATGATGCATTTTTAGTGCAGTGCAAGTACAAACACTAGCAAAACCAAATGACTTGCTTTAAAATGCAGTTGTTCTCCCAGGGACGATTGCACATGCACTTTGACAGAGTTTCATTGCAGATTGCAACAGTGCAAGTTTTAAATTCAGGCGAGGAGGAACGTGTGCTGCAGGATTTTTTTTTTTGTGCTTTTTTCTCGCTCGAGCCCGGCACTTAATGACAACTTTTGCTTTTAAGTCATCGATAAAGATATAAACATCTGCAGTAAAAAGCTTCTGCGCAGCGGTATGCATCAATCATCCTTCAAGTGCAACAGGAAGGAAATCGGCAGAACCAACGGGAGCTCAAACGGTGGATAGATGACGTTCCTGCTGACAAACACAGGACTGAGGAGTCGGCGGGAGTTTATCCTGACAATGCAGATGCAAGAGCTGACAGCCAGAGGCAGACGGGATGACACTAACCAGGCAATGAACTTACCATCCAGGAGAATAAGACAGACAGACAATCTGATTACATTTTAAAAATCTCAAGTGTTTTCCCCAAGAGAAGGTGCTACGCAAACTATTTATGGCTGCATCACATAATACCAACAGCATTAACATAGCCTTGATCACAAAAGCTGCTTGGTCTATTTTAAGAGAGTAAATAACACACCGACAGGTCTAGTGAGGCTACAGTGATATAAACAAGATCATTTTGCAACTCCTAATTACATTTGGCGCACCCTGATGAGAAATTGCTGATTGGCTCCTGTAGCTGGAGCTTATTGTGATCTGTTTGCAGAATCTGTGTTAATAAGAAGCCACAAAACTGTTGTTTTAGAGTTCAAAGGATGTTAGATTTTTAAGATTTTAATGAGTTTGTTTCATTTAAGGTTTAGTCAGATTTTTGGCATAAAAAATGTGTTGTTGAGCATTTGGAACACGAAATGTAAAATAGATTTTCAGAGTGCACTGCCTGTACCAATATGTAATTAAGCTCTTTAGGGGGCAAGGACAAGTACTGCTCTGAAGAGTGCCATTAAAATGGTACAGTCATTATTAATGTTTTATTATTTAAAATCAAGAGAGGTAAAAACCAAAAAAAAAAAAAAGTTAGCTAGCTCAGATTTAGTTTTACTGTGTTGCTTTAACGTGTAAGTGCAGGCGCTTTTCTTACAACACCTATACGGCATACAACAGATTCGTGACAGCCCTTTAATTCAAAATGCAATAGTAAATCAATACCTTCGACCCAACGGCTTTGGAATAGAGCAATTTCTCCACTGGGCCCAGAAACTGGATTGATCAAGTGTCTATAAAGCAGCCTTAGAACAGAGGGAATAATTTATCGCGCCTGATATAAGACACCCCTAATTGCACATTGATTTTAAGCCCTTCTGTGGAACTATTTGGGCAAGCTGTAATGTCAGCTCAGTAAACTCTGTGTTCAAAGCCCTGACTCACATCCAAGAGATGAAAAATTAATAATTTATTTTACTTTTCAAGTCAGTCCAGGCTGCCGTTTGGGTTACATAACATGCTGCTTTTAGCAAATTTTATTTATTAAATGCATTGAATTAAGACAGACATGTAACAAGGAGGAATTTAATAAATATGTTAGTGTTTGTGACTATTTCTGTAGAGGCTTTCATGGCCGTTAGAGCCGCATTTGTCACACAGTAACACTTAGTTTGAGATGCGAGCATTTGTAGGCGCCAGAGTCTCTAAACCAAAAGGATGTGCTAGATCACAGAGACAGTTACATATGAATGAGTAGCATTATACCAAATCCCCTGCTTATATCCTTTACTGCAAAGCGTGCTTAATTCCCATATATTATCCCAATTATCCATTGTTTACAAACTATCTGCAGGCTTATTCAGCCCTCATGAGCAAAGTTAATGCTATCAGTGCATTAGGGTCCAATACTGTTCCATTACTTCAGATAATGCATGCATTAGTATACCATGTGGCAGACTGCAATGAGACAGAGATTATCTTCATCAGAAAGAGAATGAGAACACTTAACCAGCTAGTAATGCCATCAGACATGCCCAGTGAAAGATGAACGTACTGATGGTCGGGGCAAGAATCACAGAATATTCTGATATAAAATGCAATTACTGGACAACACTGTATCTGAAGTCTCAATACAGAACTTTTGCTTTGTGAATCTTAACAGCCAGCAGTTGGAAAAATTGGCCAGCTTTGAAATGATACCATCTTTAAAGTTTCTATATTTGTTACCATTTTGGCCAAATCCCAATCGTTCCCAAATAACTGGACAAACAAGCCAAGTCGTTTTTGTAGCGTGGCCAGTGAGATTATTCTGGTGCTGCGGATTTGACGGCCAAAAGACCGCACACACAATTTACACACGGTTTGGAAGATAGCGATAAGACAAAATGATCAAATTATTCGTCTCCAGTTATAAAGAATGTAAAATCTGTTCAGAGAAGAAAATCCACTTTTTACATTAGATTGAATGGAAACTGCTTTGTTAAATTGACAAGCCCCATGTGGTAACTTGAGTAACTGCTCCTGGTTCCACAAGCTTTAGCTTTTAACCCAGATTCAGCCAGTAAGTCAATAAGTTGCCTCCTTGTCCAGACATTTGACTGGAGTTAATGTTTCCTCTTCCCTGCACATTTCAAACAGGAAGTACTTGCTGGCCCCGATAATCCAAAATCCCAAAGACTTCTCCTGAGAAATAAGTCATTCTATTTGTCAGAATATCTATTCTTGCTCTGGTACCCATTAAATCTGTTCCTCATCCTAATTTTTTTTTTTTTCTGTGATATTTTTCCTGTAGTGCAAGTTATTTAAAGGGTAACCAAACCAGGAAGTTGGAGGCTGACTCCACCCACAGCCGAAAAACGAAAATCCAGTCAGAGGGGTGGGGCTTGGAAACAGGACTGTTATCATTACTGGAGCTGCAGATCATGACGTGGGATTAAATTGTTTGACCAATCACAAAATTCAACTGTAATACCTCCTTTTAATCTGTAGGGGCCAGCACACAGGCGTTTTTTGATTATTTTTTTAAAGGATTAAACAAATACATTTATTTTTTTTTTTTTTTATTTGGCAACAGCACTTTTATAGACCTATTTATATAGATAAATTATTCACGGTTTGGTGACCCTTTAAATTATGAACTGACCAATCAGATGCTTCAATAAAAGTATGTGGTCTCATGTTTAATGTTTGAACCCTTTAACACCGGAGCTCCAGTATTTATGCTTTCTTTGATTTACTATAACTTTTCATCTGTAAAGACGATCAACGTAATTCCAGCAGAATTATATTGATCGCGTTTGTGGTGGAAAAGTTATAGTGTGTTCAAGATTTTGTGTTTAAGCATCATCGGTGACTCCTCAGGTGTTTAAGGGTTTAGCATTTGATTGACAAATTCTCCAAAGCCCACTTTTGATTGGTTGGGGTGCGGATTTTCAACAAGCTCACCGCTGATTGGCTAGAGTGGTTGCCATATAAATTACGACTCAGATCAACTTGAACCAATCACTGATTACTGATGATTTCTGATTCCAACATGGTGATGTCCATACCATGAAAAAATGGCAATGAAATTGACTTCATGGTGTTCTAGCTGGGAGATGCGGAAGATGCCACATTCACCAAGTCTAGATCTCTGTACAGTCAATGGTCCAGAGTTAATTGAAGCATCCAATAATCATTCTATTGCAGCAACTTTTGTGACCAAGTTTTACTTATTTTGTCCAGTAGAGGGTGACATTGACAAAAAAGATTAAATATGGAGGAGGGAGACTTTACAAAAAAGAAATGAGGAAGCTACGGGAGCACACTGACGCTGAGATGTTGATGCATATGGAAGCACAAAGAGGCCACGAGGAACATACTTGTGGAAGAGACGCAATTTCCAGGAAATCTGTCAATGAAAGCTGATGGCAATTAGCAGAAACAGGGTTCTCGTGACTCAACCACAAAACGTGTTTCCATCTCCAATTATAAATAAAACTTCTACCACATAGATACAAAGGAGCATACAAAAACACCAACCTGTAATTGAGGGTATCTGCCTACTTTTTCCATTAACTTAAAAAAAACAATCAAAATGCTAGTAATAAACAGCCAATAAAAGCTCATCAAATTGACACAGTGACAAGTTTTTAGATAGATAGATAGATAGATAGATAGATAGATAGATAGATAGATAGATAGATAGATAGATAGATAGATAGATAGATAGATAGATAGATAGATAGATAGATAGATAGATAGATAGATTCCTGTAGATATGTCACTTTTACCCCCTGTGGCCACTGATGGCGTCCTGTCAATCTCTCACCTCTTCAACAACAGAAGCGGCAGGCTAATTAACAGCATGCCGCACTCCGCCAGCTGACTTATAGCAACATTTGCGTGGACCGTGCAACACAAAGGAGGGAATCTAGTCATTAAGTCGCCCACCTCACATCTCAAACATGGAGAGGGCCCCCATTACTTGGCCTCTGTGAATTACCATCCCACGCTTGGCATTTTCCTTGTCAATCAAGGGATGGGTAAATATTGGTTGTGGTGCTGGAAACTGACAGGGAAAAAGTTGGATTTCTTTCACCAGTGACAGCCTCAACTGGTGTTTTTGTGCTGATTAATACTGCAGTTATAACAAAGACAGACAGAGGGGTTGCAGGCTGACAGGAAGTCGCAGATGCAACACCTCATGGGTAAACTCCAGTGCATGTCAGGACTGCATCTGAGTATATGGCAAGGGATTTTCAGGATGATTCTGTTTCTAACAGCATACCCTATTAGAAAAAAATCCTCCTTTGATGCAGAGGAGAACCAACAGATATTAGTCAGAGCTAAAAATGTAACCCAACACTCTCTTGCTCTTTTCTTTTTGAATAAATTTCACCACCCTCTGTCTCAGTCAACGTGAAAACAAAGTGTGAAAATTCTCTGCTACACCTCGGTGCTAAAGATCTGCTCGCTCTTCTGTTGCTAATGTATGTGGTGGGCAAATGTGTGCAGATAGCTATACAAGTGTTGTATGTTCATGCGTGCAATTAGCTTTGTCGCAGGCAGGGGCCTCACGTGCAAAGAGTTCGTGACCATCTTATGTGTTCATATCTTTCTTTCCTGAGCTCTGCAGAGCAGGCTGTGAGCTTCATTCATAACCAGGATTAAAGGTATTTACTGCTTCTCTTGATATCTTATCAGTTTACACACAAGACAGAATGAAGGGAGCAAAACATTTGTCTTCCACCCTGACAAGTGTTTTGTGCTGTGAAGCAATGATTGTACTTCTTTTGATTTACGTTGCTGAATGTTTCTGGGGTTTTTTTGCATCATGTTTTGTTTTGTTTTGTTCTGTTCCAAAATCCAGGAGATGTAGTTCAATATTAAATCAAGCGGAGGGAGACAAAAAAATAAAAAGGTTTTGTTTTTACCAGAAGTTATCGAGTGTGGTTTGTTTCTGGAAGAGGGATACGATTTAAAAGTAGTCTAGGTTAAAGAATTCTTTCAGCTTTGTTGTTTTTTTGTTGGTCGGTACCTGGAGCTTTGATACGTCTGCAGATGTTGGTTCATCTTATATAAATGTTGTATGTGGGCAGGGGCAGCTTGATGACATCACAGATATTCTGAATCCAGAGCTTCTGCATAGATTTACACATTTTGTATGGATTTTTTTATATGTTGTCCAAATCCTTGTTTTTAAAGAGAAAGGCTCCCAACAAAGTGAAATGACCCAGACGAAAGGAGTTTCTCCTTAAAAGAAGCTTGAATTCCTCACATTGAAAATGTTAGGAAGTTCAGTGCTTCTTTTTTATCATGTAGAGAAAAACTTAGAGACATCTTTGACATGTTGACCAACATGATAAGTTGTGTTAATGATATACTCATGTCATTGGCCTAATGCAGGAGTATCTGGTCTTAGATTGTGAGTTTAAAGAGTCACCAAAGAGGAAAGTTGGAGGTTGACTCCACCCACAGTCGAAAATCCAGTCAGAGGGGTGGGGCTTGGGGGCAGGACTGTTACCATTACTGGAGCTGCAGATCATGAAACTTACCGGTACGTGGTTTGACCAATCAGGAAATTCAACTGTACTACCTTAATTCAACCTGTAGGGGCGTCACACAGACAGTTTTTACTATTTTTTCAAGAATTAAACAAGTTTATTTTAATTTATTAAAATTTGTCAATGACCAACCCCCATTTATAGAGGTCAAAAACCAAAAACAAACTTGATTTAGGGTTTGGTGACCCTTTAAATCCATGTTTGGGTCAAACATTTATTGTTGATAATGATTATGTATTTTGAATACCACATTTAAAGGGGGACTTTGTTGTAGCCCATCTCAGTACATCTGTAGCTCATGTGACATTAAATCTCCCAGCTGTTGTGACATTTTCGAAGCTCTAAGATTGAGGTTGAGAGGAATTCTGTCAATCCACAGATCTCTCTTTTCTGCTTCCTACTCTGTCTTTTCTCCTTTGACCTGTGACAATTCCCAAAGGGATCAAGGAAAATACCAATAGAAAATAAGAGAGGCATAATAACTTTAAACTTTTGGATAAACCGTTTGTCTTGCATGTTAATTTTTCTCATTTTCCAAAAATATGAAACGTTAAAAAAAAAATAAAGTCAAAAGCAGAGTTGAAGTACTCTTAAAAACAACGTAAAACAACAATATGCAATTAACGTAATTAAATATAATAAAATAGAGAATATTTGGGGGGGGTGTGTGTGACAAAAGTCTGGCCTTTTGATTGTGATCTATTTAGATGTTTGACAAAATATGAGAAAAGCTAACAAAAAATGTAAAAAAAAAAAAAAAAAAGGAAGCCATAACCCCCATAAAGCAAAGATGTGGAAGAGCAATGATTGGGGATTTTGGGAATCCAAAATCGACTAATCTAGGAGTCTCTTAGTACTTCAAAGACTGAGTAACAAGAAATGAGTACCTTACACCCAATGACAAAAAATAATGCAAACTAGCTGGTTTTAAGCCTTTTTGCATGAAATTGTTGTCACTATCCTTATTGGAAACTATGTTACCTAGGACATTCTCCAAAAGAGTTATAGAGGCGGGACAAATAAATCTGACAGTTCTCGGCATGTGTCCATTAGCAAATTTCCAGATCATTACTTCAGGAGTGCTTAGTTCGTCTTCAAGTAAGAAGAAAAATGAGACTATCCTTTATTGAGACATTATTTCACCAAAGTATCACCTAAGTCAAATATATATATATATATATATATGAAAATTAAAAGAACAACATAAAATATGTTTAAAAAATCTATAAAATAAACTGATTAAAAGGTACAAAAAAGAAAAGAATAAAAGCATTAACATTAGACCTTTAGCTCCAGTTTTTACGTTATTTAAACAGCGATTACTTTTTAAACATTAATGCAATTTCCATAATTCCAACAGATTATGAAGTGTTGCATATCAGAACAAAGCTGCTTTTCTCCACTTCAGAATCTATTGGTGGGGAAATTGTGAAAGTGGCCAAAGAGAGCATTTTATTTTTGGCAATATTTTCAGTATTGAAGGGGTCAAGTAGATAGGGATAAAAAAATTTTAAGAAGATATCCATGTGTTTCTTGGGTTATGTGTTAAATTCTAAAATTTCACCTTTAACTTTAAAGATTTGTTGCAATATTTGCGGGCAAGTGATTTAATTATGACATTTATAATTGAATGTTACGTTCCACTTTCATTCTTTCAGATTTTCCCAAACAAATCAGTTTTAATACTAAAAACATGCATTGACAGTACTGCAAGACTGTTTAAGCTAGCAAACCACAATTTAACAGGGGGAAAAAAAAGTAAACAGACAAACAAAATATCTATTTTTTGAAAATAATGTAGCTGATATTTGTTGCTTCCACTGGCGACTGGCAAACATCTCATTGTTCTGCGCTGACTCACTTACGAGCAAAAACCATCTAGACAGTTGACGGATCAAATGCCAACCAGTTAAAGATCTAAGTATCTAATGTGATTTTATTGGTACATTCAAACGTAAAAGACATTTGTTTCAAGCAACTGAGATCAAGCAAAGCAGCTGTCAGGAACTGCTGGATGTAGGAACCACATTGTAGAAGAGTACGCAGAAACTAAAACATTTAATAAATGAACTTATCAAAACCATGAACAAAAGGAGAACCGAAAGGGTGACGAAACAGATGACCTGTTGAATTGAAACTAGACACTTCAATGTTAGTAACTGAAATGATGACAGCTGGGGCAATTCTTTTGTGCTATTGGGCTACATAAATGAAATAAAGTTAAATTGAACTGAATCAACTTGAACCTGATGTGATTGACGGGGGAGAACATAAAACGTTACAAAAACCACAGAAACATAACTGAAGCAACACTAAAGGGTACAATCCTTACATTGGTGTGGTTTAAGTTTTATAATATACATGTTTTCAAAACAGTCTCTGTACAGTTATTATCCAACACACCTTTGACCACTCCCTCTTTATTCATCTGATATCCTTCTGGTTGTAGCGATCTTCAATCAAATCAGGCATCCCTCAAGGCACTGTCCACAGACCTATAATATTTTATTAATTTTATAAATTTCTCTGCAAATTTTTTGCTAATTCAATCTTCAGTAACAAAAGGAAACTTCTCCTTTGAATTTGAGTCCTTCTCTGCTTTTCCCATGTTCTCAGGTGGTAAAAATGAGTCATTATCGATAACTGTTTTTGATTCTAGCATTTTTGGTCAGCTTACTTCCAATTTCATGATGAAAAACAGGTCTCCACCTCTCACCCCTTACCCTCAAATATCATGCTTCCATATTTAAATTACTGTTTCTGTTTCATTATGATGCACGTATTCTAAGAATGTGCTCCTCTGTCAGGTGATCACTTCTGTTCTAGACTGCTGCGGGAAGTTGGATTTTTTTTTAAATAAATGATGCAAATGAGCGGTCCTGTAATTCATCCTCATTTATGCTTAAGACACAGCATGCATTATACACTGCATTACAGTCAGAAGCTAATTCTCTGTATCTGGTCACTAATTAATATGTAATTATTATGAATTCTAGCATTTAAAGTTAATGAATCTCAATAAACACAAAGTCAGTGTTTTTTAGGTTTTACAGGAAATAAATCATCATATTTGTATGTCCACATCATAAAGTAAATCATTCAGAATCAAATATACTGCTGTGCAAACACCTGCAGGCATAAAGATGACTCAATTCTGCGAATTGCCTTGGAAAACTCGCCTGTATCATGTTTTGATCACACAAACAGGACCCACAGTGCTGCCATTTTGTTCTATTTAAATCTTACTCTAAGATGCTTGCAGAAGTTTTGCTCACATCTGACAGTTAGTAGAGCTTCTACCATTTTTATAACAAAAATTACACTGCTATGTTAATACAAAAATATCCCATCAGATTGTTTTTTGCTGTTCTTTAAAGTTCTTTTTGAGAAGAATTTACACTGATCCACCTTTCAACTTCTCAAAAATGCTCATTTAAATGCAGAGCACTTGAGCTTATCATTGCATTTAAGATATTTATAGTGACAGTGATGAGACAGAAAAAGAAAAACTCTTTAAAGCTTGGATTGTGTCAACAAGCCTTTATGTTCATATTTTGCCTGAATCCCATAAAATAGTAGATTTTTAAGGCACTATTGGTGCTTTTTATATTCACTTACTTAGTTTATTGTTTGAATTTTCTGAAAAATCTCAGCTTTTACATAAAAGGGAGATGTAAAGGTACTGAATAAGTCAATTGCATCTGCGCCGTGTCCTTTTCAGCAAAAAAAAAAAAAGGGTCAAACTGTCTGCCAAGAGACTGACATTTATTCTACCCCATCAGTCACTGA
This sequence comes from Oryzias javanicus, assembly GCA_003999625.1. Taxonomy (NCBI): domain Eukaryota; kingdom Metazoa; phylum Chordata; class Actinopteri; order Beloniformes; family Adrianichthyidae; genus Oryzias; species Oryzias javanicus. The sequence goes on along the minus strand of CM012452.1, from coordinate 26,470,291 downwards.
GAGTCTGGTTTGCACTGAAACATGACCTACTAATGAGCCATCACTTCTAACCATATTGTTAAAGGAAAACATAAAGCCTTTAATGTCTCAGTAAGCTTCGTCAAAACTACTTGAGAATTTATTGCTCAACAGGAACCCAAAAACCACAGCTGACGTGTTTATTTCTGCTGTTTTTAGGCCAGGAACAAAACATATTCATGCTCAAAACCCCTTAACTGAACAGGGTTGTGGGAAATGAAGACCCTTATAAGACTTGCTGTTTGAACTTTGGATGGGAAGTACGTCATGGCATCTGTCATTTTGTTTGGATATTAACACATTTTTAGTCTTTAGCGTACCTTCGAAAGTTGTATTTTATTGTGTTTTCAAATTCATTTTTAATTAAAAAATACATAGTAAAGCTTAAAAAATACATTTTATGACGTGCCTTATTTTCTGTAAATCGTTGCATGTTTTACATAAAACAGAGTTTATGTGTGCTGTTCCAAAGTCCAGGAAGATGTACAGTTGTGTCAAAAAGAGTTTCTGATGTATTCAAACATCAAAATCACAAAAAGAACTTTAAGCTTTTCCATCACGGTGTGAATGGAAAAAGGAACAAAGTTTGAGCTATTGCTACGGAATATTTTGCTCAGAAAATTCTGTCCTCATTAGAAGGTGTGACGGTGTCAGCAAAATGAAAGGAAAGGTGTAGAAGACTGTGGTGAGATCAGCCCCGTTGTTGATTTTAGAGACTCTGAGAAAGAGACAGGAGGAAGAGCTGAAGGTTTTGAGGTTTTAGTGATTAAAAAAAAGGTAATAAAATACATACAGTGTTATTGCTTCATAAACCTCCACATTTTGTTTTCAAAAAAATTAATTGAGTTCTGATGCACTGTGAAAAACACCTCAAGGGTATGGAAAATATCAGATATTTAATGAAATAATGCTCAGACAAATAAGTTTATTAAAAAAGTATTTGGTTGCAATGACTTTGATATAGTTTATTATCACTAACTCCAAAGATATGGTGGGGTTTGTACACAAGCTTTTATTGATAATGCATTGAAGTGTGAGAAACACGTTGCTGCATATTGATTTATTTTTAGCCCTTTTTTATAATCCATATTTTGGTTGGCAGTGTCTTCTGATTTAATCTGCATCAAATAGAATAGAAACTGTTGAATCAAATAGTTGTCAACATTTTGAATCTATGAGTGTTTACTTGGTAGGTGTCCATAGTTTACTCCAAAAAACAGTAAGAATGTTTAAGCAACCATTTCCCATGAAAAGTCTTTGTAAACGTGTGTAAAAGTGCATTTCGGGCTTCCACGTTCAAAATTCTCATGTTCAGGTGTAGCCACGCGTATTTTTGGAACATTTATGGTCTCTTTGTACAAAAATTGCAGCCATTGGATGCATGTTGAAAGTTAAATCAAGTTTAACTTGCTCACTCCTGGACTTCCCACAAGGTGGGAAGGTGGTTGCCTGGTGTGTGGGGTGAGTCACCCATAAGGAGTCCTGGCTCATGCCTGGTGTTGGGGGGGTCCTCAAAACTCCTGGGTGGTGGTGGCCCCTGGCATGGCATGGGGTCTAATCTAGTGGCTGGGCTGGAGCCTGCACTCTGTGCTCTTTTGCCTCCCTGCTCTCTAGCATTGGGGGATCCTGTGGCAGTCCTGGTATGAGAATTCGACATGATCGCCCGGTGGGTGAATTTCCTCTTACTGCTATATCAGGGGTCTGCAACCTTTGCCGCTAAAAGAGCCATTTGGGCCTGTTTGGCACTAATCAAAACCTAATAGAAGCCTTAATTTTTTTACCCTTTTAAAACATTTTATACTACTTTACTGCTTTTCATCATTAAATTGTCTGGTTTTTTTTATTACAATAAATATGAATTATATTTATTTTTGGGCACAAATAAATACATAAATGTTGAGAATCTTGGAATTTTCTCAAAGTCGTTTTTTTTTTTTACTTTCGACAGAAGCTCATGACTTTCTTTCTTTCAAAATAAAAGATTTCCTGTCCCAAACAGGAGCATTCAAGTGGAGCAAATGTAGTGGTAAACAACACAGGACAAAAATGACATTTTCCATTGTTATACTGTATGTGTACTTTGGTGAACCTTCATCCTTTTTCCTACTCACTAATGCTGTTAACTGGAGAATAACATGAAACATTACTGGTTAATGATCCAGTCGAAAAAGTGTGTGAAGAATAGATCAATCCTGTGGGAATGTCATTTACGTCGGGAGAGGATTTTGAGGTCATGAGTTGATTGACTGGCGTTTCAAAGTTCAGCTTATATTACAAAAGAGGTTTACACAAATATACACCTTGTGTGTCAGAAGATTCATAACCCCCTTTTTGTTAGCTCTTATCTGATTGCTCAGCTGTTGGACCGGAGAAGTTAAAATAAATAAAAAAAAATAGTCAAAACAAGTTTGACTAGTCAGGGACTTGGAATTGATGTATGGATGGTGTCCCCTGTAATTCACGGAAGTTCCAATGGTTTGAAAATTGATCAAGAAGAAGTCATTTAATGTTGCAGTTGGAGCCCAGCCGAAATTAAGTTATATCAAGTATTTTGTGTATTGGAATAGAGCTCTAAAAGAAAAAGCTTGGAGCAAAATTGATAAGATCTGCACTGCTTTGACATTTCACACAAAGCCTCTTCCAACTGTATGTGGGGGACAGGTGCTAGTAAGCAGTAGAAAAGACGAAGAAGCCCCTACCTGCTTGTTCAGTGTGAATCCAAGAACCTGCATTTAGCATAATCTTGAACTTGAGTTGGATGTCAAGTGTGAATTTAGCTTCTGGAATAAGGAATCGACAGTTTCCCTCTTCTGGCTGATGACATAGCTTTATCTTTGGTCCTGACAGATTCTAGAGACTGAGATTTAGACTGTATTTTCAATCTCTAACTGTTATATGGGGGAAAAGCCAGAGCTGTCCTGTCATTTCAAAGTCGAATCCCTCAAGCATGAGGTGCATTGGTTCAAAATGAAGTCTGGAAAACAGCTCATCCCAAAGTCATTGGGGCAAATCTTTGTTGAGAAAAACCCAGTCCCCTCTGTGGTGATCACTGAGGTAGCACAGGAGGATTCTGGGTGGTATTACAGTCCCGCAGAAAAAACCAGAGTGGGAAAACAGCACGAGCAGTTCATCTTAGGTGAGAAACAAATAGCTAGTCTCAGAAACGAACATGCCCCCTATTCATTAGATTTGCTGAGTTAGCACAATGATTCTGTGCTGGTAATTATGTCTCATTTGTATCTGCTGTACACACACATGCAGCGGGGATGCAGAGCCATGCATCAGGGTAAAACGAAATGGCCAAGCTCAATCTATAAAAATTCAAGCGGTGAAATTCCCTCAGAGTTCATCTTTTTGCCTGAGCAGTTTCATGACAGATCTAGAAATAATCACCCCGGCACCATTCGCTGTGCCTTGTATCGATCTTGCCCGGGGAATTGAAACTCACCAGAAAACAAGGCAAGGAGGGATGGCCAAATTATTATGTGGAAATCCGTCATGCGGAAGAAAGGCTTTCGTTTGATTTTCTTAAATACAATGTTGTCTGCACCAGATAGCCGCTGATATTCCATGTTGTGTAGTTGTCACTTATTTTGTTTACATGTACCTTCCTTTTGTATATTTTTTTATAATTACTCTGGAAATCCCTCCCCTCTGATCTACGAAATATAGACTCCTTTTCTCAGCTCTCCAAACAACTTCAAATTGACCTTTTTCATTGTGAATTCAGTACATGACATTTTAACTGCTGTTTTAACTGTTGACTTACTGTTGAGTTATTGTTATGTTTTTATGCTTTTATTTATCCTATGTGCTGTGAGGCAACTTTGAATGTCAAGAAAAGCCCCACCTAAATAAAATGAATTATTATTATTAATTATTGCATTATTCTCAGATAATTGAATCAGAACTAAGAATTTTACACTGCATTCAGTTTGTAAAAATAAATAATTGGTTACACATATATTTTGGTATAATTAGTAGCTGTGTTTGCAGGTAGAATTAGGTGAGAACTGATAATTTTTTTATAATTTCTAAGAAATTTCTGAAGGTCCCACTTCAATCATCTTTTGATTTACTGTAAAAATGTTCCCAGTGGCACTTTACTTATGATTGTGCCATTTTTTGCCAAAATTTTAAAAACCTGTGTCGTTTTCTAGGACGTAGCTTCTTAAGGGCAGCAGCAGATAATTAGAAATGTCCCTCTAAGTTGTTGGAATGAAGTAAGCCTGCACTGATTTCCCATCATCCTTTTTTTTATAGGCTATCCGACTAGCTTACAGTCCCTCACAACCTAAATCAAATATTTCCAGTGTAACAAAAATGGTGATTGATATTACAGCTATCCAGCTGTACAGTCTGGAGTCAAATACCAGCTCAGACAAGGAAAACAAGGACATACATGGTCTTCGTCTGCAAATGGATGCATCGGAATGGAGCAGAGCAGGGAGCTTGTAGTCCAGCGATTGTTGCACCCAATGAGATATATTGTTGCTACGCTAGCCTGTCATCATTGTCCAGGATACGTAAAGAGCAACACCATATCGGAAAGATCTCAACTTTGTTGATACTATAGATAAAATGCTTAAATTTGGTCTCATTTTAAAAGGAAAAAAAACTCTGATCTTCACAAAAATAAAACCCAGGCCAGTGTGTTAATGTTTTTGTAAAAAGTCCAACAGATAAATGACATTTTAAACTTTTATATATAAAATGTGTTCTTATATAGGAGATTCAATGCTTACCTGGTGCATGGTTGTGATTTTTTTTCAATCTACACACGTACTGAGATTTACAGGAACTGTTAGACTCATCTGTATCTGTTTATAAACGTGTTGGTGGGTATTTGACATTGCTACAGACCGCTTGCCTGCGTTATATATGGGCCGGTCCCTGCCTGGGGTGGCCATGGTTATCCTCCATGAAACAAAAAAGATTGTTGGTCCTGCCAGAAAACATGAAAATAGTGCGAAGTCTAAAACTACCATTGATTTGAAAAAAGCTACACAACTAGCCTAAATTGTCACTATTGAGAGTAAACTCACACAGATCTTCCTAAAATGCTGACAGTAATAATTTGCTTGTGAAAAGTCACATTCTTGTTTTTCCAGCTCTCTTTGTACAACTGTAGCATGGTAGTAAAACAGCATCTATACCATTGCAGTTGCATCCAGCTGGCATGTCATCTCTAACCTATATATAACTCTTTGGTTGCACCTACATCACAGCCACAAGCTTTTTCCTATAGAAATGCTAATTTTTTCTCAATTTTCTTTACATGTCTACCATCGTGAGAAAAATGTCACAAGTTGATGTTCAAAATATGATAAACAAATACTTTTCTCTCTTTCTTGGCCTATTCTTAAACAAACTAAAAACAATTTCAATCCTTTGTTCTGATAATCTACTTCCAAATCCTCGGTCCCACAAACTGCTCCCTCTGTGTCAAACTGGAGGCTTCCACCTGCTCACCTTCACCTGGCACAGCAGCTGATATCGATCACCTGTCGCTCGACAGTTGCACCCCTCTTGCAAGCAGCCATCGCAGCAGCATGGTTGAACCCCCAGCTGATGGAGCCCTGCTGTGTTTGGATTGGTTGGTGACCTCCATTCCAGCAGATCAAAGTATTCCCTGGTGATGGACAACCGGAGCCTGGAAGTACATCTCTTCTGTGGATTTTTCCTCACAACAAAAAAATCAGACCTCAGAAGCTCATGGGGGGGAGTTGACCACTCAACACTGACAACAATCACTCTGTTTAGAGTAAATATTACAAGAAAATGTATATGCGCAATATGAAATGATTTTATTATTGCAACACATTGCCCTAAATATTCTGACACCTGCTGTTTTCTGGAAGCCTGTCAGCTTTGTGAGTCTCTGCTCCAACAGGAGCAAATATCACAGAACCAACACTGCATCTACTTCTTCTAACAGTGACCTAGAATCGAAAACAGAATTAATTTAAAAGTTGAATAGATTCCCATGCTTCTTAAAGTTCAAGTTTCAGCTTCAGCGAGTAACAACATTTTAATTGGAAGTTCCTCCCAGAAATACCTCAGATAGTTCAAGCTAACTTGTAAATCTTAAATGATCATGCAACAAAAATCTAACCCAGGAGTGACCTACTTAAACTGAACAGACTTTTATACATTATGTTTGATGTTTAGCCCTTAAATCTAGGGCTTGTTTGTCATTAAATTTGAGAGTTTAGTGAATGTTCTCTGCATACACATTCTGTTCATACTATTCATGTAGTTGTAGTCATGAATCTTGCTCTGATAATTGCAGACTGGAATAAGGAGGTGAGTTAAACCACTGAAATTTTCTGCCAAGAACTCCAAATGTAAACATAAAAGTTATAGAAAGTGGAAAAATGCAACATTTCAACACTACTGATTTGGACTCTGGAGAGTAAAAAATATTTTGGATGTTTTTTTGACGGACATGCTGTCAGATGTATTTTTTTGCTTGTATTGACACATTCAACGCAGTAATGAGATATGACATGTTTTTTGCCATCAATAATGACCCCCCCTTCTTGTAACTCTTCTACATCCGTGCTCAGTGAAAACAATACTTTGATATACAATAGATACACTCAAATTTCTGCCATGGCATTAGCGCTCATCACCATCTATCAAAGGAGACGTCGGCATCTTATTTTGGCCGCTCCGCTCTCTTCATCTCTCCTCCGTTCTGTCTGTCTCACCGGGAAACAAAAGTGCTCTCCGCGGGAATTTTTAAAATAGAGCAAACCCTTCAGGTATTATGGTAAATTAAAGAGCGCTTGAAAAATAGGTCACTGGCAACACGCTCGCCCTTAAAGGATTAAAACGAAAAGCATTGTAGTGATGGTGTTGGGTCTGGCATCGCAAGGAACTTTGGGTAACCATTTCTTGTGCGTGTTTGGTTGGAATTGGGTTTAAGTTTGGGTTTTTCATTTATGTGTTTTGTTGTCTGACTATTTAACACTGTTTGCATTTGTTAGTTTGGCCTGTTGTGTTTGACGTCTTCCTGCACCTGGAGTGAGAATGAGGGAGAGGCTGATGAGGACCTTCTCGTTTTATTATTGCGGATTGGTCAAAACAAAAAAAAAAAGTCGCTGTTAAGTATTCTGTCGATGTCTATTGTTGCTGTATCTATAGAATTCTCCTCTGAATTTGAACTCTTTAGGCCATTACGAAAAAGTGTCAGGGAGCCATGAGTTAGCACTAAAAGATCCCTGGACTAGAGTGCGGTGTAAGGGCACTGTACGATAGCATTACCCATGCATCATAAAAGCAGACAGGTGATTTTATAATATCCTTACAAGTACTTTACCACTGTAACATGCTACAAAGTAAGAAATTACTGTAATTTTTTAAATACTTTTATCTTAAGAATTGTATTAATTTAATTTAATTTTGATGAGTTCTGACGTGTTGAAAGGTGAATTTGTGTCAATTTAACACACAAAGTCTATATCTATCAATCTATCATTAGTAACGGAGTAACATAACAAATTAGAGTTTCACTTCTGTAAATTATAATTACTAGACTACATAAACCCTCATTTCCTCATTAATCATATTTTGGTGCAGTGAAACTGAGGTGACTAATAAAGCCAATTAGTTTGCGTGAACAGTTAGCGCTGATATTTTCCCTTGGCCAAATGAAACAAAATATATATTAATGGAAAAGACAAAAACTATTATTGACACACTTAAAAAAAGTTGGAGATTAGTCAAAGTAAGACAAAGAGAGGCAAAAATATTGACGTGGACTAATTTATAGGGGCATTTGGCAACTGGAGATAATCAGATCATTTCCAATTTGTTGAAAACAAAGGCAAAAACATTTTAGTAGAGTAAAAGTTATGTCCTGGAGATGAACTCCTTTCCATTGCCCTAGTGCCAGTGAGCAACCTGTGTTTGCTTTTATTTGTGACACATCAAAGCTGCTTCACCATCATTCCTGGGCTCACACCAGTTTGCATATAGAGAGAACCGGTCAACTGAGGACGCCATTGCCATAGTGCTGCACACACTACTGGAACACCTGGAGCACAAGAAGATCTATGCCCGGTTCCTCTTTATAGATTACAGTTCATCTTTTAATACCATCCAGCCATACAAACTCAGGTCCAAAGTCCACCAACTGGGACTCAATTCCTCTCTGTGCAACTGGACTGTGGACTTTCTCACTAACAGTACACAGAGTGTCAGCGTGGGCAAGAACACCTCCTCTACCCTGGTTGTCAATATCGGGGTCCCTCAAGGGTGTGTTCTGAGTCCTCTGCTATACACTCTCTTCACCCATGACTGCCTTTCCTTCCGAGTCTAATCTCATCATTAAGTTTGCCGATGACAACACAGTGTTCGGTCTCATATCCAACAATGATGAGACTAACTACAGGAGTGAGGTGCAACACATAGAGTCATGGTACCACAACAATAACTTGGTTTTAAATTCTAAAAAGACCTCATTGGCGACGAGGCGGTGGAAAGGGTGAGCAGTCATTTCAGATTCCTTGGGATAACCGTGACTGAGGACCTGTCCTGGGGCAACCACATCACCTCAGCCGTACAGAAGGCCCAACAGGGCCTCTACTACCTGAGTAAATTGAGGAACGCTTACATTCCCAGACCTTTGACGGTGAATTTTTATAACTGTGCCATCAGCCGTGTTCTGACATATGGATTGTGTCGTGGGTGTTCTCAGGAAGAGTATTCCAGAAACCAAAATGCAGCAGCAATAATGGTTGCAGACGCGCCAAGGTTTAGTTTTTCTTCTTTTATTAAAGAGGACGAGCACATCAGTTGCTCACAAGGGCCACATCAGCATAAGCTCCCCCGCCCCAAACATTTTCCACTTCCCTTTAAATCCACTAAGCCCCTCCTAGTGGGCGTAGCAATCAATTAACACTTTAACAGAAAACAGTTTTACAACATCTTTTCATAAATAAGAAATAAACAAAAACATTTCTCAGACCAACTCAAAAGCATCATCTGTTGTAAACAGGAATTCCATGTTCCACCTTAAAAATAAAACAAAAGACAGTTTCAGGTAAGTCACGTGACCGGCAGGATTGGACGCCGACTTCCTGTAAACAAGAGAGCTCCATGTGTCTGCATGATCAGTTATATGTGAATGTATGCTATGGATTACGAGTCGGCAACCCTGTGTGCACCCAGGGAGACCTGCAGAGGGAGAGGGACAGAGAGGAGCGTAAGTACATAAGATGAATGGAGCACGTGTGTGGCTGCGGGTGTGTGAATGCGCGCGCGTGTGCGTGCGTGTGTCTGAGTGCAGCTATCAGCTGACGGTGCTACACCGTCACATCACCCCCCTCCTCTGGGAGATTGGCGATGTGCGGCAATCTAGACAGGTAATCTGCCACTGTGTTCTCTTTGCCAGGACGGTGACGAACTACAAATTTGTATGGCTGAAGCGCCAAGTACCACCTAGTAAGCCTGCTATGGTGGTCTTTCATGCTGTTTATCCATGTAAGGGCTCTGTGGTCTGTCTCAAGATCAAACTCTCGGCCAAGTAAGTAGTACCTCAAACTGTCGAGGGCCCACTTAATGGCAAGTCCTTCTTTTTCAGTTGTGGAGTACCTAGTCTCTCTTGGCTGCAGTTTCCGACTGAGGTACAGGACTGGTTGCTCCTCTCCTGGGTTTCCTTGTGCCAGGACTGCACCAAGCCCAACTGCAGATGCATCCACTTGGACCAGGAATCTTTTGGTGAAATCAGGACTCTTAAGCACAGGAGAAGAACATAGCTTTGCTTTTAATGTTTGAAAGGCTAGTTCACACTCATCTGTCCAGGTTATTGGGTTTTTCTGTCTTTTCTCCGTCAAGGCTGTGAGGGGAGCTGCTATAGTGGCAAACTGGTGGACAAACCGCCGGTACCAGCCAGCTAATCCTAGAAAGGACCGTACCTCCTTCTTGGTGTGTGGTCGAGGGCAGTTGCGGATTGCTTCCACCTTATCCACTTGTGGGCGCACCTCACCGCCTCCCAGTAGGTACCCCAGGTAGCAGCTCTCTCTCTGGGCCCACTCACATTTGGCGACATTCAAGGTCAGGCCAGCATCTTGTATCTTCCCAAGCACGAGAGACAGGTGTTGAAGATGTTCCTCCCAGGTGTTACTGAAGACCACCACGTCATCCAGATAGGCTGCACTGCAGTAGTCACATCCCTGCAGCACCTTGTCCATCAGCCTTTGGAACGTGGCTGGTGCTCCATGCAGACCGAAGGGCATCACTGTAAACTGAAACAGTCCAGCAGGTGTTTTAAATGCTGTGTACTGCCTGCATGTGTTGGTGAGAGGTACCTGCCAGTAGCCCTTGCATAGGTCGAGGGTGGTGATGTACTTGGCAGATCCGATCCTCTCCAACAGATCATCCACCCTTGGCATTGGATATGCGTCAAACTCAGAGATGGCGTTCAGCTTCCGGAAGTCGATGCATATCCGCAGCGAGCCATCTTTCTTGGAAACAATCACCACTGGACTGCACCATTCGGAGTTGGAGGGCTCGATAACACCAAGCTCCAGCATCTTCTTCACCTCATCATTCAGCTGTTCCACTAACCTCTGTGGTACACGATAAGGTCGTTGCCGGATGGGTTGTCCATTTTTGAGCCGTATGGTGTGCCCAATGAGTGTGGTCTTGCCTGGCTGGGCTGAAAAAAGAGACGGAACTTTGTAAAACAAGTCAAGTAACTGTGTGGTCTTTTCAGGGGACAGATGTGACAGAGATGGAGAGGTTGGTTGTGTTAGTGGTTCTGGCTCAGAGTCCACTTCTTCTTCGACCTGCACCTTCCTGACCATCAAGGCCTTCTCTGGTGGATTAAGATGGTTAGCACCATCTTTCCATTCTTTGAGCAGGTTAACATGGTATGTTTGCTTGTCTCTTTTCTTCTCAGGATGGTACACCTCGTAAGTGACAGGCCCCATCCTGCGGACAATAGTGTACGGCCCTTGCCACTTTGCCAGGAGTTTACTGGAGGAGGAAGGGAGAAGCAACAGAACCTTCTGACCTGGCTGGAGTTCGCGATGCCGGGCCTGCTGGTCGTACCACACCTTCCGGCTCCTCTGGGCTTCATGCTGGTTCATTTCAGCCTCTTCCCTGTACCGTGCCAACCGTTCTCTCATCTCCAGGACAAACTGGATTACACCCCTCTCTGCGGTGTCGGTTGGTTTGGCCTCCCATCTCTTCTTGAGGAGATCAAGCGGACCTTGAACCTCCCAGCCATAAAGAAGCTCGAATGGGGAGAACCCCGTCGAAGCTTGAGGAACTTCCCTGTAAGCAAACAGCAGAAATGGTAGCCAACGGTCCCAGTCTCTCCCTGTGTCACTTACGAATTTCTGCAGCATTCTCTTCAGGGTCTGGTTGAATCGTTCCACCAAGCCGTTGGTCTGTGGGTGGTATGGGGTTGTTTTGATTGCTGAAACGCCCAACTCCTTTTGGAACAGCTTCATCAACCTGGAGGTAAAGTTGGTCCCCTGATCGGTAAGAATTTCATCAGGTATTCCTACCCTGGAGAAAAGCTGAATCAACGCTCTCATGACGGCAGGAGTGGTTATGGTGCGGAGGGGAAAAGCTTCTGGGAACCGAGTAGCGTAGTCACAGATCACCAGGATGTATTCATGACCACTGCTGCTCTTGGGCAGTGGTCCGACAATGTCCATGGCAATCCTCCTGAAAGGTGTGGAGATTACAGGAAGGGGGTGCAATAATGCTCTGTCTGACTTATGGGTTATGGCAGTTTTCTGACAAGTAGGGCAAGTTGCACAGTACTTCTGAACATCAGAATACATGGATGGCCAAAAGAAACGTGAACTAACCCGAAGATATGTTTTGTGCCGACCTAGGTGACCTGCCCATTGAAGTGTGTGTGCGAGGTGCATGATGAGTGCCTGCAGGTGGTTGGAACAACTACACGTTTGTGATCACCATCAGCTGCATACAAAACATCATCAACAATAATAAACTGAGTACACCCCAAACATTTGTCAGTTTTAGTTGTCACCTTAGCAAACAAAGGCTTCAAGGTTACATCATTTTTTTGCAGATCTGAAGTGTTATCAGGTATTTTAAACATTTCAGCGTCATTAGAAATCTCAGGCTCGGCGAGCTTTAGTTGTTTTTCAAACCGTCTCTGACGTCGAGACTTTTTAGGCATTTGTTTGCCATTTTTCAAAGAGGCTGTCATCAACAGGAAGACCTTGGCGACCCCGCTTTGGCCTGCGCCCTAGTAAGCACGGGTGCTGAGACAGTGACATTTAACCTTAGCTTGGATACTGGGTTCAGCATGTTCAGTCAACAGGTCTTTAATACAGGTAAATCGCACCCAAATTAATCTATCAACAGGTAAATGTCTACCACTCCAACAGTTAGTAGATATGGTTGCTCGTTAACAGTTACAGTTACATCGGTTTTTGGGTACAGGTGCTTGTCACGCATGTACACACACAACGTTTGTCTGTCTGCTATAGTCAGACCACCAATGGAAATTAGATGCCTGTTAATCAAAGAAACAAAACTTCCAGTGTCCACATAGCAGTAACTGCTGCTGTCCATTTACAGTCACAGACTTGAGAGGCTGCACGGTGTCTGCATCAGTGGTGGCAGACCCTGTACTCAAATTGGTCTCTAGTCTAGGTGCATAGCAAGCACCTGTGAATTTAGCCTTGCGAACTGGGCATACAGAGGCTTTGTGACCAGGCTGTTTGGCAGTAGAAGCATACAAAGTCCTTACCAACCGTTCCGCTGACTAGGGCTGGGTTGGTACCTTGAGGTGCCTGGTTGAAGACTCTCCGTGTAGGACCAGGTGGGGCGGCTGGGACGGGACGGCGCTGATCCACCAGAGGGTGTTGGTGGACGATGTCCTCCGTCGGGCATTGAAGTACTGCATCGCGCAAGCCGGGCAGAGCAGTGAGCCTCCTCCGCGTTCGTGCTCCTTCACCCACGTGCCTCACGGTCTGGTGGAGTACCTCAGCAGGCTGCTCCAGGATGACGATCTCCCCGATCTGCTCCTTGGTGTGTTGCTCCGGTCGGATCCAACGACGGTAGAGCCCTTCAGTCGGTGGTAGCGTCTCAGTTGGGATTCTCCCCCGGCTGGCACAACCACAGACCGGAATTGCTGGCGATAAGTCTCTGGTGAGATGTCAAACTTTAACAGGAGTGCGTCTTTCAGGTCTTTGTAGGCAGTGGGCTTGCTGCTCGTCCATTGCTGTGTAGGCCTCCAGCGCTTTACCAGACAGCAGTGGGACTAGGCGACACGCCACTCAGTCTCTGGCCATCTCCAGGTTTTGGCCATGCGCTCCAAAGCGTAACAGATAATTTCAATGTCCTCGCCTGCTTTGATATGATGGGATCTTTGGTTCCATGTAGGGCCTCCAATCAAGTAGGTGTTGACTGGTCCTGACCTGAGAGTGGTCTGACCAGCCGTCGTCCTCCTCAGGCCTTGCTGGACGCGTCGACGAGACGATGCAGCTGGTGTTGGCAGCTCCATCTTGGGCTGCCGGCTGTGGCAGAGCTTGGTCCAGCGACATCAGGGGTAGCCTTCTGCTGCCGACTGGGATGGTGCTCTGGTTGGCCATAGAAGCACTCAGACCTTGAAGTGCAGCGACGAGCTGTCGTCCCGCTTCTGCTGTCCATGAAGGAAGTCCCTCATCATGGCTACCAGGTCAGCTTGTGGGCTTTTGGGTGGAGCTGATGGTCCAGCAGAGACATCAGGCCCCATCTTCAGGCTCCTTTTCCTCCTCCGAAGATGAAGAAGACGATGGTGGTGGGCCCGCATCAGAAGTTGGCTCCATCTCATCCTTCTGGCAATGGAGAACCTTGCGTACCTTTTTACGGCCGCCCATCTGCGTATCCCACTTCTGACACCAAGTATGTCGTGGTGTTCTCAGGAAGAGTATTCCAGAAACCAAAATGCAGCAGCAATAATGGTTGCAGACGCGCCAAGGTTTAGTTTTCTTCTTCTTTTAAAAGAGGACGAGCACATCAGTTGCTCACAAGGGCCACATCAGCATAAGCTCCCCGCCCAAACATTTTCCACTTCCCTTTAAATCCACTAAGCCCCTCCTAGTGGGCGTAGCAATCAATTAACACTTTAACAGAAAACAGTTTTACAACATCTTTTCATAAATAAGAAATAAACAAAAACATTTCTCAGACCAACTCAAAAGCATCATCTGTTGTAAACAGGAATTCCATGTTCCACCTTAAAAATAAAACAAAAGACAGTTTCAGGTAAGTCACGTGACCGGCAGGATTGGACGCCGACTTCCTGTAAACAAGAGAGCTCCATGTGTCTGCATGATCAGTTATATGTGAATGTATGCTATGGATTACGAGTCGGCAACCCTGTGTGCACCCAGGGAGACCTGCAGAGGGAGAGGGACAGAGAGGAGCGTAAGTACATAAGATGAATGGAGCGCGTGTGTGGCTGCGGGTGTGTGAATGCGCGCGCGTGTGCGTGCGTGTGTCTGAGTGCAGCTATCAGCTGACGGTGCTACACCGTCACAGATTGCTGGTGTGGTTCTCCAGCTGCACTAAGGCCGACCAGCAGGCATTCCAGTGGGTGGTGAAAGCAGCCGGTGGAATCATTGGGATGACTCTGCCAGAAATCAGCACCATCTACACCACTCGCTGTCTGAGAAGAGTGCACAACATCTTGCGGGAACAACATCACCCTGCTTTCCACCTTTTTAAACTGCTGCCCTCAGGGAGGGCCAGGACATCTAGACCGGCCAACAGTCTGTATCCACAGCCTGTGAGGCTTCTGAAGTCTGCCCCTCTCCCCTCTCTGCCCCCCTCTCATGGACAATAACCATATCCAACTTTTAAATAGTATTGACCTGGTTGCATTATTGCATTATGTCTCTTTTCTCTCTCCCTTACCAACCCCCCTTCTCTGTCCACAGATCATAACCATATCTGCTACATTACAATAACACCGAACTGGTTGCATTGTTGCACTTTATCATGATTCTCAGGTCTCTGTCTGAACATCCCTGCCTAAGCATGTTACTTGACATGCTCTCATGCTGCTGCTAGATGAACTGTCTCACAGTGGGTCGAATGTTTACACAGGGCTAAGGGGTATTTATTATTATTTATGAAGTATGGAGTATAGATGCTCTAAACACAAGGTCGTTATTATTCTGCGACAACAAATTTGAAATTTGACTCTGATCTGAAGTCACCTCTTTTTGCACTTCAAAGCTACATCTTCCCTGGAACAACTTTACAGTGTAGCGTGCTGACAAGAGCGATGTAGAATTTGTTTCCTGCTTCGATGGCTCCTAGCCCGCTCATCTTAGTCACTCAGCATGAGTCAAAATAAAATGCCTCATCCTTCTCCCATACACTTGTCAAACAGTTATTAGCTCACCCTTTAATCCTCACAAAAAAGGGTTAAAGTCGAGACCAGAGCTCGCTTAGGTGATGGCATTGTTTATCTCTACAGCATGTGGGGCGAGATCTTGATTTCTTGATTTGGGGAAAGTTCATCTTAGATTCCGGCTTTCCACAGAATGCCGAGAGCAAAAACCATGAGCAATCATTCCACAATATATATTCAATGATATTAAATTATATTACTCCACGATGATGGGTAAATGTACTGGTGTGAACAAATGAGTTTGTATACGAGCCTAATTCTGTATTGGTGGACCGATAATGTTCTACAACATTATCATTAACTCCGAGGCCTTGTTGCCATTATATGACCAAATGTTGGATGTACAGTGAAAACTATAACTCATAAATCTAATGAGATAAATACACTGAGCAAATTAGTGTCTCACACTTCAAGTCAAAAATGTACTTTGGGGTTTTTCAACTCTTGCCCATCCAATTATTAAATGTAAATGTGAAGATAATAAAATATAAACGAAATAATAATAAATAAAAAAGTTGGTTTCATTTAAGGTCTGTTTGAAGTATGTTACAAAGGAAAAAGAAGTTCTTACCTTGTAGCGATCTGAGTGAGAAGTCACAAAGCAGAAGTGTTTTGGGTTTTTTTTCTATTTTCTTAGAGACAGTAATGAAACTAAAAATAATCCACTCACTGATGCAACTTTAAGACTTCCTCCCTGTCTAAATTGGTTTGTTAGTTAACAAACTCTCTTCTGTGCCACAAGCCTCTAGTTGCAGTGCACCTTTAAGAAATGAGTGGTAATTGTGGCTTACCACCACTGCCTGTTTCTTGGCACGCCAACGTGAGATTATTACTCAGCTGTGTTGTTTGATGTCCTTGATTCCCCCAGCTTTCAGCTCCAACCTGCCTTCATCTGGCAGAGCCCCTTATTTACATGATAATCTATACTCTCAGTGAGGATGATGGAAATTATTAGAGATACTGCCACTTTTTATCTGCCACGGTCACCAGACACAGTTTCTCTTGAACCAACTGGCCTTTTTGTAGTCTTTTCAAGGCTGTTTCATTGTGGGATATTAAATCATACTTAGTTAAAAAAAAAAATACTACACTCCTCCATGAATGCCTCTTGACCACGACTGACGGAAACGGGATAACCTGTTGTCAGAATAATCTCTCTATGCTCAACATGTGTTGTGCGCAGCAGGGTCAGTTGACAAACAGAAGCTTTGCTGTTTGGATAGTCTTCTAAGTCAGACAATAAAGAATAGTAATAAAGCATGACAGAGCTGAGGGACATGGGACTTGGTTACCCTCATTACTTGAGACAGTTCTGATGTTGGAAGACTCCCAAACAGCTTTTGTGCAGTTAACACCTAATATCACAACTAGGGATGTCCCGATCCGATCACATAGTTGATGACTCGATCAAAATCGGACATAGTCTCCCGATCAGAATCGGATATTTCATTTATTCTTATTATGATCAGCACTTTATATTTCAGGCATATTATTACGGATATAAACTCCACTAGAAGTCTGCATGTCATGAACAGATCACCAAATGTAATTGCCATAAAATGCAGCAGAAAATGCCAGCAGCTCAAGCAGAAAGCTAACGTAAACAATCAGTCAAGCTAGCTAGCTAGGTGATCACAGATTCAGACTAGAATCTGATGTAGAATTTGTTTCCTGCTTTGATGGCTTCTAGCCCGCTCATCTTAGTCACTCACCATGAGTCAAAATAAAATGCTTCATTCCTTTCCCATACACCTGTCAAACACAGTTATTAGCTCACCCTCTAATCCTCACAAAACAGGATTAAAGCCGATACCAGAGCTCGCTTAGGTGATGGCATTGTTTATCTCTACAGCATGTGGGGTGAGATCTTGATTTCCTTGTTGGGGAAGGTTCATCTTAGATTTCGGCTTACCCAGAATGCCAAGAGCAAAAACCATGAGCAACAAATAAACAGGTGGTGGTGGTGAACAGGAATTAATGGATAACAGATGAGCTTTGACTTAGTCAGATTTCTGATTCTCATGAAGAAAAAAAGCAATCTTTATTACAAACATGTCATGACACATAAAAAAAAAATATATTTACAAAACATGAGGTTCTTTTCCTGTTTCATATTCATATTGGTTTATTTAAAATAAAGATCAGTTTGAATGGAAACCTTTTCAGTCTTTCTTCCTCCTTCACGCACGCTGACAAAAACAATCTGTCATCAATCGTATTGGATATCTGTTTACATTGTTAGAGTAAAAAAAAATCATATGTATATATAAAATCATTTATTTAATATGTATTACATCCCAGCCATAAAAAGATATTCTCACATTTTTACAAGCAGAATTTTTTCTATAAATATAGTAATGCTGAGCAAACCCCAGTCTACATGAGGATAGTCAGAAACAGAAACAGCAAATAATGAAAAGTGCAGTGCTGAGCATTACAGACTAAAATAATACTGTTTGTCACATATTGTGCAGGTTGCTGGAGACAAACATCCTGTTCATGATGAAAGCTAGTAAGAAAAGATGCGTCTCTTATTGTTTCTTATCTTGCTAGATGTTGTTCTGTTGTCATCTCTGCTTTTCATCTCAACCACAGTCCTGTTGCATCAATGAATTTCGTAGGAAATCCTTCCACTTTGCAAAAATGCTATTTTTGAATTTTAGACTACAGTTCAAAAAGGGTATAAAAATCTCGAGTATAAAAATATAATCATAACGTTTATTTCCTGCAGGCAGGGATGAAGAGATTAGCAGAAGCAACCTCTCATGGTTCCCTTCCAGTCATCTCAGACATATGGAGAGAAATAAGTATCCACCCGATTTATGCATGCGTAATTCTTGATTTGTACGTAACTTTGGACTTGTGTGTGCGCATTCCTAAATTGTGCATACTTAATTTTTGAATTGTAACTTTTATAATGCATTATGTGCATGAGTACAAAAATTATTAAATTAAAAAATATATAATTTACACATGAAAAAATTAAATTAAAACAGCTTGAAACTAAATACACACACAAATCTTTAAAATTACGCACAAGTCACTAGTTCTGCACACAAAAAACCTCAGTGACGCATGAATCTTTGGTAAGACTTATTTTAGGTCTCACAAGTTCGTCCATGAATGATGCATTTAAATACTACTAGAATGCTTGGTCATCAATTTTCTTATCAGCTGTTTTGAACTTTGATTATTAATTTCATCTCGTGAAACTTGACATTTTCCAACTTTCTTGAAGAATACTTCAAGAATCACAAATCAAGGATTACGCACCCACAAATCGGAGTGAGTCTATTTCATCTCCATAAAGATAGCATTGGTCTCACTTTGTTTGTGTTCCTTATCTTTAGCAGCCCTGTTAATTCCCCGCTGCGAGGCCTGGAACACGTGACAGGACATGCACCTGCATAGAGAGTGTTTAACTCCTTCAACCACTTTACTAACAGTTGCCCTCACAGCAGACGAGGAAAAGTAGAAAATTAAAGGGTCCAGGCATGCGTTGAAGGTAGTGAGTAGTAAAGCTTTGTCTCTCCAAGCAGGACTTTTCTCTGTGATATATCCAACTATGTGCGAGGTTTGAAGGGTCCAAAACATAACGCAAACACCACCAGTGTTCCCAAAGCCATGCCAATGGCCCGCAGGCGCCGGCGCCGGTTAATGTGTTGCAGCTTGGACAGAATCCTGATGAAGTTGATGTAGCAGAAACTGCTAATGAGGAAAGGTATGCAGAAAAGCAAAATGCAGAGCTCTAGGCGGACAGGGAGGACGACCCTCAGCTGAGCCTCGGAGAAGTTTCTATAACACACCTCCTTCGGGCTCTGACCAGACACTGATGTGGAGTTCAGGGACTCATCCTGTCCAATAAACGGGACAATTAAGACAATACTCATGTTAAGTAAAGAGATAATCCAGAAGAAAATGCTGGCAGCGACGGCGTACACCGGCCGGTTCTTCAGTGAATGCTGAATGGGGAAGGCTACACCCAGGTAGCGCTCCACGCTGACAGCTGTGAGGAAGAAGATGCTGTTGTAGATGGTCATGTAGAAGACAAAACCGGACAGTGGGCACAGGACGTAAGGTAAATTCCACACCATGTCATTCATCACTTCCTGCATCTTGAACGGCAGGAAGAGGAGGAAGAGGAGGTCAGAGATGGTCAGGTTGAGGAGCAGTATGTCTATTGGCCTGGGCTTCTCCCTCACCTTCTTGCAGAAGGTGTAGAAGGCGAGGACGTTTGCTGGGAAGCCCAGCACAAAAGTAACAATGTAGACGGGGAGGCACAGCCCAGTCTGGCAATCGTGCATGTTGACCTCAGTTTTCAGTCAAAAATTTATCAAATAAATTTATTGAAGATCTGTCTTCTTTTTGCGTTTGAAAAGCTATCAGCACAAAGAGTCTGAACCATAGGACTTGGACGCGTCTTTATTGGGTCAGTGGCCTGGAACAAACCGGACGAGGCAGCACTGTTTCCTTGTCCTCACCAATAAACAGAGCCCATTAGTTTCTCTGGGACTCTGAGCTCTGCAGGTAAGATGAAATGATGTTAAAAACAATCCAATGTTAGGTTAAATGTGCATTTCTATACATTTCTTATTTTAATTATTTTACTATGAAAAAAAAGATCATAAATAAACTTTAATTTATTTTGCCTTTTTTCTTTCTTAATACCTCCTTATCTATGTTTCACAGTTTATTGAGGTCGTATATCATTCCACGATGATGGGTAAATGTACTGGTGTCAACAAATGAGTTTGTATACAAACCTAATTCTGTGTTATTGGTGGGCTGATAATATTCTGCAACATTATCATTAACTCCGAGGCCTTGTTGGCACGATATGACCAAATGTTGCATGTACAGTGAAAACTATAACCCTCATAAACCTAATGAGATAAATACACTGAACAAATTAGTGTCTCACGCTTCAAGTCAAAAATGTACTTTGGGGTTTTTTAACTCTTGCCCATCCAATCATTAGATGTAAATGTGAAGATAATAAGATATAAACAAAATAATAATAAATAAAAAATGAAAAAAGTTGGTTTCATTTAAGGTCTGTTTTAAGTATGTTACAAAGGAAAAGCAAGTTCTTACCTTGTAGCGATCTGAGTAAGAAGGCGTAAGTGAAACGGTGACTCAGTTTTTATAGTCAAGTCACAAAGCAGAAGTGTTTTGTTTTTTTTTCTATTTTCTTAGAGACTGTAATGAAACTAAAAATAATCCACTCACTGATGCTACTTTAAGACTTCCTCCCTGTCTAAATTGGTTTGTTGGTTAACAAACTCTCTTCGGGCCGATCATGTAGTTGATGACTCGATTGAAATCAGACATTGTCTACCGATCAGAATCGGATATTATATTTATTCTTATTATGATCGGCACTTTATATTTCAGACGTATTATTACGGATATAAACTCCACTAGAAGTCTGCATGTCATGAACAGATCACCAAATGTAATTGCCATAAAATGCAGCAGAAAATGGCAGCAGCTCAAGCAGAAGGCTAACGTAAATAATCAGTCAAGCTAGCTAGGTGATCATGGATTCAGACTTCTGGGATCAACAACTCTTTTAAAAATGCTTTAAACTGACAGCAAGTGTCTCTTTTGGTTTGTTTTAAACGTCAACATAAAGGCATATTAACAGAAAAAAGACAGAGTTTTTGTTTCTTTTTAGTGTTAAGCTCTTCGTGCTGCAGACAGACAGACAGTTACACAGAAGCTGCTAAATTTAACTCTGTAGGACCCAAGCTGTCTTATGACATGCCTGTTTCATTTATGTGACAGAAATACAAGTTAAGAAAATTAACTTCTGTGGTACAAACCCGAAAATGTGATGGTAAATGGCGTATACTTGTATAGCGCTTTCTACCTTCCTTCGAAGGCCCAAAGCGCTTCACAGTCACAGACCCATTCACGCACACATTCATACACTGGTGGTGGCTCCGCTGCCGGACACTGGCGCCAACCTCCCACCAGAGGCAATTTGGGGTTCAGTGTCTTGCCCAAGGACACTTCGATACATGGACGGGTAGGGAATCGAACCCACTATCTTCCGATCATGAGACGACTGCCCTGCACCACGACCGCCCACTTAATAGCTTAAAAAACTCAAATAGCCTTTTAAAAAAGAAAATAATAATTGATTTTTTTTTTCTTCTAATAAAGGGTTCTCATGATATCAGCTAGTCATGAACACTCGTAAAATTCATGCTATAACTATGGAAATTTTTTTAAACTCATAAATCAAAGTATTATGCATTATTTAATTGACTATTCAGTTTGCAAATTCATCATGCAATTTGAAAATGCATTTTTCAATTTACAATTTAATGGTAAAAAATGACATTTCAATACATGGTTTGCTCAGAATTCATTTTAAAGTAACTGAAAATTTATTGCATAGTAAATTCCCACGCTCTGTTGGTGTCAAAACTCATTCCAACTTGCAAAACAGCGCCCCCTGCTGTAATGCATTCTAAATTTTATCATGATGCCATGATCTGGTTCCACTGCATTTTCTGAAGGTGATTTACTGGGTTGAGATTTGGTGACTGTGGAAGTCATTTGAGTCCAGTCAATGTAGTGTTATGTTCAAGAAACCAGTCTAAGCTGATTCTAGCTTTCTGACATGGAGCCTTATCCTGCTGGTAGTAACCATCAGAAGATTGTACACTGTGGTCATAAAGGGATGGATAATACTCAGGTAGGCTGTGGTATTGGAACCAGGCTCAATAGGTACCAAAGAGTCCAAATGTGCAAAGAAAATATCCCCCACACCATTACACAACCAGCAGAAGCTTGAATCGTGGATAAAAGGCGGGATGGATCCATGCTTTCATCTTGTTGATGCCAAATTCTAATCCTACCATCCGAATGTCACCGCAGAAATCATGATTCATCAGACAAGACATTATTCCAGTCTGCTGTTGTCAAGTTCTGGTGAGTCTGTGTGAATTGCAGCTTCAGTTTTCTGTTTTTAGTTGACATGAGTGGAACCTGATTTGGTTGTTGGCTGCTGTCGTCTATCTGCCTCAGGGTTCCACATGTTGTGAGTTCAGAGATGCACTTCCGCAGACCTCGATTGTAATCAGGGATTACTTGAGTTACTGTTGTCTTTTAATCACCTGGAACCAGTCTAGCCATTCTCTTTTGACCTCTGGTACCAACAAGGTATTTCTGCCAACAGAACCTGCTGCTAGAGATAGTTGTGTGTGAAAATCCCAGTAGATCAGCAGTTTCTGAAATACTCAGAGCACCCAGTCTGGCACCAACAACCATGCCACGTTCAAAGTCACTGCAATCACCCTTCTTCTCCATTCTTATACTTGTATAACCCTTAAAGCCTGGATAAGCCGGGGTATCTTAATCTACAAATGCTACATTAAGGATTTCCAATATTTTATTTTAGTTCTTCAATAAGCATTCCGATAAGAAACATATATTTATTTTAACAAAAAAGATACATACATTTTCTATGTTTTTAAGTTTGATGCATCACTTATCAGTTTGTTTTTTATTTTCTATCAGGCCTATAAAAATAAAAATAGTAAGCTGAGATCTTTCTTTCTTTCTTTCTTTTATTTATTTCCTTTCATGAAGCATCAAGAAAACACAAAATCAAATACAAAATACAACACCGTCCTAAAACTTCATGAATGAAAGGGAGCAGATGGAAGAACAATGTTCTTATTTTGTGTCTGCCCCTGCTAAATCAAAAATACTCATATGTATAAACAAATATACAGTTTTAGATGGCCCCACCGTTGGCCATTAACAAGCCAAACAATATAATAATACAAAAAGAAAATTAAATCAGAAGATGAAATCAACTACTTTTAACATAACTTTCCAATTTCATTTTCCTAAACATATTTCTAAACTGAAGAATATTTGTACAACTTTTCAAATCAATTTTTTGTAAGTTCCAAAGTTTAACACCAATAAAAGAAAAACACATTTGTTTTAAAGTGGTGCGAACCACTGGGTACTTGAAATCAAATCTCCTTCTATGATTTAAATCTTCACAACTAAAAACAAACATCTTGAGCAAACTCTCTGGCAGTTCTCTGTTTTTAACTTTAAACATTCCTAACAGAATTTGTTGTTCTATTATGTCTTCAAATTTTAAAAGACCAGACTTAATAAATAATATATGTGTGCTTTCCCTATAGCCAACTTTGTTTATTATTCTAATAATTCTTTTCTGCATTAAACATAATGGCATTGAATTGGTTTTATATGTGTTACCCCATACTTCTACACAATAAATTAAATAAGGCAGAATAAGTGAACAATATAACATTCCCAGTGTTCCACAAGATAAAAGAAACTTAATTATTCAAAACAAATATAGTTTTTGACATTTTAGCTTTAACATATGATATATGAGGTTTCCATGTTAGATTTTCATCAACTATTACCCCAAGGAATCTCAACTCAGGTACCTTTTCGATTTTTACACCATCGAAGAACAAAGTTACATAATTCTGTTTTCTTTTCGCAAAAACCATAAACTTTGTTTTTGTCAGGTTCAAAGATAACTTATTTTTGTAAAACCAATTCTTCAATTTTATCATTTCTCTTTCAACTTCTTCCTTTACATTTTTTAAATCTTTTCCAGAGCAATATAGGGTCGTATCATCGGCAAATAATATAAGATTTAGAACGTTAGAAACTTCACAGATGTCAGTTATATATAAAATAAAAAGAATTGGGCCCAAAATTGATCCTTGTGGAACACCATATTCAATGTTCATGCGTTTTGAAGTATGGCCTGCAAACTGTACAAATTGTAGTCTTTTGTTCAAATAACTAGTAAGCCAGTTAAGGGCCACACCTCTTATGCAAAGATTATATAACTTTGAAATTAAAATTGAATGATCAATAGTGTCAAATGCCTTCTTTAAATCAATAAATACTCCTATTGTAAATTTTTTTGCATCAATTGCTGTTGATATATCTTCAGTTATTTTCATCATTGCCAAGGCTGTAGATCGATTTGACCGAAAACCATATTGATTGTCATTTAATATTTTATTTTTTTCAACAAAACTATTTAATCTTTTAACAAACAATTTTTCTAAGATTTTAGAAAACTGTGAAAGTAATGACACTGGCCTGTAGTTATTGAAACAATGTTTGTCACCTGACTTGAAAAATTGAATAACTTTAGCAATTTTCATACCATCAGGAAAGATACCCGTTTTAAATGAAAGATTAAAAACATAACATAAAGGTCTAACTAAACAATCTATGGTCATTTTGATAATTTTCATGTCAATGCCATCACTATCAGTCGATGTCTTGTTTTTTAAGGTTTTCACCACAGATAATATTTCTTGTTCATCCACTGTAGAAACATACATTGACTGCATCACCTTATTCTCCACTTTATAATTGTCGTTCACATTTTCCTGTTTTTTTTCCATTTCATTTGCTAAATTAGATCCAGTATTTACAAAAAATAAATTAAATTCATTGACCACCGTATCGAAATCTTTGATCTCGCTGTTATCTTTTGTAAAATAATTTGGAAAGTTTACTGATCCTGTCTTATTTCCCATTACCCTGTTGAGAATATTCCATGTGGCTTTGGTATTGTGTTTATTTTCAGCTAATACCCCATCATAATAATCCTTTTTTGCTTTTCTCAAAATGTCTGTTAATTTGTTTTTCTACATCTTGTGTCTTTTTTCAGAAGCCTCTGATCTACATTTTAAAAACTTTGCATATAGTTTATTTTTATTCTTGCAGGCATTCTGTAAACCACTTGTCATCCAGGGTTTATTATGAGAATTATGTTTGACTCTACGAAAAACCTTTGGACAATGTTGATCATATAGAGTCAAAAAACAACTAAGAAGTGATCCATATGCAGAGTTTACATCATCAACATAAACCCCATTCCAGTGTTGTTTCAGCAGGTCATTTCTAAAGGCATTAACTGCTTCATCAGTCCTGATTCTTGAATATCTGTTAGTCTGACCAACTTTCTTTGGTGGCATTTGATAATTAAAAGTTGCAAACACAGGTAGATGGTCACTTATGTCATTTATTACTAGACCACTATTTGAGCTTTTCTCCAGAACATTTGTAAAGATATTATCAATTAAGGTTGCAGTAGCTGTAGTAATTCTACTTGGCTTGGTAATTAATGGGTACAACCCTCTACTGTATAATGCATCCAAAAAATCATAGCAAAAAAAAAAGAAAAATAAGAAAGGGAATCCTCAAAACTGAATTTAAATTCCGTTATGGTGCTTCCGCTTAAAAAGGTTCAGATCCAGATATCCTGAAATTCAGCCTTGCACCATCCTCCCCCCGGATGGTGCCCCTGGTTGGATCTTCAAGGAGAGTCTAAGATAAAAAAAAAATTTAAAAAAAAACTGTCTGCACACAAGTGTGCAGAACAATTACTGAATTTACAAAATAAATATACAAAAATAAATGTTTACTTACAAAACTCCAACTGAGATCTGACTGTCCTTACAAAATTAAAAATATAGTTTCTCCAACAACTGAATACATTCACATATCTGCAACAATGTCAATTGCATATAAAAAGTAACAAAAAAATTTCACTTTATCCAACGTGCGGGTCTGCTAGCTTATGCAAGTTAAAAAAAACGTTGGTATGCTAGCTCATGGTACATAGCAAGCTAAGCAATATCAGAAGACAATCAATTATTTTTCTTAAGAAACAAATCCTGACTGGTTTTATTTATAACGGCAACATGCACTCATTTGCATAATCTGTAACTATATGTCAGTTTCTATGCAGCACATGCAAATCGTTTGATTTGACTCACCAGGATGTTCATTAAAAAAAAAAAAAAACATTCACAAAAAACCTCTCCAGTTGTTCAAAAATGAATCTGCTCCACAATTGTGCTGGTGTAACAGCTCGGCTTCTGACAAAAATGTGCAACATCTTTCTTTTTCCTCCATTTCACTGGTGTGTGCATTTAAGGACCTGAAAACCCAACTTTTACCGAACATTCTGCCTTTAGGGACAACTATGGTACTTATTCTGGCTCCAGAAACAACAATGAGTTAGGCCCTAAAATAAACATGGGTTACACCCGGTTTGAAGCAGATCATCTTGACCATGTCTACATGTCGAAATGTATTGAGTTGCTGTCATGTGATTGACTTATTAGACATTTGGGTTAACGAGCAAAGTGGACAGGTGGGTCTAATAAAGTGGCCACTGAGAGTATATGGGTTGTTCAGAAGATGGATGGATTATTCTTGAAGAAGTTGCTTGTTTATTTATATATTTTTTTTTCTCAATGGGGTCTCCAACCTTTTCTGCTCAGTGAGCTACTTCTAGATACTGAAACAGCCGGTGAGCTACACTTCAAATTTTCACACTTAACAATTAAAAACATTAAAGTTAGAACAAAAACATTTTGTGTTGAAAACTTTCTTAACTTTCATATATGATTGTGTCTGTGAGAAGCCTGGCACTGCATAGATTGGACCAGAGAGCTGTAAGCAGGAGTGGATCCACTGATGGAGTCATCAAGCTGTGTTTTTAGCTGTTTCATTGTGAGGCAACCTTGCCTGATAGGCGCTTTTAAATAAAATGTATTATTATTATTATTTAAATGTTTATCTGTCAGTCTGGTTTTGAACTTTGACTTGATGACATTCATGTCAGAAAAGGCTGATTCATAAAGGTATGTCGACCCAAAAATGCTGCATTTTCAGAGCAGCCTTGTGGAGATTTTTATAATTTTCTGGATGATCTAAACTCCAGAAGAGCTCAGAATGCTGCCAGGATTTTAGCTGAACATCATTGTGGAGATTTATGACCTCCATCTCCACAGGATCAACAGAGAACAGGTCAGAACTGCATAAATTATAACGGTACCAAACTTTGCTGCCCAACCATAGTTGTCACCAAGTGACAGATCAAACTTGTTTTTCTGTGTAGCATTGCCGTGAGTTACTCAAAAGGGTTTCGCAAGCTACCGGTAGCTCGCAAGCGACTGGTTTGAGATCCCTGGTTTATAATGTGTTTTACTGTTTAGTTCAATGTTTTAAGGCATTATTCATTCACATTGTCATTTATTTAGCATTTCCAGTAACAATGCACGATATTGATTTTTTAAAACCGATCATTTCCAGCCCCTTGCAGCCGATACCGATAATCAACCAATAATTTTTTAAATACTTGAAAAAAATACATAAATAAGAGTGTAGGCTCTCATGTATTCGAACTTGTTTTACCTGCAAATAAATTGAACACTATTAGCTTTTTCAGTTTAAATAGAGCAGTAAATAGATAAAGTGCATTTCAATGGTCAAAATAAATGTTAAGATTTTAACTTGAAAAGCAAGGTAACAAGGACGTTTTTTTTTAATACAAATAATGCCCAATAATAGCATGAAAAAAAGACTTTACTGTTCATTCCTCACTATAAAGAACCCCAAAGCTGTGTTTTGATTCGTTCATGCATTTAACAGTAATCCTCTAAAAACCTGCGCCGGTTGCTACCGTGAAAACTCTGTTGTAGTTTCTACAGAATTCTTTTAAAAACAAACCATAACACCACAACGAGACACAATGAAACTCATTAAAATGTGGTCGGATGAATTCATGCTTAATAAAACAACTTTTAACGTGATCCACATTGATTCTACCGACATGTTTAGAGTGTGTACCTGTCGTGCAGGATTCCTCCGCAGTACCAAACCATGTTGAATCTGGCCTTCATACAGGCGCTCAAAATCCATCAGCTAAATAAAGTTTGAAAAAGGGAAACATCAAGACAAGATTTTTCAGACTGCAGCACATCCATCTTTCTTATAGTTTTGTTTACAAATGTTGTTCACACTGGAGAGTCAAGCTGAAGGATGACATCATTAAATGGGCGGGGCAGACTAGGAGCGAAAAGCAGAGGCTCAGAAATCGAGTTGGTGTACTTCCGGGTATTAAAACAGGCCACAAAAATGATTCATATTTCATAAATAATTTGTTTTTTGGTGTTCCCATTGTAATATATGATCATTTATATGGATATAGTTTTCTCTGAAAGGCTGAAGAAAATCATGGTAGGGCCCCTATAAAAAAAAGTTATATCTTTATACTCTGTAAAAATATATTTATGCGCCCACCAAACATCAATGTATTTATATGGTAATTTGTAGATATAACTTTTAAAAATGTGAAATATTATCTCATGTAATGGTGGTTCCTCAATCTCTATAGGCTGATTTATCGAAAACATATTTAAAGACAATATCTGTAAATAAAGAACAATGCACTAAAAGAAAGCAGAAAGAAGCATCCGCACCCTTCAGAGTCAGACGTAATATTTACATTCAGCAAATGTAGCAAAGCCTGCTGTTTAAGAACTGTCCTGTACACCCACAGCAAGCGCTGTAGCTCTGCAAGGGACTAGACCAGGGGTCCCCAACTAATATGGCGAGAGGTACAGATTCCATTGTCTGCAGAGAAAGAAGCATACCAAGAAGGAACAAAAGTAAAAGTCACTGCAATCAAAATCAATAATAAGATTTTGTTTCCAATAAAATGATCTATGAACTGTTATTTCTGAACTGAGCATCTTTTCTTTGCATAGTATCTTATGGTATACCATATATTTGCCAATAAAGCATTCAGAAAACTGTAGCGACCTCCATGCATGAAAGGGTTAACATTACCTTGAACTGCAAAAAAATGTACAAATATTTTATTTATATGATTGTAAATTACCAAATGTTATGGATGCATCTCAGCAGACAAGACAACAGAGTCCAGAGATTTGATCAATTACTGTTCAAATACCGACTGTACAGAAGTAAAGCAGAAATTTTCATTCTATCACTTTCTATAGAAATTTCTCCAAAAAGAAATTTCTGTTTTACTGTATATATGCTCATCAGTACATGTGTGTCTTTCTTCACAATAGTTAGGTATTAAATATTGAATCACGTCTTTTTGCACTTCAAAGCTAAATCTTCTCTGGAACAACTTTACAGCGTAGAGTGCTGACAAGAGTGATGTAGAATTTGTTTCCTGCTTCGATGGCTTCTAGCCTGCTCATCTTAGTCACTCACCATGAGTCAAAATAAAATGCTTCATTCCTTCCCCATACACCTGTCAAACATCAGTTATAGCTCACCCTCTTAATCCTCCCAAAACAGGATTAAAGCCGATACCAGAGCTCGCTTAGGTGATGGCATTGTTTATCTCTACAGCATGTGGGGCGAGATCTTGATTTCCTTGTTAGGGAAGGTTCATCTTAGATTTCAGCTTACCCAGAATGCCAATAGCAAAAACCACGAGCAACAAATAAACAGGTGGTGGTGTTGAACAGGAATTGATGGATAACAGACAAGCTTTGACTTAGTCAGATTTCTAATTCTCATGAAGAGAAAAGCAATCTTTATTACAAACATGTCATGACACATAAAAAAAAAATATTTACAAAACATGAGGTTCTTTTCCTGTTTCATATTCATATTGGTTTATTTAAAATAAAGATCAGTTTGAATGGAAACCTTTTCAGTCTTTCTTCCTCCTTCATGCATGCTGACAAAGACAATCTGTCATCAATCGTATTGGATATCTGTTTACATTGTTAGAGTAAAAGAATAAATCATATATATTTATATAAAATCATTTATTTAATATGTATTACATCCCAGCCATAAAAAGCTATTCTCACATTTTTACAAGCAGTATATTTTCTATAAATATAGTAATGCTGAGCAAACCCCAGTTTACATGAGGACAGTCAGAAAAAGAAACAGCAATTAATGAAAAGTGCAGTGCTGAGCATTATAGGCTAAAGTAATACTGTTTGACACATATTGTGCAGGTTCTGGAGACAAACATCCTGTTCATGATAAAAGCTAGTAAGAAAGATGCGTCTCTTATTGTTTCTTATCTTGCTAGGTGTTGTTCTGTTGTCATCTCTGCTTTTCATCTCAACCACAGTCCTGTTGCATCAATGAATTTCGTAGGAAATCCTTCCACTTTGCAAAAATGCTATTTTTGAATTTTAGACTACAGTTCAAAACGGCTAGTCTCTGCAGATTTGTGCACAGCGCTCCATTAGAAAAGTGGTTATGTTAGCTCATGTGGAGCTTTCTGAAACAGGAAGTTCATCTGAGTCAAAAAGAAACAAGCCGCAGTGTAAACTGCAAAGTCATTTTCTCGAGTATAAAAATATAATCATAACGTTTATTTCCTGCTGACAGGGATGAAGAAATTAGCAGAAGCAACCTCTCATGGTTCCCTTCCAGTCATCTCAAACATATGGAGAGAAATTAGTATCCACCCGATTTATGCATGCGTAATTCTTGATGTGTACATAACTTTGGGTTTGTGTGTGCGTATTCCTAAATTGTGCATGCATAACTTTTGAATTGTAACTTTTAGAAAACATTACGTGCATAAGGACCAAAATTATTAAATTAAAAAATATATAACTTACACATGAAAAAATTAAATTAAAACAGCTTGAAACTAGTTACACATCTTTAAAAGTACACACAAGTCACTAGTTCTGCACACAAAAAACCTCAGTGATGCATGAATCTTTTGTAAGACTTATTTCTGGTCTCACAAGTTCGTCCATGAATGATGCATTTAAATACTACTGGAATGCTTGGTCATCAGTTTTCCTATCAGCTGTTTTGAACTTTGATTATTAATTTCATCTCGTGACACTTTCTTGAAGAATACTTTAAGAATACACACACTCAAATCTCAATTTATGCAAAAATCAAGGATTACGCACCCACAAATCGGAGTGAGTCTATTTCATCTCCATAAAGATAGCATTGGTCTCACTTTGTTTAAGTTCCTCATCTTTTGCGGCCCTGTTCATTCCCGGCTGCGAGGCCTGAAACACGGGACAGCACATGCACCTGCATAGAGAGTGTTTAACTCCTTCAACCACTTTACTAACAGTTCCCCTCACAGCAGACGAGGAAAAGTAGAAAATTAAAGGGTCCAGGCATGCGTTGAAGGTACTGAGCAGTAACGTTATGTCTCTCCAAGCAGGATCTGTCTTTGTGATATATCCAACTATGTGCGAGGCGTTGAAGGGTCCAAAACATAACGCAAACACCACCAGTGTTCCCAAAGCCATACCAATGGCTCGCAGGCGCCGGCGCCGGTCAATGTGTTGCAGCTTGGACAGAATCCTGATGAAGTTGATGTAGCAGAAACTGCTAATGAGGAAAGGTATGCAGAAAAGCAAAATGCAGAGCTCTAGGCGGACAGGAAGGAGGACCCGCAGCTGAGCCTCTGAGAAGTTTTTATAACACACCTCCTTCGGGCTCTGACCAGACACTAATGTGGAGTTCAGGGACTCATCCTGCCCAATAAACGGGACAATTAAGACAATACTCAGATTAAGTAAAGAGAATATCCAGAAAAAGATGCTGGCAGCAACGGCGTACACCGGCCGGTGCTTCAATGAGTGCTGAATGGGGAAGGCCACACCCAGGTAGCGCTCCACACTGACAGCTGTGAGGAAGAAGGTGCTATTGTAGATGGTCATGTAGAAGATAAAACCGGACAGTGTGCAGAGTGCGTAGGGCAACTTCCACACCATGTCATTCATCACTTCCTGCATCTTGAATGGCAGGAAAAGGAGGAAGAGGAGGTCAGAGATGGTCAGGTTGAGGAGCAGTATGTCTATTGGCCTGGGCTTCTCCCTCACCTTCTTGCAGAAGGTGTAGAAGGCGAGGACGTTTGCTGGGAAGCCCAGCACAAAAGTAACAAAGTAGACGGGGAGGCACAGCCCAGTCTGATAACCATGCATGTTGACCTTGGTTTTCAGTCAAAAATTGATAAGATTAATGTTTTAAAAATACGTCTTCTGTTTGTGTCCGAAAAGCTATGAGCACAAAGAGTCTGAACCACAGGACTTGGAGGCGTCTTTATTGGGTCAGTGGCCTGGAACAAACGGGACAAGGCAGCACTGCTTCCTTGTCCTCACCAATAAACAGAGCCCATTAGTTTCTCTGGGACTGTGAGCTCTGCGGGTAAGATGAAATGATGTTAAAAACAATCCAATGTTAGGTTAAATGTGCATTATTATACATTTCTTATATTAATTATTTAACTAGGAAAAACAAGATAATAAATAAACTATAATTTATTTTGCCTTTTTTCTTTCTTAATACCTCCTTATCTATGTTTCAAAGTTTATTGAGGTTGTATATCATTCCACGATGATGGGTAAATGTACTGGTGTCAACAAATGAGTTTGTATACAAACCTAATTCTGTGTTATTGGTGGGCTGATAATATTCTGCAACATTATCATTAACTCCGAGGCCTTGTTGCCACTATATGACCAAATGTTGGATGTACAGTGAACTATAACTCTCATAAACCTAATGAGATAAATACACTGGGCAAATTAGTGTCTCTAGTGTACTTAGGGGTTTTTAAACTCTTGCCCATCCAAATATTAAATGTAAATGTGAAGATAAAAAAATATAAACAAAATAATAATAAATAAAAAATGGAAAAAGTTGGTTTCATTTAAGGTCTGTTTTAAGTGTGTTACAAAGGAAAAGCAAGTTCTTACCTTGTAGCGATCTGAGTAAGAAGGCGTAAGTAAGATGGTGACTCAGTTTTTATAGTCAAGTCACAAAGCAGAAGTGTTTTTTTTTCTTTATTTTCTTAGAAACTGTAAGGAAACTACTTTAAGACTTCCTCCCTGTCTAAATTGGTTTGTTGGTTAACAAACTCTCTCCTGTGCCACAAGCCTCTAGTTGCTATGCACCTTTAAGAAATGAGTGGTAATTGTGGCTTACCACCACTGCCTGTTTCTTGACACGCCAACGTGAGATTATTACTCAGCTGTGTTGTTTGATGCCCTCGATTCCCACAGTTTTCAGCTCCAACCTGCCTTCATCTGGCAGAGCCCCTTATTTACATGATAATCTATACTTTCGTGGGGATAATGGAAATTATTAGAGATACTGCTGCTCTTTATCTGCCACGGTCACCAGACACAGTTTCCCTTGTAACAACTGGCCTTCTTTTTGTAGTCCTTTCAAGGCTGTTTTATTGTGAGATATTAAATCATACTTAGTTAAAAAAATACACTCCTCCATGAATGCCTCTTGATCATGACTGACGAAAACGGGATAGCCTGTTGTCAGAGTAATCCTTCTCTGCTCAACATGTGGCGTGGGCAGCAGGGCCAGCTGACAAACAGAAGCTTTGCTGTTTGGATAGTCTTCTAAGTAAGACAATAAAGAATAGTAATACAGCATGACAGAGCTGAGGGACATGGGACCTGGTTACCCTCATTACTTGAGACAGTTGCGATGTTTGAAGACTCCCAGACAGCGTTTGTGCACTTACCACCTAATATCACAACAAGGGATGTCCCAATCCGATCACGTGATCGGAAATCAGGCCCGATCAAGTAGCTGATGACTCAATTGAAATCGGACATAGTCTCCCGATCAGAATCGGATATTTCATTTATTCTTATTATAATCAGCACTTTGTATTTCAGGTAGGGCTGGGCGATGTGGGATTTTTTATATCAGGATATAGCTTTTTATTGCGCGATAACGATATTGATCACGATATAAACCAAATAACTATATTTGAACACTTTGTGGCTCAAAAATGAAATGTAAATTCATCAGCAGGTTGTTTATATTTAAATATTTATTTCCTATCACACTAAGCATAACAGATCCAAGGGAAATTATGTAACTAGTTTTTTAATAACCAAGAATATAGATATATATAAATGAACTAAGATGAAAATTAAAGCAAAAGCTTTCAAGTTTCAAAAGTTTATGAAATAGATACTAAACTGTTTCTTCAGTTCCATTAAAAACAAAGCATTAAGTCTACAAATACTAATGTTTTCAGGGTTCACATAACAAAAATGTATTAATGTACTACAAATTATTTTTGTTGTATTTAGTAGGGGTGTAACGCATCACAAAACACACGGCTCGGATCGTGTCATGGCTTTAAGGTCACAGTTTGGATCAGTAACAAGTAAAAAAAAAAAAAAAAAAAAACAACAAGAAAAAAGAAGAAAAAAGCCTAAAATTACTTTTTTAAAAAAGTTAGAAATATATGTTTAAAAAAAAAAGTACTTAAAAGCATTAACGCACACATTTTGAACATTGAACATAAATAAAACATATATTTTCTGATTACATGTACATGTCTGGAGAGAGAAAGGAATGCTTAATGTGCTATCCCACCAAATTAAACATCAATTTTGAAATTAAACTTTCATTATTTCTGGTATTAATTGTTGTATTGAAACTAACTGTGGCAACATTTAAATATGTCAAATAAGTATTATTAACCATAGCACATGTCCAGGTCTACCCGCGTTTTTCTGGTAAATTTTGACCTTAACGGCTTGCCATAGCTCTACATTCCCCTGTCGGCTCTTGCCAGCTGGGTGCAAGAGTACGACAGCAGCCGCTCCTCGCTGGAAGGTCTCCTGAACTCCGACACGGAAATGTGTACCGACGTTTTTATTCAGCTCTTCAAAATAAATCAATCTCTCGGTATCCGCGTTCTTCACGGAGTTCAAGAAAAGTTTTGACGGAAGCTTCTCCCACACTCAGCGGGGCTTCATAGCGACAGACTCTCTGATGACTGACAAGCATCAAATCTGACGCTTGCTGAAACTAATACAGTGTACAGTAAATTCATTTGACGTCAAATGCAGTCGGCGCAGACAGATAATTGATTGTAATTATGCACGCGAGGTGCGCAGCGGCAGCGGGGGTTGCTGGTAGAAGTCGACTCGTGCACGTTTGTTTACCTTTCATGCAGACAAAGGACGCGGGGTGGAGTCCAAAAAATGACCGAAATGAGAGCTAACACAATAATTAGATGCAAACACTTACTGGCCCTGTGGCAACTAACTCTCTTAACTTTTACTCGTCAAATAGGAGAAATTGTTCATTCACAAGTGTTATTTGCGGACCCTTCAAAATAAAAGTCTATCGCGATAGACTCATTCTTCTATTGAAAAAATGTTCTATCGCGATATCAATAATTATCGTTTTATTGCCCAGCCCTAATTTCAGGTATATTATTACGGATATAAACTCCACAAGAAGTCTGCATGTCATGAACAGATCACTAAATGTAATTGCCATAAAATGCAGCAGAAAATGCCAGCAGCTCAAGCAGAAAGCTAACGTAAACAATCAGTCAAGCTAGCTAGGTGATCACATATTCAGACTTCTGGGATCAACAACTCTTTTAAAAATGCTCTAAACTGACAGCAAGTGTCTCTTTTGGTTTGTCTTAACGTCAACATAAAAGGCATATTAACAGAACAAAGAGAGTTTTTGTTTCTTTTTAGTGTTAAGCTCTTTGTGCTGCAGACAGACAGACGGCTACACAGAAGCTGCTAAATGCTACATGCTAACGCCGTGATTTAACTTTGTAGGACCCGAGCTGTCCTATGACATGCCTGTTTTATTTATGTGACAGAAATACAAGTTAAGAAAATGAACTACTGTGGTACAAAACCGAAAATGTGATCTCTTAAGAGCTTAAAAAACTCAAATAGCCTTTTAAAAAAGAAAGAAAATAATAATTGGATCTTTTTTTTTTTCCTCTAATAAATGGTTCTAATGATATCAGCTAGTCATGAACACTCATCATCAAATTCATGCTAAAACAAAATCATAATTCATTTTTTAAGAATTTTAAATGGGGAGACGAATCACATTTGGTGAAAAATGTTTAATAGCTCTAAAGATATTAAAGCTGAAGTCACTAAACTTTTTCATATGACTAATTATCACTTACATAACGAGAAAATAGTAAATTTTTCCTAGTTTATATTTGTTTTATTTTTACTTGTTTATTGAAACTGCTTCACAGAAGTGTTCTAATTAAGTTTTAAATGATACAAGAATGTTAATGAAATATAAATAAAAAGCAAAAAAACAAATCTGTTTATTCAATTTGTTCTTGTTTTAAATCTGTTTCAAAAGTATCGGATCGGGACTTGGTATCGGCAAATCCACAAAATCAAATGACTCGGAATCGGATCGGGCCAAAAAAAAAAACCTGATCGAGACATCCCTAATCATTACTGCAGGGTCCAGTTTGTGTTGCGCAAGAGACACAGGTAGCCCATCTGGTCCTAGTTAATGTTTGACAAATTTAAACTGACTTACAGGTGTAAACAGCTCTCATTTCTTTGTTTTGTGTCTTACAATGGTGGTTTCAGTTTAACTGAGTATTTGAACACTTGAGTCACCGTTTTTGGTTTTTATTTTTCCACATTCAGTTTGAACGATTTACATTTGGTTTGACTCACAAACATCCAACTTAAAACACCAAACAATGTATATATTTTCTTTCAAATTATAAACAGTAAGGCCAGATAGTAATGCTATTTTTTCTTCTCATATAAACATGAACTCATAACTCAGATTTTTGCTTCCCCTCATGTGCTTTCTGAAAATGTTACAATAAATTGTAACCTATTTTTAGAATTTAATAGTACACTGCTCATAAAAATTAAAGGAGCACTTTAAAGAATCACATTAGATCCATCAGATTTCAATATTGTAGCATTAATGGCTAATAATTAATAACCATATGAAGGGTTGAATATGTGATATTCGCCTTCAGATCTGGTCAAAGTTATAAAGTTTATTAATCTGAAATTTTCTTATCAGATTAACCTCTAGGGGGCACCACCTCCGTCAAGGAGGAAATTATCACTTTAATTATTAGTTATTATTTCTAATTAATAAAGTAATACTCAAATTTATCAGTCTACTTATCCAAAAGGAAACGTGAGTGTCTTTACCTTTGAAGGGACGTGAAGGGACGGAACAATGGAAATTATGAGACAGAACAACGACTTCTTATACACGTTCATTTATTGCATAAAACTGGATTAACAAGAAGGATTATTGAGTGTGAAAGCACAGCATTGATTATACTTTGCAGAGATGAAAAGAAGAAAGAAAGCCCTTTTCTAAACCTATTCAAAATGCGTAAGTGAAGAGAGCAATAAAACATTTAAAACAAATTAAAGTTATGTAAATGGGCTGAAGGTGTCTGATTTCAAGGTCTGATGTGTCTGATCTAATGCAAAAATAATGTTTTAATAAAATCGAGATAAATGTTCTTCTGGTGATTGAAACAATAATTACTTAGCAGTTAAATTCTAAATCAAAGAAAAATATGCCTCTGACCATAGACAGTAAAATGCTGGAGCAAGCCTCCTCACCATTGCGGTCTAGGTTCTGGTTCCAAAGAGCCCACGAAGGTCCCTCGTTCTTTGCAGCTTTGAGAGATGGCTCTTCTCCCGAGAAGCCAGCCAGGTGTTGGAGTTAGAATCTATTCCCAACGGAAGATTCAGGTCGGTGTCCAGGGTCTGAGTCTCAAGTGGTCAAATCAGGCTTTGTTCCAAAAATTAGCGACTAAATTAAAAGTTTTCAAAGCTGGCCGGGCTACAAAAACTTAGTAATTATCTCGTCACTTATAAAAATCAGAAAGAACATGAAAAGTTAAAATTGCATAAAACGTAAAAAGGTTGACGGTTCGGTTTGTTTAATCTTAAAGATGGAAAAATCTCTCAGAAGTTCTCATCTCGAAGCTATTAAAATCTTACAAGTTAATTCTTTGTTCGGAGCTTTCTTTTGTTCTGAGTTTTCGTTGTCTAGTTTCCCTCCAAAAATCTTTTGTCCTCTGCTTGAAGCTACTCCACCCTGTTTTCTGTGTTGCCTTCTCTTGACTTCTGAACTGACTTCCTCAGTTTGAACGTCGCGCTGGACAAAGGCCCTGAAACTGACCAATCAGAAACGAGTTGGGCCGGTCTTACGCCCTCATCTAATTAACATACTCGAATAGACTGTTAATTACTAATTTGTGGGAGTGTTTGTGGGCGTGTGCGTGTGTATCAGAGGAGAGCCCTGATAAGCCAACATCTCTTACATTAAAGAAGTTAAAGAAACATTTAATTCTTCTTAGTCAGCTTGTCCCTTAATAAGTAGACACCCCTTTGGCTGGAAAGAAAACAAAATAATAATAAGCATCAACATTTAGAAGGTAATAAAAAGATAAAAGGAATTAAAACCAAAATCCAA